>CM055273.1:43741959-44214452 GCA_029237695.1 Conchocele bisecta
AAGTTTTTGCGTTTAGCTCTGTTTCTAAAACTTAACGCTCAGGTTAATTCATTGTAACTTCTGTGTCCCTCAATGGAATGCTTTACTATTCCATACATGCATTTGTAACAACATCCCGCATCATTCTACAGAAAGCCCATGGTGCCCGCTAACCCCAAAGGTCAAGGTCGCTGACTTAGAAATTTCTGTGTTTGGAAAAGTTAACGCTCACTTTATGCTTTGATATTGCATACATGCATTTGTAACAACATCTCGCATCATTCTACAGAAAGCCCATGATGCCCGCTAACGCCAAAGGTCAATGTAACTGACTTAGAGAAATTTTCGTGTTTGGAAAAGTTAACGCTCAGTTTATGCTTTAATATGCCATACATGCATTTGTAACAACATCCCGCATATGGTGCCCGCAAACCCCAAAGGTCAAGGTCGCTGACTTAGAAATTTCCGTGTTTGGAAAAGTTAACGCTCAGTTTATGCTTTAATATTCCATACATGCATTTGTAACAACATCCCGCATCATTCTACAGAAAGCCCATGGTGCCCGCTAACCCCAAAGGTCAAGGTCACTGACTTAGAAATTTACGTGTTTGGAAAAGTTAACGCTCAGTTTATGCTTTAATATTCCATACATGCATTTGTAACAACATCCCACATAATTCTACAGAAAGCCCATGGTGCCCGCTAACCCCAAAGGTCAAGGTCACTGACTTAGAAATTTACGTGTTTGGAAAAGTTAACGCTCAGTTTATGCTTTAATATTCCATACATGCATTTGTAACACATTCCCACATAATTCTACAGAAAGCCCATGGTGCCCGCTAACCCAAAGGTCAAGGTCACTGACTCAGAAATTTTACGTGTTTGGAAAAGTTAACGCTCAGTTTATGCTTTAATATTCCATACATGCATTTGTAGCAACATCCCGCATCATTCTACAGAAAGCCCATGGTGCTCACTAACCCCAAGGTTATTACAAGCTCCTTATGTACTATCAAACTGCGCCAGGCGGGACATCTTGCTCCACGGAGCTCTCGTATTTTTACAGTACAGTACAGTCCCATATATTTATATCAGCGGTCTAATAAACTGGAGTTCTAAGTAGTCTGTTGAACTATTACGTGTAATAATCGTATTATGCATACATTTCGGAAGTTCTACTGATACGTCATATACCCATTTGACCGCAAAGGGAAATAACAGTGGTAAGCAAAACAAGGGGAAGTTAGTCACGCAGTTATGTCTGGAAAACTGGTTGTCCGGAATATGAAATCCGTAAAAGAACGGCACATACTGGTCGGATTACTGTAAAATTTGTTTTATTTGATATATAAATGATGAATACATAAGCGTATCGTGAAATCAGAAGCTTGTTATATCTCCTTTAATATGAAATTTACAGACTATCATAAGTTTGCACTTACGAACATTTTAGACGTACGAAGTTTAGCGAAACGCGTCTCAGGACTATAATTAATGACATATACGGTACTTACCAATAAAATAAACTGTACAGTCCTGTACTAGTAGCTTATATGGTGTTGTGACTGGAGAAATGGGGCTTATGAGATCTGTGACCAGTGTAGCTTGTGATCATATAGCACACTCCTATAGTCTACATTGCTTGTTAGATGCATGACAGGTACTTCATTGATGGAATGCTGACAGTGCTGATCCTAATCACACTGTGTCATAACGCATCATCTCATGATCTGCAGTGTTTGTCGTTATTTCTAACATTTGAAACAATTACCCTTTTTTGATTAATGGAATACTCCGAAATGGAACATGCCATGTTATATAAATACTATGTGGCTGTGACTGGCGAAATGGGGCTTATGGGTTATGTGACCAGCGTGGCCCAGATCAGCATCTGCGCAGTCTGATCAGGGCCTGCACTGTTTGGCATTCAGGCAATGCAACATCTGGCATTCTTCTGACATAGTGTATTGATCCTTATCAAGTTTCAGGAGTGCGCTAGAAGATAATAAGTTTGAATATCCACAAATCCCGTAAGCCCCATTTCTCCAGTGACAGCCACATATTTAGTATTTAGGGGCGAAAAGGTTAAATCTTACCACAAGCATTGCCGAGCCATCTCATCATGATATGCAGTGTTTGTCGTCATTTCTAAGATTTTGAAACAATACCCTTTTTTGGTTAACTGGTTCAACTCTACAGACCTCTTTCCTAATTGCAAATGGTGTAGATCCTGATGAGACGGCTCGTAACGAGCCGTCTCATCAGGATCAGCACCATTTGTTAATATTTTCTGATTTTTAGAAAGAAAAAAAAACCTTTCTAATAAATGGAATACCCCTAAATATTCGGACACAATTTGCTTGGGAAACCCCTATTAAATAGAGGTTCTCCAAAACAAATTGTATCCAAATACATTGTTACTGTGATGAAACCAGTACTGCCTTACTAACTCTAAATATTGGCACGCTCACTGTTGTGGGGAAACCATATATTTTTTACTATATTGTTTCCCCAAATAAATGGTGTCCGAATATTTAGGGTTATTACTGTAGTCTGAAAAGTAGTTTGAGTTACTTACATGTAGGGGCCATGTTATGTATTATTTAAGGGCAATAGGGTTAAATCTTACCGCGAGAATTGCCGTCACGGACCCTATCACAATGCCGACCATCACGTCGGTGGGGTGGTGTTTGTAGTCGGAGATGCGCGACATCGCGGTGTACCACGCCATGGAAAACCACACCATCTGGATCAGCGGCCGCACCAACCGCATAGATGCCAACCTCACTCTCTTCTGGAGGTATATCTGTAAGACAAGTTCATGTAACGAAATAGCCTGTGCAGCCGAGTTGAATTGGTGTGACAGGCATGTTTAATAATCAACACTGATTTTAACTAAATGTAGTCAGAGCAGCTGAGGATGCAGGTGGGAGCATGCGATGGGTAATTTAACGATCGTGATTCATCCTTAGTGGAATCCCGAACAGAGAACTGGTTTGGCCCTCAGGTACGTCTTTGGTATGTGAGGGTTAAATCTGGTTATACCCCTTGTATGAGTAATATGATTATTCTTAATCGTATTACTTTTAAGGGAATCGGCTGAAGTTGGTGTGGTATGGACCTAGCACCAGATCAGTTTATTCTAATTTCAGGGCTGAACATATTTTTTATTATTTGAATATGTATTATTCTGATTTTGGGATTTCCCCCCAATGCAGCAGGTTAAATATGGGATCGAACCCGTTGGCCTTGCCTTACATGACCGTAGCTATTGATAGGCTGTTAAACACCAATAAACAAACAAACAAACAGAGCAGCTGAGTACAGTTCTCATGAAAATCTTGTGAAACATCACGAATACGGTATATAATTGGCATCCCCCCCGAGATGGGTAGGCATTGTACAATAATTCCAGCACAAAAATATTTACACAATTCCCTAACATTTGATTGGTCTCTGTCCAGAATTTATATCCCAGTAAACTCCATGCCGAACTACTTTCCGTAACCGTGAGGCGCAGTTAAAATAATTCTTAAGAAAACGGAAAATAAACACATTTTCTTGATGAATTTATTTAAAATGCTCGAATTATAAGGAATGAATGGCCTTTTTGTGGAATTTATCGGGGATATAAACTTGGAAAAGTCGCAGAAATACTGGACGAGGCCTTCCGGCCTTCGTCCAGTATTCCCGCGACTTTTCCAAGTTTATACCCCGATAAATTCCACAAAAAGGCCATTCATTCCTATAATGTGCTCGCTAAAAGCTATACACTCAGTTTGGCTGGTTAGAAGGTCGGACCCATGCTAGGGACGTCTTGGGGTGCTGTCTCTTAGGCTGGGCACGGGTGCAAACCCGTGACTTCAAGATGTCGGCTAATTCCACTATACGATAGATTGCGTGCCAATAAGGTATGATTGCAAAACTACTACGGTGTTCGTCTTAGAGAGGTTCCAGACAAGGTGCAACTCACATGGTCACATGTAGAACTCAGAGGGCCATTTCACTAAACTTTGTACGACTAAAATGTTCGTAAGTGCAAAATTATGACTTTCACATTAACAATGTTTTCTTGTAAATAATTATTGGATTTACATTTATTGAGCATG
Organism: Conchocele bisecta; assembly: GCA_029237695.1. Lineage (NCBI taxonomy): Eukaryota > Metazoa > Mollusca > Bivalvia > Lucinida > Thyasiridae > Conchocele > Conchocele bisecta. The sequence continues at coordinate 43,746,048 of CM055273.1, forward strand.
GGCTGCATACATGTATGCAGCCGATGCTCAATAAATGTAAATCCATAAATTGAAATTTCGAGACGATCCTAAATTTGCACTTACGGCCCCAGCACGTTGCACAGTGGAACCTCTCTACACTGAGCATGCTTTGGACCCATGTGTGGACCCTTGTGATTGGTTTCCTGTTATTTATCGACAATGGCACTGTCTGTTCATGATCGCAAAGCACTAAATCAAGTTTTGGAGAGGCCGTATGCCAGATTTACAGTGCAACATATCTATAGCGGACACCCTGGGGTGTCCCAAGGTGTCCGATTAGAGAGGTTTCACTGTACATGTTATTTTTCAAACAGGTGTGTCACAGGGTGTCCGAAATAGAGAGGTTTCACTGCACAAGCTATTTTTCAAAAAAGGGGTGTCACAGAGTGTCCAATTTAGATAGGTTTCACTTGTACAGGCTATTTTTCAAAAAGAGGTGTCACATGTTGTCCGATTTAGATAGGTTTCACTGTACAAGCTATTTTTAAAACAGGGGTGTCCCAGAGTGTCCGATTTAGAGAGGTATCACTGTACAAGCTATTTTTCAAAAAATGGGTGTCGTCCGGTTCAAAGAGGTTTCACTCTACCACCCATTTTTCAAACAGCCACATAAAAATTAAAGACCATCTTACCATTAAATAGACGGCAATGTAGGAGGAAAATGATGCATGGCCGGAAGGGAATGACAGTCTATAAATAGAAAATGCACGTCAAATGATGCCGACTGATAAAGTAACTGTAACTCTAGGCAGAGCTCCAGATAAAAGGTGTGATTGGCGTATTTTACGCACTTATTTTAGCAGAATACGCACTGATTATCAAAATTGGAGTACAAAATACTCACAGCAATGTAAAAATACACATTGATTTTCAAATTGAGTAGTGAAAATACTGTAATAAAGTTTTTAAGCTCAAATAAGTGAATTTTTTAATATTTGTTTTATTTTTTATCATTTGTTCCCTATTTAATAAGTACATGCACTCTTGAGATACAAAACTTATCTGGGGCTCTGTCCAGGCCTCAATAAATTATTAATTTTCCACTCATCCAGACTGGATGTCAGCTCATACATTCACCTATTTTACGTTTTATCGATTTCATTTATGGCACTTTATGGTTGGTTTATCAGAGTCGGGCTCATATTGTATTGAATTAGTGCCCGCGGACGACATTCGGTTACAACACGGTTCGCTTAAGTAACACGGTCAATTTCATGCTTCCCAATTTCTGTGGTATATCGAGGTTGCACTGTATTATATTTTAGTGGTCATGCCACACTGTCTCCACAAATTACCACTCGTCAAGATCGAAAATTCACTCGCCAATATGAGTGGACAAGTGGATCCGTCGACGCCTGAACTCTAGAGAAGATTATCATGCTCTGCCAAACATGTTTTCACAAAGGACTTGAGACAGATATAGTAAAACAGCAGACGACAATTTTCTGCTGACACCATTTAACCCTTTCATCAACACAGGCCTGTACAGTGGTATTGGCAAACCGTGTTGATCCAGATGAGCCGGCTAGTGACGAGCCGTCTCATCAGGATCTGCACTTTTGCAAGTAATTTTCATATTTTTGAGAACAAAAACACCCCCTTTTCATAAATGGACTGATCTGAAAATCATTTTGTGACGATTGGATAATAATTTGTATAATAAAAGGCCAATCCAATTGTCACAAAATGATTTTCAGACTAGTCCATTTATAAGGTGTTTTTTTTTCTAAACAACATGAAAAGTACTTCTAAAAAGTGTAGATCCTGATGAGACGGCTCATTATGAGCCGGCTCATCTGGATCTACACTGTTTGCAAACACAGATAGAGGTCAGTAGTGTTGAAACTGGATTAATTCAAACCGTTTTCTCTTTTTTTTCCTCTCATACACTCCCGCCTGCGATTCTTTTACCAAGAATTGCAATCCAGCGGTCCTTGAATTGCAATTCGTCCCCTCTGAAATTGCAGTCTAATTGCGGTCCAATCGCAGTCCCGTTTAAGCGGTCATTCTTTCGCGGTCCAGTTTGTGCGGTCATTCTTTCGCGATACCGTTTGTGCGGTCATTCTTTCGCTATTTGCGGTAAAAACTTAGCGTTACGCGTATATATACACCTACAGTAGCACTTTTCTGCTCCTTACCTATTTGTATATACTAATATCATATACATATCGTAATCGTATAGTATTGGTATATTTAATGAGCATATCGTATGATCATATAATATTGGTATGTTTGTACCGTATCATCGTATAGTACAGATTGTTTACATTATACAAACGTTCTATACGAATATTATACAAACATACGATATCCGTTTGTATATACGATATATCCGTACGGATATGGTATGAATATACAGTGGGGTTATCGTGCGGTTAAAATATACCGATGCACCGGTTCATTTCGCATGTAAACATCCGGTTTTCATTTCGATCATATGCCACAATTTTAAGTTTTTCAAAATGAATAAATTTTCAGTTTTACGATACAGAAACAATTTAAAACTGAGGATTGTGAAGTACGGTATCACAGTGCATATACATGTGTGTTCAATACAGTAATTCATCAGTAATTCATCATTGTACTCCGCACCACCACCGGGGACACAAAACAATGATCCCCCACACACACCAGCCATCTACATTTGGCGTCCTAAAAGTTCCGGTCTATATCCCACAGTGGGAACAATGTGTATCACCACCACCACCAGTTTTTGTCTATGAGTACACTACACACACCCCCCCCCCCTCGACCATCACTTCTGTCTGTAACGCAGGATGATGTGGCCGACTGATCAAGTGCTAAACTAGTCCTGGTGCGATGGCCGACTGATCAAGTTCTAAACTAGTCCTGGTGTGATGGCCGACTGATTGAGTGCTATACTAGTCCTGGTGCGATGGCCGACTGATCAAGTGCTAAAGTAGTCCTGGTGTGATGGCCGACTGATCAAGTTCTAAACTAGTCCTGGTGTGATGGCAGGCTGATTGAGTGCTATACTAGTCCTGGTGCGATGGCCGACTGATGAAGTGCTAAAGTAGTCCTGGTGTGATGGCCGAATGATCAAGTGCTATACTCGGCATGGCCGACTGATCACGTGCTATACTGGGCATGGTGAGATGGCCAACTGATCAAGTGCTATACTGGGCATGGTGCAATGGGCGACTGATCAAGCGCTATACTAGTTATGGTGCGATGGCAGACTGATCAAGTGCTCTACTAGTCCTGGTGCGATGGCCGACTGATCAAGTGCTATACTCAGCATGGCCGACTGATCACGTGCTATACTGGGCATGGTTAGATGGCCAACTAATCAAGTGCTTTACGTACTGGGCATGGTGCAATGGGCGACTAATCAAGCGCTATACTAGTTATGGTGCGATGGCAGACTGATCAAGTGCTCTACTAGTCCTGGTGCGATGACCGACTGATCAAGGGCTAAACTAGTCCTGGTGCGATGGCCGACTGATCAAGGGCTAAACTAGTCCTGGTGCGATGGCCGACTGATCAAGTTCTAAACTAGTCCTGGAGCAATGGCCGACTGATCAAGAACATACGATATCCGTTCGTATATACGATATATCCGTACGGATATTGTATGAATATACAGTGGGGTCATCGTGCTGTTAAATGTTAAAATATACCGATGCACCGGTTCATTTCGCATGTAAACATCCGGTTTTCATTTCGATCATCTGCCACAATTTTAAGTTTTTCAAAATGAATAAATTTTCAATTTTACGATACAGAAACAATTTAAAACTGAGGATTGTGAAGTACGGTATCACAATGCATATACATGTGCGTTCAATACAGTAATTCATCAGTAATTCATCATTGTACTCCACACCACCACCAGGGACACAAAACAATGATCCCTCACACACACCAGCCATCTACATTTGGCGTCCTAAAAGTTCCGGTCTATATCCCACAGTGGGAACAATGTGTATCACCACCACCACCAGTTTTTGTCTATGACTACACTAAACCCCCCCCCCCCCCCCCCCCACCCCCCCCCCCCCCCCCCCCCCCACACCCCCCCCCCCCCCCCCCCCCCCCCCCCCCCCCGTGACCACCACTTCTGTCTGTAACGCAGGATGACGTGGCCGACTGATCAAGTGCTAAACTAGACTTGGTGCGATGGCCGACTGATCAAGTTCTAAACTAGTCGTGGTGCGATGGCCGACTGATCAAGTTCTAAACTAGTCATGGTGCATTGGCCGACTGATCGAGTGCTATACTAGTCCTGGTGCGATGGCCGACTGATCAAGGGCTAAACTAGTCTTGGTGCGATGGCCGACTGATCAAGGGCTAAACTATTCCTGGTGCGATGGTCGACTGATCAAGTTTTAAACTAGTCCTGGTGCGATGGCCGACTGATCAAGTTCTAAACTAGTCATGGTGCGATGGCCGACTGATCAAGGGCTAAACTATTCCTGGTGCGATGGTCGACTGATCAAGTTCTAAACTATTCCTGGTGCTATGGCCGACTGATCAAGTTCTAAACTAGTCTTGGTGCGATGGCCGACTGATCGAGTGCTATACTAGTCCTGGTGTGATGGCCGACTGATTGAGTGCTATACCAGTCCTGGTGCGATGGCCGACTGATTGAGTGATATACTAGTCCTGGTGAGATGGCCAACTGATCAAGTGCTAAAGTAGTCCTGGTGTGATGGCCGACTGATCAAGTGCTATACTCGGCATGGCCGACTGATCAAGTGCTATACTCGGCATGGCCGACTGATCACGTGCTATACTGGGCATGGTGAGATGGTCAACTGATCAAGTGCTATACTGGGCATGGTGCAATGGGCGACTGATCAAGCGCTATACTAGTTATGGTGCGATGGCTGACTGATCAAGTGCTGTACTAGTCCTGGTGCGATGGCCGACTGATCAAGTGCTATACTCGGCATGGCCGACTGATCACGTGCTATACTGGGCATGGTGAGATGGCCAACTGATCAAGTGCTATACTGGGCATGGTGCAATGGGCGACTAATCAAGCGCTAATAAATATATACTAAGTTATGGTGCGATGGCAGACTGATCAAGTGCTCTACTAGTCCTGGTGCGATGACTGACTGATCAAGGGCTAAACTAGTTCTGGTGCGATGGACGACTGATCAAGTTCTATACTAGTCCTGGTGCGATGGCCGACTGATCAAGGGCTACACTAGTCCTGGTGTGATGGCCGACTGATCAAGGGCTAAACTAGTCCTGGAGCGATGGCCGACTGATCAAGTTCTATACTAGTCATAGTGAGATGGCCGACTGATCAAGCGCTAAACTAGTCCTGGTGCGATGGCCGACTGATCAAGTTCTAAACTAGTCCTGGAGCAATGGCCGACTGATCAAGTTCTAAACTAGTCCTGGAGCCATGGCCGACTGATCAAGTTCTAAACTAGTCCTGGTGCGATGGCCGACTGATCGAGTGCTATACTTGTCCTGGTGCGATGGCCGACTGATCAAGGGCTAAACTAGTCCCGGTGCGATGGCTGACTGATCAAGTGCTATACTAGTCCTGGTGCGATGGCCGACTGATCAAGTTCTAAACTAGTCCTGGTGCGATGGCCGATTGATCAAGTGCTATACTAGTCCTGGTGAAATGGTCGACTGATCAAGTTCTAAACTAGTCCTGGAGCGATGGCCGACTGATCAAGTGCTAAACTAGTCCTGGTGCGATGGCCGACTGATCAAGTTCTAAACTAGTCCTGGTGCGATGGCCTACTGATCAAGTGCTAAACTAGTCCTGGTGCGATGGCCGACTGATTAAGTGCTAAACTAGTCATGGTGCGATGGCCGACTGATCAAATTGCATGCCATAATAACTAGATGGCCATGGCCTGCATGTCGTGCCCGCCGAGGCATTTGATAGTACAAACAATTTTTATATTGCAACAAAGCTTTAGCCCATTGACATAAAAACATGCCGCACCCGCCGAGGCTTTGATAGTATACCCAAAAACTTTAACTAAAAAAACACTTTAACCAAAAACTTTATCCTGAATGCACACCAATGTGCCGACTATATCGCTCTGTCTGCAAGCGGGCCCAACAAAAACTTTAAGGGAAATTTCAAAGTAATTTGACCGTGACATTGGGCACATATAAATAATAATGAAAATGTGGGTGACAAATACACAGTATGTGAAGTTTCGAGTCAATTGGTGAAGCGGTTTCAGAGATATAGTGTTCTTAAAGGTACATGCCCACTCAGTAGGCACAAAATGTTCTTTATATCAGAGACATCATCTGAGACATTTTCGGGCAAAATAAACATTAATTCACCATTAATACACATATTTATTGGCATTATTATACATTTTATATCAGACGTAAATTTCCACACTGCTATCAGGGGCGATAATCGTGTTTCCTTAAAATTTTACCAAGACATTACTATTTATTTTTTGATGTGCATACTTTATAATCTGTCGAAAACATTATTTTTTCAGTAGTTAGGGATATTTGGTTCAGATTCTTCCAAAAACACCAAATTTAGCCAAGATGTCATCCATACCATACTATTTCAATTTCCGACGGGCGCCAAGACGAAGAACCCCTGGGGCCGCCATTTTGGCGAGATCCAATATGGCCGCCAGTTGGGTAAGAAATTAGTCGTAGTTAAACAACAAAAAGAGCTATATTCATAAATCATACCACCTTTTATGGGTCTTGGGATTCGGACAATCCGATTATAATGTTATTTAGAGACTTTGAGGTCATTGTCATATCTTAAGGTCATGATAAAGGTCATTTTGAGCCAAATTCGTCATATTGAGTAAGTGTTAAACAATATGTACGAACAGTATATCATTGTATCGGTTTTCGGTGTTGAGATTTATTTGAAGATTGGATGCAATATTACATACCAGGGTCGGCAGAGGTCGCCCGAACCTGAGGTCAGCCAGAGGTCAATTGTATGAAAAATGTCAAAAGAGCAGGGAACACAAATAATATCGCTTTTTGGGGGTTTGTGTCATCGGATAATCATATTCTGATTTGAGGTCAATAATTCCTAATTCACTACCTATATGTTCTGGCGTCCTTACTACTGCCTGCATCACCTTGTCAAATTGCTCATTATTTACGCACCCCCCTTCACATTTGCGGAGGACCGTGCATCGGACACCGGCGCTGTTGCATTTGCACCTTCCTGTACATAACTTGACGCAGCCGCAATGTAAGAGAATGGCACATGCTACTGAAGCATCGCTGAGAGTAGTCCATGGGGGCTGCCATGTACTGGTGCCATCTTTGTGCCAACCCCACTCACTGAAGTCAGGGATTTCCTGTTGGACCGAAATGGCCTGACTACAGTAGAAACTCGCTTGTAGAAGTGCTCGCTTCAGCGCGGCTTGGGTAGGCAGAATATTTTCCAGTGATCTACTTCCTGTGGTGAAGAAGCGATGCCTGACCACGTCTACACCGGCTGCACCACATCCTTTGAAGTACATGAGTACGACGAAGTGTTCGATACGCTGCATGTGCAATGACATGATACTGAACATGTTAGGGTTGTGCATTAGAACCACTAATGTGTCGGTGATTGTAGGTATGCTTGACCAGGCTGTCCAAGCAGCAGTCTTCTTGCTACATCCGAGAAACTGTGATGCATCTGCATGTCGCATCCGGAGGATCCTAGTGTCCATCTCGGAATGGTTGCAAGGCTGAAGTGATGTAAGGTCAACAGGTCTATTGGCGAGTACAGTATCGAAGTGCGTACTTAGGAGCAGCTTTCCGCCCATGTCAGTTTTGGAGATCTGAGTGCTGATGAATGAGAACAGCTACTTTTTGTTCTCCTCGTTTTTTAGGAAGCCACTGTTCCATTCACGCTTTGGTATCTGAGTGCTTCCATTGCCAATTCTTGTCCGTGGGCTATTCCCGCACCGTTGCTGTGTAAGAGCTTTGAGGTTATTTTTCTCGGGGTAATTATCCCAAATAGCTTCGATGCGACTCTTCATTTGTGCCTCCAGAAATGGTACTATGTGAAGCGTCACATACTCGCAGAATGTCTTTGCCGTAGTTGGGCGCACCATGTGGATTACTGCCGCCATATCTAAAATCACGAGCGTGGCGTGCTTGACAGCAGCTGCACGGTCAGTGGGTGCATTGAGGTATTGCAGAATGTCGGACTTTGTTCCAAACCGCAGCGACCCTCGACCCTCCGTCATTTCGGCATCAGGACGTGACTGGAGTGACAGTAAAAGTTGCGTGACTAAGGTCATGTTCTGCCTATGTACGTCACTGTCATTCGTGCCTTTTTTCTTGGTGTCAGATCGATTGGAAAATGTTAGTATGTTGTTCCGCTTGATAGTATCAGAAACAGAAACGTTTACCACCATTTCCATGAAATATGCTGCGTGAATGGTGTGGCCAGTTCACGAATTTGAGACAGCGATGTAGCAACGCCTGTTCCATGACAGTCTGTGTATCGAGTGCTACAAGCTCCTGGTTTGTAACAAGGAAAGGATTACCAAGCTGATTTACCACCTCGACAAACGAAAGTACATTCTTTCTAAACTTAACTTGCTAGCTGTGTCCTTCCTCGTGATGAGCAGTGGATGACGATGGTGGTTCGTGTACGGCCTCGGATTCCTCAACCTTTCCTCAGTGACCGCACAAACCGAGCCATCAGCAGCTCCAATTCAATTATGGTTGACCAGAACTTGAACTGGGGTACAGTTTGGGAACATCCATTCCACATATCGAATGATTCAGCAGGTCCCATTATATTCTTGCAATACTCTGAGTATGCTTTCTGCTTGAGCAGGTACAGAGACATGAGAGATACTTGATGGGCATATCTTGTGCGCTTGATGTGATGCTCATTGAGCGCAGATTGTGCTCGACTGTATGTCAAGACTTCGCCGGAGAAAGCACGGTGGCCCACCCAGAGTCGCGCAGCAGTTTGCATATCATGAGATGCATCTTATCTTCAGTGTGCAGCCCACCCATCATAACAACCAGCTTGTCTTCTACAAATGTGGCTGGGTATTGCCATTGAATGAGTTTGATGATCGAATACAGTGGCTGATCTGCACCGAGAACACTGGTCTGGCCAGGGTTGAGGTACTCGGTGGCCTGCATTGTCAGCTCCATCGCGTGCTTCATTGAAGAAGCGGACGCGGGCTTGTCTGGTAAGAGGGGATAGACGCCGATCTCAGCAGGAGGCTTCACCGACTCGTCACTCGCGAACAACGAGTTGTAACCCAACCAGGTGATTACGTTCCCCTTTGAAAGCTCACCTTCCTCGAGAAACCCGGTGAAGTGCTCCACCCATGCCTCGTCCTTGACAATGGCACCTCACACATCATGGGGTGGTCTGGCTTCACTGTCGCCAAGTCTGGGTGCAAATACATCAGTTTTAGAGAGTTTGACTGGGGTCTGGATCAAGTAAGAGTCTGGAAGCTTCGCAATGGACGTATCGGAGGGGTCATTCGTGATTGGTGGCCGCTTTATTCCGTGGTTCTCGTGCGAAAGATGGTTCGTCACGCTCAAGACATATCCATGGAACTCATCCAGTGAGAAGTTGCTCTGAGCCTTGCTATCTATAGTATCCACATCGTGTCTAGTGAAGACCTTGAGACAACTATTGGTGGGTATTACAACTCCATCTGAGCATGGCGAGCACACACCGCCCGCGCAAGACATCGCTTTACTTCCATGACACGACTGTACGATACCGATATACCCTGTTTATTGTCAATTTCAATCTGTGTTTTACTCCGTCCGTGACCGTGTAGCTTGAGGCCGTGATACAGGGGAAACGGGGTTTCTCTTTTCTTGTTGTGTCATACTGCATCCGTCTTTACTGCATGGTGCGTACCCTTACTGGTATTGTAGATGAGCAGTTGTGAGATATTGTATGCGATTTTCTCCATTGCATTCAGATTGGCATCGCCACCACTCTGTTCACGCACATGAAGGGCTGATGGGCCCCGGAGCACTAAGTTAAAGAAACTCCGCATCTCCTCGTTGACTGGGTCCGTGCTGCAGTTCGGGGATAATGAGCCGTCGAAAGGGTCCTGTCTCTGTAGGCAAAACTTGTACATCATCACGGCAGCCCGCATGAACGTAAGCGCGTCCTCTTGACCACTTTGAGACACATAATATGTCTTTGCCATCTCATCGGCCACCTTCCATTGGGAAACTCTACCTATTCCGGCAGGGCATCGAGCAGATGGTCTTTGAATCGAGATGAGTTTGGCTCTTTTTGTCTCTGCATGGGCGACCTAGATCACTCATAAGCTTTTGATACATCTTGCGAAGCTCTGAAAGCTTACATATAGTTGTGTCCGAATGTTCGATTAGAGCAATAATTTGAGCACATATGAGGGAGTCACAGGGTGGAGGTGAGGGTCGAGCCGAATCCCGTCGTTTGACAGCGCGAGCGAAGTCACGCAAACGTACATAACACTGATGGTGGTAACATACATCAGCCGCATGCGCGTCAGATGTTACGGCAACCAGTTTGCCAGGTAAATGAAAGTTTTTCATGGTCTTCGCCCAACTCTTCAAGTTGGCATCTACGGAATCGATTAATACTTTGTGAAGTTTGATCTGGTCCTCACCCTCACAAATTACACAATACTTGCTATTGGCTGGAAGGTGAAATTCTCCAGATGAGTTTGTTGCGACTAGATCTATTGTGCGGGCTGGTAGGTATCTTTGTCAATAACCTATCTCGCCTGTTTAACACGAGAACTACTACAATACCTCCTGCAAGTTTTGTGATACTGAGCATTGTGTGATTTAAGTGTTGCTGTAATACCTAGACCATCATTCAACTTACTAATACTGACGTTAATGCCAGAAGGAAGAGTATTGAGATTAATAGCATTGAAGTCGTTGAGATCTCTCTCAAGTGATACAAGTCCCTCCTCCTTGGGAGTTTGCAAGGCTTCTTGAGTTTTGTCCGATTGACAAAGACAACAAAGTCCCCAATTCATAATTTTAACGATTCGCGATATGCATACATCAATTTGCAAGCAAATTTTATCCTGTTGCTAATATTGATTAACTAACTGCACTACTCAGTATCTGAATAAACACGGTAGCGTTGTTTACGCATTTTCGGCCTCTCAGAAGTACGCACGGTTTTATTTGGGATGTTAGGGAATCATGTGATTATTGATTGATTGAAATATGGTTTACGTCTGTTTAACAAACGATGTATGTGAAGAAGATCTCAAACGAGTGCGAAATAATGCTAATATTAAAAATTGGAAATGGTCATTTAAATGTTTGGGAATTTGTTATGCGAAACCCCTAAAACTCAAACTTCGACCAGAATTTGACCTTGAAGATGACCTTGAGTGGCGAATTTGACCACAACTCGTCTAAATAAGACCAGAATCAGAGTCTACGACCCCGAATACACATATTTAGTGGTATTACTTATGGTTCTAGACCTTTTGGTTTTTACCTACGATTGATTTCTAATCCGAGTGGCGGCCATATTGGATTTCGCAAATATGGCGGACCCAAGTGGCGCCCGTCTTGGCGCCCATCAAAATTCGAAACAGTAGGGTATGGGCGACGTCTGTGCCAAAATTGGTGCTTTTGGAAGAATGTGAACCAAACCTCCCATGTAATGCCCTAACATCCCCAACTACAGGGGATCACATTTAATTAGTATAAGTAATTAAAAAATATCATGCCCCATTTGCCTATGAAAATAGCCTGATATCACTGCGTGTCACTATCAGTGAAATAAACATTACTAAATGATTATATCCATATAACGGGCACTCGTAATGTTTAGAACTGGTGGAATAGTGACAAAATTATACACTTATTTAATTCCTACAAATAACTGAGAATACACATAACTTTAATTGTTGTGCCTACTGAGTGGGTATGTACCTTTAATTAGCATAAATAATTAAAAAATATCATGCCTCATTTGAATATGAAAATATCTTGATACCACGTACCGCTAGTCATTATCAGTAAAATAAATATTACTAAATGATTATATATGGATAGCGGGCACACGTAATTTTTAGAACTGGTGGAATAGTGACACAATTATACACTTTATATTTAATTGCTATAAAGAACAGTTTGTGCCTACTGAGTGGGCATGTACCTTTAAAAACTTTAACCTTAAATCAAAAAAACTTTAACCAGACGCACGAAGTGACGTACATATGGATGTACGTACATATGTAGGCCAATGTGACAACTATATCGCACTGTCCACATGCAGGCATGTCAAAAACTTTGAGGTAAATTTCAAAGTAATTTGACCTTGATATTGGGCACAGGGGTTGCAGGGGTTGAGCATAGAATGAAAATATGGATGATGATAAACACACATGTGAAGCTTCGAGTGAATTGGCGAAGCTGTTTCTGAGATATAGTGTTCTTAAAAACTTTAACCTACGGTAAAGAAAAACCAGATGGCCATGGCCCGCATGTCGAGCCCACCTAGGCATTTGATGGTCTCGGAGTATATTTATTTGAAGTTTGAATTAAGGTAAGTAAAAGCTTTAAAGCAAATTTGAAAGTCATTTGACCTTGATCTTGGGCATGTGGGTCGCATGCGTGGGCTATAATATGAAAATATGGATGATAATAAAGAATTATCTGAAGTTTGAAGCAAATCTGAGTAAGTGTTGTGGAGATATAAGGTATGCAAAAACTTTAACACAAATTTCAAAGTCATTTTACCTTGACCTTGGGGCACAGGGGCCGCATGAGTGGGACACAGAATGAATATATGGATGATGTTTCAAGTCAATGTGACTTAGGATATGGTATTTAAAAACATACACCGATTTCGGACGGACTGATGCACGGACTGACGCACGGACGTCATTGTGATCACTAAGTCTCGCTTTCCGCAAGCAGGCTCGGCAAAAAAACTACGGATGGACGTCAATGCGCAGACTATATAGCACTGTCCGCAGGCAGTCGCGACAAAAATTGTCCAACCCCTTTTTAAAGGTGCATGCCCACTCAGTAGGCTAAAAATGCTCTTTATGGGAATTAAATAAGTGTATAATTGTCACTATTCCACTAGTTATAAACATTACGAGTGCTCGCTATACAGATATAATCATTTGGTAATATTTATTTTACTGATAGTGACGCGCGGTGGTATCGGTATTTTCATGTGCAAATGGGGCATGATATTTTATAATTATTTATACTAATTAAATGCATCAACTGAAATTTTTTTTTACAGATTATAAAGTATGATCATTGCACATCAAAAAATAAATACAGAGAATAAATAGTAATGTCCGTTAACATTTTAAGGAAACACGGTTATCGTCCCTAATATCAATGTGGAAATTTTCTTCTGATATAAACTGTATAATAATGCCAAATACGTGGGTAATGGTAAATGATTGTTTATCTGGCCAGAAAATGTCTCTGATGATGTCTCTGACATAAAGAACATTTTGTGCCTACTGAGTGGGCATGTACCTTTAACGCTAGCTCCGCACTGTCCCGTGAGACCTATGCATGTGTTAAGTTTCATAAAAAAAATTGCAAAGGGTGTTCGCGTTATGCTCCGGACAAATCAGTGCGCGAAAAAACAAAGGGAGATGACTAAACTAGAAAATGTGTTCATAGAACACGGATACCCCACATATCGCTTTGATAGTAAACAAGGCAAAATTCCAGTGTCCAAAAGGGAGAGATAATCCATGACACGGGGTTCGAATCAAAAATCGAAATAAACTTTCCGCATCTACTCATCATAAGGAAGCTACATATCAAATTTCAGTGCTGTAGCTATTACAAAAGTTTTACGAGTTACAAGGCAAAATTTTCAAATTCTAATTCAAAAAGGGGGAGATAATCCATGACTCGGGGGTCGAATCAAAATAAACTTTGCAAATCTACTCATCATAAATAAGGAAGCTACATACCAAGTTTCAGGTGTGTAGCTATTAGGGTTTAAACGTTTTACGAGCGACAAGCCAAAATTGGAAAATTCTAGCTTGAAAAGGGGGAGATAATCCATGACCATGGGGTCGAATCAAACATACATGTACCAAGTTTCAGGTCTGTAGCTATTACGGTTTAAAAGTTTTACAAGTTACTAGGTTGGTGACGGACGGAAGAACGGACAAGGGCAACACTAAATGCCCCCTCCACTATCATGGTGCGGCATAAAAATTAGTGAGGCAAAAGTTGTCATATACAAGTAACTTACCTTAATTCATCAGTTACACATCAGACGATGAATGAACTTTAATTCTGGTGTAGAATATTAAAGTTATTCATTATGTTCAATAGTGCTGCTTTGACATGACGTGAAATTAAAACATGCATGACATGATCTGGAAGAATAACCACAGACCAAGCAAGCATATTCAGAATCACGTCTGTCGGTTCTTATCCAGCTCCGATTTCTGTCACCTGTCCACAAAATCCAGAATCCAACATTGTCGCAAATTTAATCCTCTATGTTGGTGTACGTTAGAACAAAATGTCACTTAGTATATTATCCAATGTGGGTTGTAATCTCTTGTTTCTCTAAATAAATGCGTCCAACAATCTCTGTAGCTGCTATCGTGATAAAAAATGTTAAAGGTTCTGTCAGCGCCTCACATATTGATCTTAATATCCACCATTTTGATTCCAAGTAGTGAAGTACCAGAATAATGATGTTTCCATGCGCCGTCGTAGTGTTATCTGTCAGATTCCGTTGTTTATTTGATCAAATTGATGGACAAATTTGTGTCCGCTAATGTCGCCAACAGCATATTCTGTGACGTTGACTGTAATAATTTGGCATAACTTCTAGCTTGTGAATTTTTGGTTGAATGAAGTGATCACTATGGTGAATAAGTGTGTATCTGTGACCGGTTTGCTCAGTAGGTAGAGCGATGGTGTGGTAAACCAGAGATCCCCGGTTCGATTCCGGGCTGGTGCGCATCTTTCTCACCCTGTGACATTTAGCGCCCAACGTAGTTGCGGGAAGTAACTCTGCAGAATAGTCCCGCATCGTCCGTACTGAGTTATGGTGCTCTCCGTAGGTTTCCCCTGCAAAGTACCAAATCACATCTGATTTGCACTTCAACTGTTAATTGCGACATATTTTCTGTATTTTTCAATTGAAAGAAATGTCAGTATTATACTTATTCATTTCTGTGTAATAAGTACAGAAAAATATGTCACAATTAACAGCTAAAGCGCGAATGAGATCCGATTCGGTACTCTGCAGGAAAAACCTATGGAGCACCGTAACTCTGGGTACGGACGATACTTTAGTATACCTCTATGATACCTCTATGATGGTTTCTGGGCTCTGAAGTAAGGAGGAATCTCCTTTTTTAGCCCATTTTCTTCAGTAATTCTTCGGATACTGTGTATCTTGTATTCTTGCATGGTTTGATTAGTATATTTAGGGTACAGGTTTGTAGTATTTAATGTCACATTTGGTAGTATATATGTATGTATATTAACATATATAACGTGGTTAAAATTGGTATATAGTATCGTGGTTCCAGTACTGGTCGAGTTTCGATTTGAAATCATTCACGTCATTTGAGTTTACAACATACTTCGGGAGTGAGTTCCATAGTGAATAGTAGGTTAGTGCCGTGAATGGGAAAAAATATCTGGCAAGGCTCAGGAAACGGGATGGGCGAGGCTCTGCCGAGCACATCCCGTTTCCGTGCCGCGCCAGATATTTTTTCCCATTCACGACACTAACCTACTATTCTATTTATCCTGTCAACACCTACAAATGGCTGTAAAATGCAAAAATAGTATTGACTGGATATCAAAAATGTTTCACGGCACCGTGTTTCACGGCACATACGCACTGTGTTGACTGGATAAAATCGTTTATTATCCTCTGTGAAAACTGTTGTAGGCGAAATGATGTTATACAACGTGGTTTGGCCAGTTTATAATCATGTCCACGAGTCCTCGAATGGCATATTGTAAAGAATCTGTCAGATGGATCATATCCCCTCTTCTTCTCCTATGTGCTAATGTTGGTAGTTTAATTTCTTTCAGTCTGTCTATATATTCAAGGTCCTTCAGCTGAGGTACAATCTTGGTTGCTCGTTTCTGAACTTTTTACACACTAATTATGTCCTTCTTCAATTCTGCAGTTACTTGCCGCAACTACTCCCAACGTGGAGTCGTGACTGATGAAGAAATGTTCCACAAATATGGAATTCTGGGTGGATATATTTCTGCCCAGTGACAATTGTTGCCCAACGAAGGACCGCGACTGATAAATACTCCCAAAATTGTACCCAAACATATGGAATTCGGAGACAAAAATTAAACATGGAATTCGAGGACGAATTTCAATTTGGCGGAGAAGAATGTCACAGTACGCAACTGACTATGGGGATGAAGTGTGTATGATATGTGCCTTGTTAGCTTGCTCGGTAGAGCCATGGGCATGGTTTTTATGATCAGGTTTTGAAAATTAAAATATGCTTTTCTTTTAAAATTATTATCAATATGTTCACCATGTTATTATGGTTAATATGCAATTCACAGTCTCCTTGCAGCTTGAAATTGAAAGACATTATGAAAAGTTGTGTTGATCTCAGAAATTGTCATGTCGACTATAGGATCGCGTCAAAATAATGTTAGCAGAATAGGAAAACGTAATTTGATACTGACGAAAAAGGAAACAAAACGCAAAATTGATGCTTAGTTTTGCTATATTATACTGTAGACCACACATTGTAATTTAATTTGTTCTTGATATTCGGAACGGTAGTGACGACATTTTTTTTTTTCCAAGAAATTGTCAAGGTCAAGGTTTCACTGTTTGTCTCGCAATAACCCGCCGATTTATATTTGCGCACCAAAAAAACAGATCACCAATACCGCTGACTTTCTAGTCACTTTGAATTAAATAGATGGGATAAAATTTTGGATTGGAACACGGATACGTTTGTCAACTATTTCGATTTTATTGCCGCATTGTTCAAGCAGAGCGGTCCGCTGGTTTGGCCGCAGAGCGCAGCATAAGGCGGTCATACTTTCGCAGTTTAAGTATTGCTATAAGTATTGCAATTCCGCAACCAACTCTTTGGACCGCAGTCACATGAATTGCAATTAATGGGAACGCGAATTGCAATCCTGCGCTCCAGGAATTGCAATTCGCCTGGTAGGAGAACCGCAGGCCACTCTGTATATTAAAGTGAATTTTCAACTGTTTTATGTTTTAGTGAATTTTACTTCTCATTATGGACAGGCTTCACCCATAGACCATTACAGTTAAGTTTGGCCAATATCGGCCAAGCAGTTCACAAGAAGAATACGTTTGAAATCTTTAGTAAAAGAACAATTTTTTTACCTTTCGGTGGCCATCTTGGATGACAAAATCATCTGATTTAGACAAAAAATGCTCCAGAGTGATCGACTAGACGATACCTTCAATTTGATATATTATATAACCATATTCGGGCAAAAATATAATTTGACCCCTAGTTGACCCCTCGGGCCACGCCCATTTTTGACCCAGGGGCCATTATATGAACAAATCTGAAACAACGTTAACTATAAATCATTCACACCAAGTTTCATCGAAATCGGCTTGGAGGTTTGTGAGAAGAAGATTTTTTAACAATTTGACCTACTTTTCAACGGCGGACATCTTGGATTTGGTGATGACCTCCATTTTAACAAAAATGGACAGGCTTCACCCACAGACCATTACAGTTAAGTTTGGCCAATATCGGCCAAGCAGTTCACAAGAAGAATACGTTTGAAATCTTTAGTAAAAGAACAACTTTTTTACCTTTTGGTGGCCATCTTGGATGACAAAATCATCTGATTTAGACAAAAAATTCTCCAGAGTGATCGAATAGTCGATACCTTCGATTTGATATATTATATGACCATATTCGGTCAAAAATAAAATTTGACCCATATTTGGCCCCTCGGGCCACGCCCATTTTTGACCCAGGGGCCACCATATGAACAAATGTGAATCAGCATTAACTATCGATCATTCATACAAAGTTTCGTCAAAATCGGCCTGGCGGTTCGTGAGAAGAACATTTTTTTAAGAATTTGACCTACTTTTCCACGGCGGCCATCTTGGATTGTCGATGACCTTCATTTTAACAAATCTGAAATGGTATCACCCATATATCATCCCTGTAAAGTTTGACCAACATCGGCTCAGTAGTTCGGGAGAAGAAAATGTTCACGGACGACGGACACTTTGCCATAAGAATAGCTCACATGAGCTTTGCTCAGGTGAGCTAAAAACACTACCAAAAATATGTTAAATTTTGTGATTTTTCACGTATGAAGAGGTTATAGTAACTTTATAGAACATATTGCGACTTGGAAAACATCAGAGATGAACATCTCAAACAAACAAAATATATCAAAAAAATCCGCCCTCCCGCATCACATTCCACAAACCCTGTGTCTGAGAACCAAAGTGCTTTTTTATGGCCTTACAATACTGATTTGAATTGTAAATTAGTTTATTTTGTACTTGAAAATGATATTTCAGGAACAAAGCCAGACATTTTTCCAGCCAGAGGTCCAAATCACAGGTTGAAGTAACGGACCGAGGTCTATAAATACATTAAATATGCCTAAAAGCATCAATAAATGAAGAAAAAAAAATATTTTTTTTCTTCATTTATTAATGCTTTTATGCATATTTAATGCATTTATAGACCTCGGCCAGTTACTTCAACCTGTGGTCTAAATGAATCGTACCTCACTTCTCTAGTCTGGTACTCATCACCGGAACAGTGAAACTCAGTAATATAACCACTGGAGCAGTCAATCGTGGACATATTCAGGTGGCAAACGTCGAAAAAGTGCGGCCGCAAACGCCCGATGCCATATTTCCCAACATCTGTTACAATGTGTTCGATGATGGCACCGAATATAAACGGAACTACGGAGTTGTAGCAGACTTGAAGAAGCACTTTCCAACGTCCGTAGATGTTGAGGTCTTGTCTTCGTATGTGGCTGTTGTCAAGGTTACTGTACACCCATACTGCTTCAACTGCAATGATCTGTAAGACAGAGCTCCAGATAAGATGCGTATTGGCGTATTTTACGTATTATTATAGCTGAATACGTATTGATTATCAAAAGTGGGAGTAGAAAATATGCCCAGCAATGTGAAAATACGCATTGATTTTCAAATTGAGTAGTGAAAATACAGTCATAAAGTTGAAAATTCACTTAGTTGAGCTGCAAAAAGCAAACACTGTATTTTTTATCATTTCTTCCCTATTTAGTATAAAGGAAGAAAATCAATGATTCATTTGTAAAAGTAAATAAGCAATGATTTTGAAATCGGGGTATAGTACGCTTTAGACACAAAGCTTATCTGGAGCTCTGCTGTAACAAAAGTTGAAATTGTACCAAAAGGGAGATAATGTGACTGGAGAAATAGGACTTATGGGATTTGTGTCCAGTGTAGCTCCTGATCAAATAGAACACTCTTGTAGCCTGGTAATGATCTATATTACTTGTTAGAAGCATGACGGGCGAACTGTGCAGATCCTGATCAGACTGTGTGGATGCCATCTACACTGGTCGCAAATCTCATAAGCCCCATTTCTCCAGTCACAACAGCTGGATTGACAAAATGGATCTGATGACGTTTAGTTCCAGTTGTCCATATCACGAACATCGCTAAGTGCACTAATCTCACTAAGTGCACTTTGAGTGAGTAATTTTCAATATACAATAAAACCTGTGAATAGAGACCAGCATCACCAGTGGTCTTCATCCGCAGGGTAATTTATGTAGTGACTGAGTAAATGGGAAAATAAATGTGTGGCTGCTATAGACAGAAAATTGCTATTTGGTAATGACCTTTAAAGGTACATGTCCACTTAGTAGGCACAAAATGTTCTTTATATCAGAGACATAACCGGAGACACTGTGTTCGATTACCACCTCTGCCGCTGCGAAAGGTCGATTTGGTGTGTCCTTGGGCAAGACAACTTCGTGCTAGCCTAGTCCTATCGGATGGGGACTTAAATAGTCGGTCCCGACATGCAAGGTCCTGGTGGCAGATTGTAGAAACTGTGACAAAGTTAATTAACTAAAAGTGATAATTATTCATAAGCACAGTTGTGAAGGTAAACAGGTCAAGATCATATTTAGGGTAGCATGGATTTGTGGCATTTGTGCACAATTATGATGTATTGAAATATTAAAGTAATCCTTCAAGTGATATAGAAGTTATGCCAGAATTGAGAAACTATCAATGAAAAAAAAAAAACATTTGATTTACCATTGGAATCATAGCTGGATGATGGTCATAATGACAGCTAAATAAAACCCTACCGGCAGTAATCAACCAGCGCTCCAGATAAGCTGCGTATTTGCGTAAATACCCAATTAAAATTGCCAAAAACCCAATTGAAATCAGTGGTAGTGACTGAGTTTCAAAAAGCAATGAAAAATTGTGCTATCTTTATCATGCTACAGAAAACAATAAACAGACCACAAATATAGCATATTTTCTTATTTTTCCATGAAAACACATCTTGATATTTCATTAGAATTGTCTCCAAGGAGACAATTCTAATGAAATACCAAGATGTGTTTTCATTTAGAAGCAAACTATTCCACAATTGCGGTCTGCTGACGTGTAAACAGTAGTGTGATTCTATTTTACACAGTTAAAATTTTGAAATAGCCAATTGCTTCAGAAATGATGGAGTGACAATACTCAATTACTAATTCCTTATCTGGAGCGTGACAAACGTAATTTACCATTGAGATGCCAACAATAACCCCGATTCCATACAGCATGGTCGACGTCACAGTGGAATCATGGAATGGGTGCATGAGGCTTTCATCATCACAAAAGAACCCGCGTCTAAATGGCGATCCCAGAATTCTGAACATCAGAAGAATAACGCCACCTACAATAAATAACATACTTTTTTTGCGGAAATGGTATGGGTACGAATTGACCAGGTACCTCAGAACAACCCATTGCCAGGTTTCGAACAGTAACTCTTGCAATCTACTCCTGTATCGTCCGAAGCCAGAGTTGGCTCATTTTTGCCTTTCCAGAAAATGGACCCCATCTTAACTTTTACATATTAACCCTTAGACCGCTACTCACAACAGTTGTCGTCTGCTGTTGCATTTATATCTTACATTATTTCTCAATACAAACATGTTTTGACAGCACTTGAGATCATTTCCAATGGAAATGATTCTGAAGTGCTGGCAAAGCATGTTGTAAATTATTCTAAAGTGCTGTCAAAGCATGTTTTTGATGATAAAAATGGAAAATATAAAATAAACAGCAGATGACAAAAAAATTAAGATAGCGGTGTAAGGGTTAACTTTACTTTATCAGGTCATCTACATATGTAAATTTATGTCTTATATAGAGATAGTGAGCAGAGGCTCTCAGATACCCCTGGCCGCTGCCTGGACCGACAAAACTTTCTAAGTAATTTGACCTTGACATTGGTTTGTTTGTTTGTTTATTAGTTTTTAACGGCCTATCAACAGCTAAGGTCATGTAAGGCCGGGCAAACGGGTTCGATCCTGTTTTAACCTGCTGCATTGGGGGGGAAATCCCAAAATCAGAACGGAATATTTACATCGAGAACAAATATATTCAGCCCTTAAATTAGAGTGAGTGAGTGAGTGAATAGGGTTTAACGTCCGCTTTTCTGACATAGAGGTACAAGCCTCAGGGAGTCTACACGCAGAAGGGTCAACGGGGTCGTGTCCCGTATCCACCTGTCCAAGGGGGGTAAATCCCAACTTCAGAACTCAATATTTACAATCAAAATATATATTCAGTCCTGAAATTAGAACAACCTGATCTGGTGCCAGGCCCTTGCCACACCAGCATCATTTATCCCATCCCCTAAAAGTAATAGGATTAGCGCTAATCTTACTTTTATATATGGGGCATAGCCCGACTCAACTCTCACATACAAGAAAGCCAAAAATGTACATGAGGGCCAAATCCGGTATAGTGGGTTCCGGAAAGTATGAACCCAATCGTTAAGCCAGTTTAGTCGCCTTTTACGACAAGCAATGGCTACTGCAGACCCTGAAATTAGAATAACCTGACCTGGTGCCAGGTCCATACCACACCAAGTCATTTGGCCCCTTTCCCTAAACTAGGATTACGAATATCGTAATGCTCACATAAGGGGTATAACCAGATTCAACTGTCACATACAAAATGCCAAAGACGTATGTGAGGGCCAAACCAGGTCTCCAGTCGGGATTCCGGTAAGGATGAACCCCGATCGTTAAATTACCCATCGCGTGCTTCCACCTGCCGCCCACTACCTTGACATTGGACATGAATGCCACATGGAAGGGATATGGTGTGAAAATATGGATGATGATAAGGAAAGGGAGTATATCAAGTTTGAAGTCAATCAGACTTACCGTTGCTGAGATAATGGGTACTCGAAAACTTCAATGCAAATCTTACGGACGCGAATTTCTAAGTAATTTGACTTCGACCTTGGACATGAATGCCACATGGGTGTGGTATGGAATAAAATATGGATGTTTATATTAAAGGAATTATATCATTGAATTTTGAACCAAATCAGACTTGCCGTTGCACTTTAACGCAAATGGGATGGACGAACGGACAGAATGACTAAAACTACATACCCCTCGACATACTTTGTATGCCAGGGGTATAATTCCTGGAATATGTTATTTTCATAATTCTAACACACATTTCAGTTCAAAAATGTAGACTAGATGGAAGCGGCCAGCACATCACGCCCACCGAGGTAATTGATGGTCCCAGTATGTATGTATCTGGTTAGAGCAATCAGATTTAGGAGATATTGGGTACTTAAAAACTTTCACGCAGATTTTATAAAAACTTTAACGCAAATTTCAGAGTAATTTGGCTTTGACCGTGGGCATGGTGGCTGCATGGGTGGGTTGTAGAATGAAAATATGGATGATGATAAAGAAATATAATGAAGATTCAATTCAATTGGACTTAGGGTTGTGGAGATATTGGGTAGTTAAAAACGTTAAAGCAGATTTTAAACAAAAAAGCAAAACAGATTTCAAAGTAATTTGACCTTGACCTTGGGCATGGGGGGTCACATGGATGGACTATAGAATAAAAATATTGATGAGGACAAAGAGATACGGTATGTGAAGTTCCAAGTCAATTGGACTTATGGTTGTGGAGATATTTGGTACTTAAGGACCTGATCGTCATTTGATTCGAGGATAATTGCTTTGTAAATGTGATAGAATTTATGTATAACATATATGTGAATACTGCCTCATTACTGTATCCTATATGGCACATGGAGGGGGCCACGTCGGCTATCTTGCGTGTTCCAGCTATCAGCCAGTTTCACCTGTTCAAAGAACTCAAAATGTGAAGTAGAACATATGATATAATGTAGCTAATCACATGTAGAAAAGACAGGAGAACAGACTCCTATCAGTTATATTACACCAAACTGTAAAATTTGTCAATTTTCTGGACAGGTTTGTGCCTGTGTTTTTAACAACATGAACAACCATCAGGGCTGTACAAATCGGCACGCCCGACGCCCGGGACAAGTCGGTTTTGGTCTCAGGCAAGTGGCTCTATGCTGAAATTTAGTCCCGGGCAAGTCACTATTTTCCGTTGAAACGTCCCGCCACAAGCCTGTTTTCTTCACTAGACTAATCCTAAATTGTAACATTTTATCGATCGATAACGCCTCAGGCGTGTGTCGGATTCCCTGTGGTGATACACACTTACACAGAAGCTGCTATACTGTGTATATAGCAAGAAAAGTGATATACATACTAGCTGTGACCCTGATTAGATTTATTTTTGTTATTTCTCAATGAAAGTATACGATGTGACCACTCATTTGAACCGTCTCGACGAGACGGATTAAATGGTGGTCGCGGCATATACTTCTGAGTGCATAGAAGGAAAATATTTGTCCGCAAACATAAGCGTATCCTCAGCATGAAATGGGTTACTGCATGATTGCCCCGTGATGCGATGATGAAAGAAGTCGCACATTCGCGACGTCTGTGGCACATCAAAAGGCGTGTTGACCAATCAGTAACATTTCAAAACATAGCCTAAAGGTCACACAGTTTACAGCCTCGTGCTGAATGAGGTCATACAATAAACACCTGTACACACAGCTGGGTGTATCGGTTTTTTGCACAAAGCATCACACAAATCTCGTCTGTGTAATATGTGTCGGGTGTAATCACATCTGGATTTGGAATTCATATATCCCCTCTCACGGATATTGCACGGTCCGGATAAGCAACACGGAAGGTCGTATGTCGCCGGACTTCCGTACAATAGGGGGGACGCACTGTATGCATATTAACATGATTACCTGATTAAAGGTATTACATTTGCTAACATACTAATAATAATTATTTCATGTACTTTGAATGTCGTTGTTTTAATAAACTTACAGAAATCACGAATCAACTAATTACACTTTTTCATATTTTTTTTGGGATCCACGAGAGACCTGCGTTATAATGGAGATCGCGCTATACGCGATCGCGTTATAATGGAGCTGCAGTGTAATTAGCGAATTAACAGCTGTTGCCAACAAAAAAAAACGAAACTGAAATTTCAAAAAGTTTATTATTTACCGTTCCGCGAACATACTGATAGACATTAAATATTGTAAATATAGACGTGACTTCATTTTCGAGACGGTCAAATGAGTAGACTTCGTAATTTAATTCACAAAACGTCGATGTTTTTACACCGAAAATTCTGGAATATACGCTCGAAATTATAGATAGACCATTACACACCAATCAATCGATCTTTCCTGATTGCCAGGGTTCCCGTTACTAGTAATATATGTTATTGCCAACATTTATATAGCAACTAAAGTGCATGTATTATGCACACATGGATATACATACACCGAGAACCGTTGTTTGGAAGCTTCTACATGTATATGGAGTTGGTAATGTGTGTCCATGTGTTCATATTACATGTACTAACGGCACTATAGATATACCGTTAAACACCAATCAATCCAATTTGTGATGCACTGATATATTGCGTGATTGAGACATGATTGTTTATGTAATAAATTGTTGATTGATGAGCTGTAGTTATTCTCTCTCTCTTTGCACCCGGAAAAGAAAACATTCAATCTGGCTTTTCTATTTTTGAGTAACAGGGAACGACCGGTCCTAATTGCAGACTCTGCAACCACCGTTATACCCGTGCCATAGTTCTCTATGGTTGTGTTGTTACAGTTTTGTATAAGAAGTTTTATGAGGACAAGTCATTTTTTCAAAACCACTTGCCCTGAAAATTATAATTTCCAGGACAAGTCGGGGCAAGTCACTTTTGTCAAGTCACTTGTCCGGGACAAGTGGCTAAAAAATCAATTTGTACAGCCCTGACCATTATATATAGCCACATACTCAGAAAATTGCACAGTGCATCATTTTTACCTGGCTAACCACACCAGCACATACCTTATATACACACTACTGTACTCTGTTATTAGCTATCAAATCCACTGACATGTAAGCAGTTACCTGAGTGTATTGTCTCTGGTGTCTACTCACCTACTATGCGAGTAAATATGACTAACTATGGGTAACGTGTACACTAACATAGGCTGTGCATCAGATTGAAAAGTTAACACATCAAAATTTATTTTGAGATTGATGGGAGAAATGCTCAGATATCTCGTCTTTTGTATAGTTTGCTGGCATAATATTTATAGCTTGCCTTTGTCATATCTGTCTATTATGTAATGCACCAAATTTTATTTGGTTTGCTGTCATATTATTTGCTGTATGTGGCAAACGCACGACGTGGTGAAACTGTACAATGGCTTGTACATGTTTATACAAATATGGCGGAGATGGCAACTCGGTGCTCCATATAGTATACAGTAACAAGACAATATTCAGATATGTTATATTCATATTTCACATCACTCTTATGAAGAAATTATCATTGAAACCAAGTGTATCTATCACCTATATTAGGCCACGACTAGGTTCGTCAGGTGGCGCCTCGAGTGGGTATACCCACAATCGTAGCTAACGATTGGATGCTATTTTTATTTCGGAAATGGTATCCCACAAAGCGTCATAAGCTGACAAAAATGTGTGTAGACAACTACGTCGTATGCCGATAGACTGCGATAGTAGTCGCCTCCCATTTATGCCAATTTACCTTGAAACTAATTATTCACGAGTGTCGTCGAATCAAATTAGTCGAAGCCGACCAATGAATTAAATGAAGCTATAAGCCCCGCCCTAATGACGTAAATTCGGGTCTTCAATCAACGTTCCTTGAACGCTTTAGTTAAACAATATTAAGCGCCCAGACGTGTCTGATCAGTTGATACGCATCATGGCGTCGCGAATAACAAACCCATAGTAGGCGACAATAACAAAGAAACCCCGCGGGCAAATAAACACCAGGGGTCATCAAACAATCGATGCGATCCAATTTTACACGCCTATTTGGTGGGATTAGCGCATTTATGACATGCACTCGCCCCTAGGGTCTGAAATTCATATTAAAAAAAAAAAAATCCAGAAAATTACAGGGCGACTTGACTTCCCCCTACGGGAAAAATAAGGCGACATGGCCAGAAAAAAAGCTACCACTTCGCCCATGTCGCCCTCACACATAAACCCTGCTAATACATGTACATGTACCTGAACAATTTTAACACAGACTTTACAAAAATAAAATAAAACAAATCTTGAAGTAATTTAACCTTGACCTTGGGCATTGGGCCGCATGGGTGACCTATAGAATGATAGGTTTGTGAAGATATTGGGTACTTAAAAACTTTAACGCAGATTTAACAAAAAAAACGTTAACACAAATTTCAAAGAAATTTGACCTTGACCTTGGGCATGGGTTGGCTATAGAATGAAAATATGGATGATGATAAAGAGGTATATGAAGCTTCAAGTCAATCAGACTTAGGGTTGTGGATTGTGTTTGTTTGTTTGTTGGGGATTAACGACCTATCAACAGCTAAGGTCATTTAAGGCCAGGTCAATGGGTTTAGTACTAAATCCCATATATTACCTGTACATACAAGTACATGTTCAAGTACATGTACAAATGGGGGGGGGGGGAATCCCAAAATCAGAACTGAATATTTACAATAACAAAACTATATATTCAGCCCTGCAATCAGAATAATCCTGATCTGATGCCAGGTTCTCGCCACACCAGAATCACTTGGCCCCTCCCAAAAGCAGTAGGATCAGTAATAATCTTACTCCTTTTATAATGGGCAATAACCCAACAGGGTTGTGGAGATATTTGGTAGTGAAAAAACTAACGCAAATGCCGGGATGCACGACAAAAACTGGAGCTCTCGGAACGTTTTACATGTACGACAAAAGTGACCACTATAGCTCGCCGAACGCAAGCGGGCGTGATAAAAGTATTTCACAATTAACTGCTAAAGTGCGAATCAGATCTGATTCGCTATACTGCAGAGCCTGAAGATGCCTATATGTGGAATCGTAACTCCGGCTACGGACGGTACGGGAGTAGATTTCAAGAGTTACTGTTCGCAACTACCCATTGCCCATGTCTATGATGTGTAGTTACAGGCTGCAACTATATGATGTGGAAAACGTGCATCTAGGCCAGGGTATACAATTACCACTAGTTGTATGTGATAGAACGGCGCCAAATCTATTTTTGCAATCTGTTATTCTCTTTATTTGCACACCAGCAACAACAACACAAAGTTGCTGAGGCGTAAAAAAAAATATTGTTTGTTTCCACTAACCCGACCGACCCTATTTTTTCCCGCCGACCCTACACTTATTTTCGTCATATCGGTAATTATTTTGATAAAAACAGTATATTTTCACTAACCCATAGTGGGTTAACATATCCAGTACAAAAAGTGTGTCGTGAATGGAAAAAAAAAGTTTCGCCTAAAAAAAAAAATTGTTTGTTTCCACTAACCCGACCGACCCTATTTTTTCCCGCCGACCCTACACTTATTTTCGTCATATCGGTAATTATTTTGATAAAAACAGTATATTTTCACTAACCCATAGTGGGTTAACATATCCAGTACAAAAAGTGTGTCGTGAATGGAAAAAAAAAGTTTCGCCTACATACCTACATTTTTTTTTTCCAGGTGTTATGCACCAGTCAATGGAAATCCCCGCCCCCCCTGGCCCGGGGAATAGCCGGGCATACCCCGGGGTTTTAACCTGTCACGATGCCCCGCACTGCGGGGACAACCCTGGGGCTTTAACTTCGCCAAAATATGCGGGGACGTAACCCCGGGGCTTTACCACACCAAATCACTTGGTTTTCGACCTCTTTTACTAGACTTTTACGAGAAGCAGTGGATAATGTGGCTTATTCTATCATAGGACCCCCTGTGGTGTGGGGGGGGGGGGATCAGCTGCAGTGGTGCTGCTGATTCCTACGATGGAATAAATTACAGTATCCCCTGCTTCTCATAAAAGTCGGGTGAAAGGGGGCGGGGCGAGGAGCCAAGTGATTTGGTGTGGTAAGGGAACCTGGCACCAAATTGAGATTTCGTAAATTCAGATCTGAATTACTATTTCTCTCCCTGATACAGGTGTATTCCCGGCTATAAATGACTTAAAAAGTTGATGAGCCGTAAAACACCATTTCATCTGTCAGGAATGCTGCTGATCCCTCCCCCACACCACAGGGGACAGCAGACAACATACATGTATCATTGTATGAGGGCAATGTATGAGGGCGTCAGACAACATGTATCACTGTATGAGGGCGTCAGACAACATGTATCACTGTATGAGGGCGTCAGACAACATTATCACTGTATGATGGCGTCAGACAACATGTATCACGTAGGAGGGCGTCAAACAACATGTCACTGTAAACATGTATCACTGTATGTGGGCGTCAGACAACATGTATCACTGTATGATACAACTGTCTGCCATGAGCACGGCCCTGAAACCACCGGACCATCACAATATTGTGATCTTACTATTTCACGATTATTTTACAACAACGGCATTTTTTTAAAAAATGGGAATGCTATGCGATGTAATTATGAATATGGAACATTCAGAAGAAAAAGTGTTACAATCCATCCATAATTGGTGAAGATATCACACTTACAACTTGAGATCTGCCTGTTTTTCATGTTGTAAGTGTGATATCTTCATCAATTACGGATGGATTGTAAAACTTGTTTCTTCTGAAAGTTTCATATTCAAAATTACATCGCATAGCATTCCGATATTTTTGATAAAATGGATAAAATCTCGTCAAATAATTGACAAATATTAAACACGAAAGTTGACACCGGTCTTTTACGAAAGTTGCCACCGGACAGGTTTACGCCGATTAAAATATTGGGAAGGTCTGGTGGTTCTAGGGCCATGATGAGACACATATTTTTTTGGAGGTCATGTTCTAGCTGGAACCCAGCATTTATGTCAAGTCTTCTACATTGTATACATGTGACAATATTGAGTTCTTTCACTGTCATGATTGATATCTAAACATGCAGTACATGTCAGAATATAAAGCTATAGTCCTTTTCTGAGTTCAAACTTGGTGTTGCATTCTCCATTGCTTTTTGTACCACCGGCTGGTGGATAAGAATGGGATTAAGTTACTTTACTGGTGTGACTGAAGAGCCATCTGACAGCAGACAGACACCAAATCATAGTAGCGTAAATCTAAAGCTGCTATTAATAATCTGCAGCACTCGTACCCATGTGTGGCTCCTCAGACCAATGGAGTCGGCCGGACCAGTTTGTTGCTTCTGACTGCTAAAATAAATCAACCGTATTTCCTGATTCTTGTATATTAAGAGCTGAGTAAATGGAGACTGGCGCCCAGTGATTTTGGTGAGGTTAGAAGTAGTCTGCAGTAGGCCCTGCTTGTGGGGAGAGTCCACTAAAATGGAAATTGTGCAAACAGTCGTAAAATCGCCCCAGAACAAGATAATGTATAAAGGTCAGTGATGAATTCTTTGTCCTCTTTGAGCAGGGATTCGAAACTGCCGACCTGTCTGTAATGACCATTGCTGTTGAACGGACGTTAAACAATATTCAATCAATCAATCAATCTTTGTCCTCTAGACTGGGTTATACCCAGTGATTGAATTGTTATTTTTAAATGTTTTGTACATCATCTATACACACTGATTGAACAAGCCTTCTCTTCTCAATTTTTTTAATATCAGCTTTGAAATATGCCCCGCACTGTGGGGCCTTTACCGGGGATTTAACCTTACTGATGTCCCCGGGGTGCGGGGCCATTTACCCGGGGTTTAACCAGCCAGATTGCCCCGCACTGCGGGGACATAGCGGGGCTTTAACTGAGTTAAAATTATAAGCCCCGCTATTCCCCGGGCCAGGGGGGGGGCGGGGATTTCCATTGACTGGTGCATTAGCGGAAACAAATTTATTTTTTTTGGACCCCGAGAACTAAATTACTGGAAATTTCAAAATTCACAGATTTAAATCCGGTGTACAAAAACTGAGGTGAACTGCGCATTATGTGAAATGTCGAGTTAGCCAAAATGAGTAATATTATCATTTTGACGACTACTGGTAGCACACGGAAAGAGGATGAATACCAACTCAATTTGTTCAGCTCAAAGTTAAAATGAATTCACTAGTACTACAAATATGTTCTGCATCATGCAGGACGTTAGTTATGACCTGAGTTATTTATTACTTTTGTCAAAACATTTACCCGAGCCCACAATGACTGCATCTGACACAATTCTTCTAAAAATGTCTATTTTCGTTTTTGGATCCATAATTTTGTTGTTGTTGTTGTCTGTCTGTCTGTAGTTCAGGCACATATTTTTCGCCTCGGTCTCTCTACAGTCACAAAGACTGCGAGAGCATTGTTCCGACACACCTGAGATGACCTGTACCTGGTCTAAAAAGTAATCAAGAAAAAAGTTCCACTTCTGACATCGTAATATCGATATCAGGTCACCACTACGATAGCAAGATACTACGATGACGATACCAATATGTCACGATGGTGATGGTATGATAGCACGATGATGATACTACGATATTATGATACTACGATGACTATGATATAATATAATATCGTACTATCGGTATCGTAGTGTCATACTATCGTCATCGTAGTATTGTACTTTCGTCATCGTGATAAAGCATTTGACAAAATCCCACATAAGGTATTATTATACAAACTAGAAAATTATGGCGTCACCTGTCTTACTAATAAATGGATAGACAACACATTGTTGTTATTTATGGGGTCGTATCAAGTCCGGTAGATGTGCTATCGGGAGTACCATAGGGATCAGTATTGGGACCAGTATTGTTTCTCCTATACTTCAATGACATGCCATACACCATTTCATCTTCTGTCCTCTGTTTGCAATTGACTGTGTCCTTTGCAGAAAATGTAGACAGATTAGGTGACAGCACAGCATTGCAACACGACATAGACAGACTTGCGGAGAGTGCCAAACACTTTATTTAAAACGTCTGGTCATCCCACGTTTCACAGATGCTGTTTGACTACTCATTTAGCAATACAAAACTATAGAGAGTGTGTCGTCGGTCAAGTAACTGGCCCTAACCTTCACAAACGATCTCTTCTCGAGAAATCATGTAACTAATATAACCACCAAAGCAAACAGAACCATCGGTTTCCTTAGGAGGAACCTCGCCTTTGCGCCCAGATCTAATGGACTATGTGCATACAAAATCGTGGTCAGCCCGCAGATCGAGTAACCATCAAGTATGTGGAATCCATACATTGAGACAGACACTAGTAAAGTGGAGATGGTTCAGCGAACTGCAGCTAGGTAGTGCTGTGGCAGGTGGAGGAACCAAAACCATGTGAGGTGATGCTTAAATATATATCCAGGTCTAGCCTACAAAAACGAAGGGAGGTCAGCAGTCTCACCTTTTTCTAAACAAATAACAATGGTCGACATTGTATGCACTGACACAATAGACACATTGTCTCCTCTTTAAATATTAGAACCACTAGGTCAACACCATACCACCCCAATCAACATAATATATAGACCTCATTCTTACTCGGATATATTCCAAAATTCCTACTTCCCGAGGATCATATCACTATGGAATCACTTACCACCAGATACTGTTTCAGCTACTTGGTTTCAGGTGGCAACACCAATGATGTGTAAATAGTTTTGCTGATGGAAATGTTTTCACTCTTGTATTATGTTTATTAGTTTATAAGATAGATATAACTTTCTTAGACACGATCTAAGCAACTTTGTCTAAGCACTCACTAAGCATAAGTCCATGATCGTATAGTATTTAATACATGATATAAACTTGAAGCCGAGCGCTACCAGCACTAGAATCTTTAACAAATATTAAAAGTTGTCGAAAACGTTGGCCGGATTGTGCTGTCTATGTCTGTTTGTTTCGACATGAGAAAAAGTTTCATTATTGGACACAAATATATTAAATTCATATTCATGGATGGGTATGAATTAATATATGGCTAGCATGACTGATGTTGCTGCATGTTAGCCTGGTATGATGACAAAATAGAATACTTCCAAGCAAAATATTACATTTCCTGTTCGGTCTCTACATAGGCGAAATAGTGTAAGAGAATGGGCACTACGTTACAAGAGTTGTGTATCACTGTGTAATGGTATTTCTAGTCCTTCGGACACCTGCGTAATTTCATTAAATACGTTTTCAAAAATTGCAATATTTTTTCAGAAATGAAGTCAAAAGATGACAAAATTTTCAGAGTACATGCGGAATGTAATTTTGTCAAATTTTGACGCCATTTACGGAAAATATTGTGAATTTTGTAAACGTATTTCATCAATTACGCACATATGAATATCAGATGGCGTGTCTCAATTATGTTGTTAGTAAATGTATGTTCGTTTGAGGGTCTAGTTCATTCTCCTTGTGCATGGTGCAGTCATCATCCAGCAAAATGAGTCTATCACGTGATAATAGAGATAGTGTGATATCAGCAAGGGATGTACATTCAATAATAACATGTGCTAGCGTGTCATCAGCACATTTGCATAGCATAATGTAAGTCGGATCCGGCGTATTCTGGTTGAAAGAATCAACGAAAAAGATCAAGGAATGCCGCATTCCTGGGGTGAGATTAAGTTTGGCTATGGTATTACATCTTGTTTTATTTCGCCATGCCAGTATTCACCCCCGTACAAGCCTAAGACTGGCAACATTTGATGCAAAATTCCAAGTGATAATTAATTTGGTTTGATAAAAATAGTTCCGGTGGTTCGATGCGAGTTACAAAGGAAAAAAAAAGACAGGTAGGTACCACGTTTCATGCCTTGCATATCTCTGTCCATTAAATATGTCAATATGCTTATCCGGGCCGCAAGTGGCCGTTTCGATTTCTGCAAGCTATGAGGTTTTTTCAGTAATACAAGAGGATCTGACAATTCGTGTATTATAACGTTTTACATGTAGTTGACGATTTTCCAGTTATTTCTCGACTCATTCCTCAGGTAGACGACATATATTTCCGTACAGTGGTAAGGCTCTTTTGTGCATACTTCTTTCAACGGTGATTGTTCCCGAACGGGTGAATTCCGACCGTTCTGAATTTGCCGGTTTGACTTCAAGCTTGAATGCCGTCAAAGTTAATGACGTAATGTCACGCTCTTGCCACCGGCGTCCATACCAAAGATGTCGGCAACTACTGAAGCCGTCGGGTTTGTCACCGAGTCGATATGTACACTACACACCGTGAATTGAGCATTAATAAACTGAATTAAACGATGTATAGCTTTCTTGTTTCCATGACTATCGTATCTTGCAAATTTCCCATGTATGCAATGCTCCTGTATTTCCGGCCATTGTCAAATTAGCCCCCGTTCTGATATTTTCCCGTTTTGCGACTGACCCCCGATCCGGGTCTTACATGAAAACTGCTGGTTCCGCTACGGTTGTATGCAATCATGTATTACTGCTGTTGCAGTATTACTGCTAATACTGCGGTTGCAGTTGCTGTGAACTATGACGTTATCTCTCACTATGTCTAGCAATAGATCAGCCGCCTATCCATCCATATATACATATGCCCATGGCCTATCTGCCTATCTGTTTCTATTTCCACCATAATTAACACGTTGCATTTTATGACGTAACCACAGAATACAAATAGTTACATGTATAACATAAATAAATGGAAACGGTTATACAGTCTTTGTGTGTTGTACTTCACTGTGACTCGCTTTGTTTTCTGCTGGGGATGCTGTTTTCTCACTGATTAATTGGGGAATAGCTGTTGTGCGGCGTTCTTCGCGTTGGTTACGTTTCGTTATATGTATATTTCACGTACTGTTGATTTCCTTTTGGGACCGCACACTGCTGGTTATGAAATGCATTTTTTGTCCCGCACTGGATGCTCCTCGACTACCGCTGTGAGCGTGTCCAGTGTTTATCCTGACTATTGCGTTAGTTTTTTCTTTGCATGTGTTCGTGTTTCTCCTCAGAGTGTCTTGTTCTCTATTGTCGGTGTTTTAAAAGTTTGCCTACGGACCAACTCTCGGACTGTCAAAGAAAGAGCATATAAGTCCCTTGTCCGACGCAAATTGTGGGACCTGAAGTGCACCAACAAGGACAAAGAGGCGGATGCGTCTGCTCTGTCGGTTTCACGAAACCAGAGTATATGTTACGGCTACATAAACAATGCAAAAACAAAATGTTAATTCTATTGCGAAAAAAAATCTAATTTCTAATAGACAACATACTAACACGTCTAGCGTTAACAGACATGCTGCATAATATGGGATGGAGGTCTCTTGAGCAAATACATGCTGAAACCTGATTATGCATGTTCTATCAAATAAAAAAATGGCATTGTAGCCACAAATGAGAAAACACATCTCAATAGAGGCACTGCATGGTAGACGTCAACACCAATTCCGCCAGGTACTCACAAACGTATATCAAACACCTCTCATGTTTTTATTATACAAAGTAAGTATGTCTCTACTCATATTTGCCGTTGCCGATTTCTTCAAGACGCATGTATGCAGATCTTGAAGGTCCAGCGCTCTGGACTCATTTTTAAAATGCTTACACTCATCTCAATGTTCTTTCTTAGCACCATGGACCATACATTCATGTTTAGTCCCAGTTAGCATGCACTGACAATAAGACCAGCAGTCGTGTGTATACCAGTAACCAAACATGCAGGCTAGTATTTGATCAGTGTGCGAGTTGGCTACATTTTCTTCTTATTGTTGTCTCTGTATTATTCCACATCTCCATATGTGCACCAAGGACATACGTAGAGTCCTCGTAGTAAGTTGACGTACAGGTTCTTCACGAGTAGCCATACATCTGAGTGACTTTATGTTCATATAATTTGTCCAGGAGAATAGTATGGTCTACCACGCCAAACGCCTTCTGTTCATCGGGTGTCCCGAGATATATGTTGCCAGCCGTTAGATTAGTGTCCGTGTAAGCTTCTGAAAGACCCCTTATCAATCGATTCAGCAGTACATATTCAAACACTCTGCCTAATATGGCTGTTACGGTAATACCCCTGTAGCTGTCTGATATTGCAGGGCCGGATCCAGGGGTGCGTGGGGTGTACGCCCCCCCCCCCCATACTATTTTTGACGAAGCAATGAATAGTGTTCTCAAATGCCAGGAAAATGCATCTGAGGCACTTCAATTTTCTAAATTTTCGGGGGGAGGACCCCCAGACCCCCTCACATACGCACCCCCCCCCCTTTATTCAAATCCTGGATCCGGCCCTGTATTGTGGCATATTTGCCTTTCTACAGAACAGGTGTGAATGTCCCGCACTTGAACGACTCTGGAATGACTCGACTACGGAGTATCTTATTGTAAATGTCACACAGATGGTCTGGGGGTCCTCCCCCAGGAAAATCTTAGATGCCAGATCGCCGCAGATGCGATTTCCTGACACCTAGGCCACGAAAAAAGTCATCCAACTATTCGAGTATTGTAGATTTTCGTCCTTTTTTTTTTGTTGCCGTGAGCAGTGGGGGGGGGGGAGGGGGGGGGGGTGGGAGGGGTCGGACCCCCCCCCCTGGACCCCCACCCCTGTATCCGCGCCTGCATTCCAACCTCGTGTGTCGAACTTTACGTACTTTATGACGAAACCGATTACTGACCTTCAGCAACAACAACAACAACTTAGATAGCACGTTGTTTTTATTGCGTATCACCGGCGGAACACATAAAATTCAATAAATATGTTGCGAAACGCTATCTGCAAGGTATGCATTGATGCAATGTTATATAAATATCTACCGCTCATTTTGTTCCATGTAAGGCATGTTCGCATAATTTATATAGAAATAATATCGGTGGTGAAAAGAGATGTCACCAGTTTTCGCGAACAGACGAGTCGTGAAATTGAAAACCGACATCCATTTGATCACATGGTTTGTCGTACTCATCATAATTTTTTGTATTAAAGTGCATTACCAAACTTCATCAATAGGTTCCTCGCATTCATGGCTATCAACCCATTGCCATTCTGTTGACCTTGACGATAGGGATGTCCGATTTTTTAAAAAAATTAAAAAATAGATTTTTATGGATTGTTTGGTATCAAATTAAAGCTCTGGAATGAAGTAGTACAATGCAAGTTATTTCATCAAGATATCTTTATTATTTATTCAATTTTAAATTTGAGAACGTCCAAAATTTTCCGACCCATTTTCTGCCGATTTTGAATTTAGAGATTATTTTTTGTAATGTGTATTATGGTGGTCTAGTTTTCGGGGTATTAACAAGTTCATCAAGTAGCGGGTTATATAAAACATTACATATGAGCTAAATTGTCAGTTCAATATAATGATAAACATTTCTTTCAATGTTTCTTGCCTTCATAATAAGATTGTTGTTAGATTAAAATTTGCGTAAGCGCGTTTAACAACACGTGAGTCGGTCATCTTGAATATTGACTTATGGTTGGAGTTTTCGGGGTATGTTCCGAAAGTGTCAATAAATTTGCTAATTCGTCCCGAGTTTTCATTGGCTACAAGATAATCTCGCAGATGAATGAGGCACAGTGAAGGAAAACTTGAAATGTTTCTATTGATTATGATTTTAACAATATTAAAGAGCAGATTAATAGCGGACGCAGAAAATCACGAAAATCACGGTAGGTTCGTGAACAAAATGACCTAAATGGCAAAAAATACCAGTATTTAGTCCAAACACTGGATTTGGTGGCATTTTTAAGAACTTCCTATAGGTAATGTTATGCTTATTTTAATCACCTAACGAAAAGCACATCGCGGTTGCACACACTGACACAGGTCTACAAATTACAAAATAAGTGAATACCCCGAAAACTCCGACTACCCCGAAAACTGGCGTCACGACCATAGTATGGAATGTTTGGTACACCTATAATTGTGGTCTGCTGATGTGTAAACAGTAGTGTGATATTATTTTATCCAATTAAATTTTTTGAAATATCCAATTGCTTCAAAAATGATAGTTGCGAACGGTAACTTGCAATCTACAGTGTTCTGCCAAGAAATCGGAGACATGGGGCCAATGACCCCATGGGTGAAAAAAAAAGTGGGGACATTTTCAAAAATGATGCACACATGGTATTTTGAAGAAAAACACTGATTCGAACTATTAAATATCAGCAATTAAAGTAATTAATAGTTTGAAATGGTGCAATAATTAATTCATGTAAATTTTCAGCATGTTGTGATTGTGAAAAAAACATGGAAATAAACATTAAAACATGATCATGATGTATGTGTAGTTCTTTATCATTCAATCGGCTCCCAGACAATACGCGCATTTCAAACGGCTTTTCTGATTGGCGGACCAAAATAGTTTGCTTTATACTTGCATCATTTATGTAAATATACCATCCAATGAAAACCGTCGATAGATGTATAGCTAAGTGCTGTTGCTATGCAAATTTTACATTTCCGGTACATTTCACGAGCGCCCCTAACACAGTTCGGACTTTTTTAATTTCGCAACCCGCGAACTCGGACCGAATATTTAATGCGCCCATCGGTAATTTTTTTCTTGCGCCATTGATGATTTTTCCGCGCCCCGCGTCCTTGGCAGAACACTGAATCTACTCCCGAGTCCTGTACCGTCCGTAGGCAGAGTTACTATTCCACTCATAGGATTCCTCTGCAGAATAGCGAATCAGATCCGATTCGCACTTCAGCAATTAATTGTGAAATATTTTTGAACTGAAATGAGTGTTAATATTATGAAAATAACATTGAAGGTAGATGACCTGCTAATGTAAATTTAAGCTAGAATCAATAAGTGACCCAGTGAGTGGCAGGCAAATTCAACATGTAAAAGTTAAGATGTGGTCCATTTTTGTTGAGTCCGCTTGCGGAAAGCGAGACCGTGATCACAATGACGTCCATCCGTCAAGTACGTCCGTCTGTCTGTCCGAAATATTTGCGTTAAAGTTTTTAAATACCTTATATCTCTGTAGTCCTAAGTCACATCGACTTGAAACTTCATTTGCTTATTAGTCGTCATACATATATTCATGTTGTATCCCACTCATGCGGCCTCTGTGCCCAGGGTCAAATTACTTAGAAATTTGCGTTAATTATTTGTCAAAATTTGCGTTAAACCAATACTTCTTATTCATCATCCATATTTTCATTCTATAGCCTGTCCAGGTGGTCCACATGCCCAAGGTCAAATGACTTTGTGAAATTTGTGTTAAAGTTTATACATACCTTATATCTCCACGACACTTATTCCGATTTACTTCAAATAATTCTTTATTATCATCCATATTTTCATTCTGTAGCCCACCATGCGGCCCACAAGCCAAGATCAAGGTCAAATGACTTTAAAATTTGCGTTAAAGCTTTTACGTACCTTATATCTCCACAACCCTTAATTCAAACTTCAAATAAATACACACCGAGACCATCAAATGCCTCAGCGGGCTCGACATGTAAAGGTAAAACAGAGGAATCCTATGAGTGGAATCGTAACTGCCTACAAACGGTATGCGAGTGGATTGCAAGAGTTACCTTCGCAACTACAGAAATGAGACCCAATTAAAATTTGGAAATACCCGATTGCTTCAGAAATGATGCCATTGATGAAGTGACAATACTCCATTACTAATTCCTTATCTGGAGCCCTGCAATGTCCCATCTGAGTATAGATTTTCCATTTCTTGTTGAACAGTTAATTGTTAAATCTGGTACTATAACTTATTTGGGTTAAACGTTGCAATAAGTGGAGCACAATGCTGCCTCGCGATTGGCTTAGAAAGTATGGCGAACTATAAATGTGTGTTAATACAGTCCTGAAAATGTACCTGTGATATTACGTGTCCTTTGTACCATTTATCATTTCCATTTTGTTCAATATATTTAAGTTTCACATGTTTCCCTAGTAAAATTGGTTCATGGGGGTGACTACTTTCTGATGACAGAATTTCAAATGAGTTTTGTATTTCCTTGAGTCTATTACATTTCAATGGTCTAGTAACATAAGGTCGTAACTGCTATGCTAAAGCATAGCACTTACGACCTTATGTTACTAGACCGTCGATTTGTCTTTAATTTTTCTACACATTAATTTATCCTTTTTCCATTCACGACCTTACTGAAGCTGTAAGTCAGAGATGCCAGCTATTACGCCCGTCCCATCTAGAAATACGATTTTTTGCGATGCCGAAAAATAAGCGGCTGGACGTGATTTTAATAACAAGAACAACAAGAACAACAACAAATTTCTAAATTTTGATTTAGTAAACAAATTTGTAACTATAAAAGTGTCTGAATGTGAAATTACGATATAAAAAGCAAATAGAAATGAAGCATAGATCTTTCCTGACACAATGAAAGATGTACTTGTTGCAAAACTTTAAAGGTAAAGGTTCTTTTTATGCCACCGGGTTTCGAAGAAACGGGTGGCATATAGTGTTTGGACTGTCCGTCCGTCCATCTGTCCGTCCGTCACACTTTTCGGTTAACCACTTTGTCATAGTTTCTCAAATATGCTGCAGGTGGCATCCGCTTTCGACAGACGCATTTCTTGTTTGAAATGTAATGAGTTTTCGTGGGTGGCATTTTTTTTCTTCTCGACGTTTTGGGTAGTGTGCGCAGAAATGCAGTTTGCTATGTATACATAAAGTACAACAGCACACCCTAATGCTGTATGCCGTATGCCTTTGTATTTAAACTGAAATCTTTTAGTTGGCTATAGGCTTTATATTCATAATTTAAATCACCGCAGGCTCTTGAAATAGAGTATATAATAAGTAAGTAATTTATTTATTGAATTTAAAGTTTTCTTGTTTGGAATTGAGGGTGGATGCAAGGGATATGCCTCGGAACTCCCTATCCGACCGGCGGCTCGCATTGTTAGGCCGTGTGTCAATGCCGGCCGCGCGCAATCATTACTATTTGGCTTTGTCCAATGTTGGCATCTCTGCTGTAAGTTGATTGACATTGTGATTTCTGCTTGAAAACATTTTTTCTGAACCGTAACTGCACTTTTAATGCTTCTTTTTCTAGGGATGGACTGGCCTAGTGGTTAGAACACCTGTAGCATATTTCTCCAACACTGCAAAGTATACGTTTCTATCAAAGTATACTTTGAGGGCGAAATTTTCAATTTTAGGATAAATTTATTAATTTTTATTATACTGAATTTATTACATTATCACAGCCAAAATGGCTGTGATAATGTAATAAATTCAGTATAATAATTCTGCATACTTTTAATCATCAAATATATGCAGTCGTTATTTCTATATGGAATAATGCATTTCGGGAAAAATAAATGATTACTCCCTCAAAGTATACTTTGCTAGATAAGCATACTTTGCAATTTTGATGAAATCGGCTACTGATTTCCAATCCGGAGGCTGTAGGTTCAAACCTCGCCTTAGGCATCAAAAATACTTAAATAGTATTTCCATCCCACTGGTCTGTCGGATGAGACTTTAAACTGTGGTCCCGTCTCTATGTGACCCTAGCTGTTGGTGGGACATTAAACCCATTAACTTTCTCTTTTTTTTTCTCTTTCTTCGATTCTAACAAGTTTAACTCGCTTGTATATGTAATACTTGGCGGCCATTTTTATTTTTCGCACTCTGTATCCTTGTCCACGCAATAACTCAAGTTCTACGGCAAGACGCCCCGTGCAGGCACCGGGGCGGGATCAACTGATCCTGAGAATAGTGCTGCAGTAGCCATTGCTTGTCGTAAAAGGCGACTAAACTGGCTTAACGATTGGGTTCATACTTTCCGGAACCCACTATACCGGATTTGGCCCTCATGTGCATGTTTGGCTTTCCTGTATGTGAGAGTTGAGTCGGGCTATGCCCCATATATAAAAGTAAGATTAGCGCTAATCCTATTACTTTTAGGGGATGGGATAAATGATGCTGGTGTGGCGAGGGCCTGGCACCAGATCAGGTTGTTCTAATTTCAGGACTGAATATATATTTTGATTGTAAATATTGAGTTCTGAAGTTGGGATTTACCCCCCTTGGACAGGTGGATACGGGACTCGACCCCGTTGACCCGTCTGCGTGTAGACTCCCTGAGGCTTGTACCTCTATGTCAGAAAAGCGGACGTTAAACCCTATTCACTCACTCACTCTACGGCAAGACGAAGAAGCCTATTGATTTTCAAAAATTTCCGATACTTATCTCCCCTTGGCAGCCATTTTTAATTTTCGCACTCTGTATCCTTCTCCACGCAATAAGTCGAGTTCTACTTGACAGATCGTAACCAAATTTGGTTTACATATTTATCACGTCAAGATGAGTTATCTCCCCTTGTTGACTGGCCTTGCCCAGACAGGCGTATATTGTGACCTTCGGCACTCTTGTTAATATTTGCTAGCAGTTGATTCCCATTTGAAGCTTCAGATTCATTGTCAATGTCTGTCAGTATCTCTTTAAATGTGTCAAGGGTGTCCTGTGACGACTGTCGCCATATCGCCTAATCCCAAAACCATGTAGGCCCCATCCTCGTTCCTGGTTGCAAAAGCACCCCATTTGTTCCCATATGTCGACGCCTCGTCAGTGTGTAATGTTGTATTTGATTCTGCTGAAGTAGAAGCCAAGTGTCTTCTTGATAATAAACCCCGCTCAACAGACCAGCTGTCTATTGTAGAGAACACTATCTATTATAGGTCCTACATTTGCCGATGAGACATGATTGTCAAGTAACGAGTAGGTACATAAATGCATTGGCAATGTATAAGTTTTACTGACTTCATCAAAGACTTCACACTGTTCTTCCGATTTATTGAAAACACATTCCAAGTGCGCAACATATTCATTTAAGGTTTTTGGCGGGAGACATACTGTCTCCACGCTATTGGGATCGTGATTCTGGCCGTTTGCACGGGTCTACTTTCGGAAGTGGCTCTCTGTTCATCGGGGGATGTCTCAATAGGCTCAATTTGCGTTCGCAATTAACAACAGTCGGGTGACATTTAAAGTCAGCAAGTGAACTGAAAGCAAGTTATTAATAGCAACGGCAATGCTCAACATTATGTGTAAAATAATTGGCATGCCCAACTTTACTTTTGAAGAGAACAAATTGCTGTTATTGAGACGCCCCCCGTGTGGGTCTACTTTCGGAAGTGGCTCTACTTTCGGAAGTGGCTCTCTGTTCATCGGGGGATGTCTCAATAGGCTCAATTTGCGTTCGCAATCAACAACAGTCAGGTGACATTTAAAGTCAGCGAGTGAACTGAAAGCAAGTTATTAATAGCAACGGCAATGCTCAACATTATGTGTAAAATAGTTGGCATGCCCAATTTTACTTTTGAAGAGAACAAATTGCTATTATTGAGACGCCCCCCGTATCGTGTACCACGCAGTCGTCGAAGGCCATTTCTTTTTCATATTGTGGTTTACGGGCGATTTTCGAAAAATTACCCTCTGGGTGAGCGAAACAAAATTCATGAAAACATTTTGCCGTTCATGCAGCATACACGTATGTAGGCCTACGCCCAGTCATAATTTTGAAAAGATTTCACATAATATTATGTCACGCCTCCAGAGTTCCTGTTCGGTATGCAATTTGGATTACTCTGTTTGTATCCCTATTCTGCAAAGTGCCGATTGATTTTGGCCAAATAAACATACTAAAAATATGAAAATTTCCCCGTTTTTTTTTCTTCACATTACGAAAAACCTATGCTGCCAAAAATATTTTTTGAACAAAATCGATCAAATATTGATTTTATGGGCATCATTCTCTATGGGAGAAATTTTCTTCCATAATTTTTGTTTTACTGGGCCGACTTTCACATACCGTAATAATTTTTTGTTGTTAGATCATTTCCGAGCTATCTCGCCAGGTTTCCAGATTAATTTCTAAAAAAAAAAGGTTTTTCATATTATCCATCGGCGCTTTCAGTTGAAACAGACAATAGAATAACGTTATGTTTGTTTGTCCAAATTGCATCGGCAAAATGAGCTGGAACAGACCAACCACGTTCTGTCAGAGTGGGCGAGAGAACAGAAGGAGTTGGTTACCTTGGGATAAGCAGACTGTATAAAGGCGTATATCACCACTTCAATTCTGGGTTCTACCCCAATAAATACGTCTGCAATATATACTCAACAAAACTAGAAACGTCCCTGTTTTATAGCCGGTGTAGCTCTGTCTATGTATGTACCACATGTTCAAAGTACATGTATTTTAAACCGTGGCGATGTTCAGAATACGATCGTGTAGAGTTTAGCCGATACACACCGTTTACATAGCGGCCAGTGACCGGAACGTTGATTTCCACTTTTTGCACGTGCACGCTATACTTGTCATCGATAAGGTGATTCAGTTCATGTCGTACCATTCATGCGATAGGGGGTATTCGGAAAATTAAAAAACGTTTTTAATTTTTCACTGTTTTCGATATGCC
This sequence comes from Conchocele bisecta, assembly GCA_029237695.1. Classification (NCBI taxonomy): domain Eukaryota; kingdom Metazoa; phylum Mollusca; class Bivalvia; order Lucinida; family Thyasiridae; genus Conchocele; species Conchocele bisecta. The sequence goes on from CM055273.1 coordinate 43,789,915, forward strand.
ACGGCTTTCCGAAAACGAGCGAAATCAGGCAATTGGGATGCTTGCGGGTGGGATGCCAGGGCGGTCGCGCCTCGGTTTGGTTGCTGTCGGAAGACGATTGATCGTCTTGCAGCCCGGTACCAGCAGACTGGGGCTGTTCACGACCGGCAGCGACCTGGTAGGCCTCGTGTAACGACGGCTAGAGCCGATCGTTACATTACGTTGACGCACTTACGTCAACGTCGATTGGCAGCCACAGTCACTGCTAGGCGATACGGTGTCTCAGGGCAGACCATTCGCAACCGGTTACGTCGTAACGCCCAACCAATCCGGGCACGCCGCCCGTACACTGGTCAGATAATGACCCAACGTCACCGTGCTGCCAGACTGTTATGGGCGCGACGTCATCTGAACTGGAGAAGGGCTGACTGGAACCGAGTTTTGTTCACCGATGAATCTCGGTTCACAGTTAGTCATGCTGACGGAAGATTACGGGTATACAGGCGTAAAAATGAAAGATTCACCGATTGTTGCATTGTTGAGAAGAACAGGTTTGGGGGAGGGAGCGTAATGGTCTGGGGTGGGTATCATGGGAAACCGGAAGACAGATTTGGTTGTTGTACAGGGCAACATCAATGCACAACGTTATGTTGCAGATGTGCTAAATGCACATGCCTTACCATTTATCCGTCGGCATGGTCCTGGTGTGACATTGATGCACGACAATGCCCGCCCTCACGTAGCCAGGGTCACCACTCAATACTTACAGCAAAACAACGTCGACGTCATGCCATGGCCCGCGGTCTCCCCGGATCTCAATCCCATTGAGCACATATGGGATGAGCTGGGCCGCAAAGTACGAGCTAACCATCATATTGACAATGTTCGCGATCTTACACGGGCGTTACAACGGGAATGGAGGAATTTGCCCAACGCACTGGTATTGCGTTACGTCACGTCGATGCGGCGTAGGATCATTGCATGCATTCATGCAAATGGTGGCCACACTCGGTACTAACGAGATTTACTGAATTTGCCACATTACTTATTGAAATTCCATCTCTAAACATTAAGTAACACATTTCTGAGTTTTTATGATTTTTGATTTTGACCCCTACCGCCCTTGGCCGGTTATCTCTCGAATATTTAACAAGATATCCAAATGCAATTTATTGGCTTTGATACAGAAATGAATGAACTTGTTTTTCCATTTTGATTTTTAAAAGTAACCCTTTTGGTTTTTGATGAATCTTTCCTTAAACATGGAGGGACGTTTCTAGTTTTGCTCAGTATACCTCGTAAAACGGTTTATTAGTCGGACATAAAGCACCTTTGCTTCATCAACCTATTTGTGTTTAGAGCAGGCTGTATTTTACAAACACCAGTAACTGATCAAGTTCTCCAAATTTGCAGATTGTACATCCAATAATCAACATCGAATATATTTCTAACAAGGAATTTCTGAGTATGCAAATTCACAAGTGGCTACTTGTCTCCCGCCAGTCAGTACTTTCGGTACTTTGATTATTTCTTGTAGTAATTATTTGTTTTTTTCTAATTCACATTTTTCAATTTTCAACTTGTTTACATAGTCCTCACTATAACGAGTTTCCGAGTCATCTAATCGTTGACATTTTTGACGCCAATAGTCTTCTCTTTTTATACCCCCACCCCCCCCCCCCCCCCCCCCCCCCCCCCCCCCCCCCCCCCACCCCCCCCCCCCCCCCCCCCCCCCCCCCGCAACCAGTTGTGGGGGGTATACTGGAGTCAGGTTGTCCGTCCGTCCGTCCATCTCCGTCCGTAAACTTAACATCAGAGAAATATTGTTATAACTTCTATTTCCTTCATCTAAAATGCTTAATATTTCACACATGCATTCCTGTAAGGCTCTACTACCATGCTGTGCCAAATCCATTACCATCCAACCCCCGCTGATCCCAAGGTCAAGGTCAAATACTTAGTCTCTTTACAAAACTTAACATCAGGGAAATGTTAACTTATATTTCCTTCATCTAAAATGCTTAATATTTAACACATGCATTCCTGTAAGGCTCTACTACCATGCTGTGCCAAATCCACGACCATCCAACCCCCGCTGATCCCATGGTCAAGGTCATATACTTGGACTTTACAAAACTTAACATCAGAGAAATAAGTTATAAATTCTATTTCCTTCATTGAAAATTCTTAATATTTCACTTGTGCATTCCTCTAAGGTTGTACTATCATGCTGTGACAAATCTACGACCGTCCATCCCCCACTGATCCCAAGGTCAAGGTCACATACATAGTCTCTTTACAAAACTTAACATCAGAGAAATATGTTATAACTTCTATTTCTTTCAATCAAAAATTCTTAATATTTCATGCATGAATTCCTGTAAGGCTCTATTATCATGCTGTGACAAATTCCCGTTGATCTCGAGGTCAAGGTCACATACTTAAGTCTCTGTACAAAAGTTAACATCAGAGAAATCGGTTATAACTTCTATTTCCTTGCTCGGATCTGCTTCACATTTCACACACGCATTGCTCCAATGGACCTCTACCACCCTGTGACAAATTCACGTTCATGCCGCTCCCGCTAAGCCCAGAGTCAAGGTCACAAGGTCACACACTTGGACATTTTTTACATATTTTAGGGGTACTTGGGGCCCACGCGGGGTGGGGGGGGGGGAGGTATTCCGTAAGCCTCGCTTACTGACCAATCTAGTTCTTCCAAAATGCTGGCCGCTTCTAAGATCCCTTTCACCGTAATCATGTCTACTAAAAAATCCGTCTTGACTTGTTTTTCCATGCTAGTTCTGAAATGTAGATTGTTATGCTTACATTAACAACATGTTTCCGTCACTGGCTCATTCGCTGGTCTGCTGCTGTGGAAACTTGGGAAACAAAGATAAATGCAAATAAAAATAATAAAACAAAATATAACAACTCAAGTGTATGGATTGTTGATGGTCTCTGTGAGATATTTGACACTTGTCACCCACTTACTTCCAGGGCTGCAGATAAGGAATTAGTAATCGAGTATTGTCACTCTATCATTTCTGAAGCAATTGGGTATTTCAAAATGTTAATTGGGTTAAATAAAACCACACTACTGTTTACACATTAACAGACAGCAATTATTGAATAGTTTGCTTCGAAATGAAAACATATCTTGGCATTTCATTAGAATTGTCTTCTTGGAAACAATTCTAATGAAATACCAAGATGTGTTTTCATGGAAAATAAGAAAAATTGCTATATTTGTGGTCTGTTTATTGTTTTCTGCAGCATGATAAAGGTACCATAACATTTTTATTGCTTTTTAGCTCGACTATTCAAAGAATAGTTAGAGCTTATGTTGTCACCCCGGCGTCGGTGTCACCCTTGGTTAAGGTTTTTAGTCAAGCTTGTATATGGAATACTACTGGCCCTACACCCACCATACTTGGACAACTTCATCTCCTAGTGATGTACATATATTTGACCTACATTTCCTCTTGAATTACTTAGTTTAGCTTGGTTAAGGTTTTTAGTCAACCTTGGTTAAGGTTTTTAGTCAGGGTTGTACATGAAATACTATTGTGTATACAGACACCATACTTGGACAACCTTTTCTCATAGGGATTATCAATACATCAATAACCCCTGATCTATATTTGACCTTGACCTACATTTCCTCTCGAATTACTTAGTTAATTCCCCTTGGTTAAGGTTTTTAGTCAAGCTTGTATATGTAATACTACTGGCCCTACACCCACCATACTTGGACAACTTCATCTCCTAATGATGTACATCAACAACCCCTGATCTATATTTGACCTTGACCTACATTTCCTCTTGACTTACTTAGTTAATTCCCCTTGGTTAAGAATTTTAGTCAACCTTGATTAAGGATTTTAGTCCAGCTTGTACATGGAATACTAGTGTGCATACAGATACCATACTTGGACAACCTTTTCTCATAGGGATGTACATCAATAACCCCTGATCTATGTTTGACCTTGACCTACATTTCCTCTTGAATTACTTACTTAATTCCCCTTGGTTAAGGTTTTTAGTCAAGCTTGTAGATGGAATACTCCTGGCCCTACACCAACCATACTTGGACAACTTCATCTCCTAATGATGTACCGGGTACATCAACAATCCCTGACCTATATTTGACCTTGACCTACATTTAACCTTGAATTACTTAGTTAATTCCCCTTGGTTAAGGTTTTTGCTCAAGCTTGTACATGGAATACTATTGTGCATACAGACATCGTACATGTACTTGGACAACCTTTTCTCATAGTGATGTACATCAATAACCCCTGATATCTATTTGACCTTGACCTACATTTCCTCTTGAATTACTTAGTTAATTCTCCTTGATTAAGGTTTTTAGTCAAGCTTGTCGATGGAATACTCCTGGCCCTACACCAACCATATTTGGACAACTTCATCTCCTAGTGATGTACATCAACAACCCCTGACCTATATTTGACCTTGGTTAAGGTTTTTAGTCAACCTTGGTTAAGGTTTTTTTTAGTCAAGCTTGTAGATGGAATAATATTGCGCATACAGACACCATACTTGGATAACTTATTCTCACAGGGATGTACATCAATAACCCCTGACCTATATTTTACCTTCACCTACATTTAACCTTGAATTACTTACTTATTTCCCCTTGGTTAAGGTTTGTACTCCAACTTGGTTATTGTTTATAGTCAAGCTTGTATATGGAATACTCCTGGGCCTACATCAACCATACTTGGAAAACTTTATCTCCTAGTGATGTACATCAATAACCCCTGACCTATATCTGACATTGACCTACCTTTAACCTTGAATTACTTAATTTCCCTTGGTTAAGGTTTTTATGCAGGCCACGGCCACCTTGTTTGTCGAGCTATGTGTACATCGACAACCCTCGTAGTCGAGCTATGCTGTTCTCCTACAGCTCTTGTTGATACTCGCTACTGCTTATATGACCCGAAATTTAGCTGTGGCTGGGACGGTAAACCAAGTTCTTGCCTCTATGCGACCTTAGATGTTGCTGAGACCTTGAACGCTTTCAATTTCCGTTTCAGGCCGTGAACATGAGGGCGAGGCACACTGCGTTGGTCCAGACTTCAAGATTAATGTCTGATGTACCATTCGAGCCTTTGCCGGACTGTAAGTAAATGTACATGGTTTGTAACATAACTATCAAAAATTGTCGCGCCTGCTTCAGCAGAAGTCGCTGCTTTTTCCGTCATCGTCGTCCGAAATGTCAAAATGTTTGTACAAGCTTCGTCATCATGGTATAACTTGTGAGCATTTGGAACCCACTAATGGGTTTTATTTTTTACCGAATATGGTCATGGCTATATCAAATCGAAGGTATCAATCATCAAGGCGATCACTCTGGTGCATTTTTTGTCGAAATCATGCCATCCGAAAGGTCAAAAGGTCGTTCTTTTATTAGAGATTTCAAAATTCTTCTTCACACGAACCACTTGGCCCATGGTGGCAAAACTTCACAGTTATGATCCATGGGTGAAGCCTTTTCAGATTTGTTAAAATGGAGGTCATCACTAATCCAAGATGGCCGCCGTCTAAAAATAGCACAAATTCTTAAAAAATCTTCTCATGAACCGCCAGCCGGATTTCGATGAAACTTGGTAGGAATGATCGATGTACAATGCTCTTTCAAAGTTGTTAAAATGGTGACCCCGGGGTCAAAAATGGGCGTGGCCCCTGGGGTCAAATTTTATTTTTTACCGAATATGGTCATGTCTATATCAAATCGAAGGTATCAAAGAGGCGATCGCTCTGGTACATTTTTTGTCGAAATTGGATGGTTATGTCATCCAAGATGGCCACCAAAAGGTCGTTCTTTTATTAGAGATTTCAAAATTCTTCTTCACACGAACTGCTTGGCCCATGGTGGCCATGGGTGAAGCCTTTTCAGATTTGTTAAAACGGAGGTCGTCGCTAATCCAAAAATATCACAAATTCTTAAAAAATATTTTTCTCGTGAACCGCTAACCAGATTTCGACGAAACTTGATAGGAATGATCGACGTAGAATGCTCTTTCAAAGGTGTTAAAATGGTGACCTTGGGGTCAAAAATGGGTGTGGCCCGTGGGGTCAAATTTTATTTTTGACCAAAGATGGTCGATGAGGTGATTGCTCTGGTGCAATATTTGTCGGAATCGGATGATTATGTCATCCATGATGGCCTCCAAAAGGTCCATTTATTCGAGATTTTGAACATCTTTTTTTCATGAACCACATGGCCGATGCTGGCCAAACTTCATAGTAAGTTAAGATCCTTGGGTGAAGCATTTTCAGATTTGGTAAAATGAGTCATCGCTTAATCCAAGATGACCGCCATCTAAAAATAGCACAATTTGTTTAAAACACATATGAACTCAATGTCACATTCTCCTCTGGTGTTCATGGAGTCAGGTGAGCGAATTAGGGCCATCATTGCCCTCTTGTTTATCTTCACATGTTTGTTGTGGAAACGCTTTTTTTGTGTCAAAAAGTTTGTACAAGTTTCTTCGTCATCGTATATCATTAATATTACTTGATGCATCATGATTCAATATTTGAATATCTGATACATGTAAGCATTTGGAACACACTCATGCCACCATTAATATGACCTTGACCTTCACATGCCCTGCCTTACATGACCATAGCTGTTGATAGGCTGTTAAACACCAAATAACAATTAATCGTAATCCTATTTTAGGGGAAGGGGCCAAGTGACTTTGGTGTGGTATGGACCACAGGTGGAAGACTCGGACCTATGACACCAAAAAAATGCCTATTAAAAAAATTCCCATTACCCCACCCACTTGGTCTCGTACAGTACTATACGTTATATCAAGGTGGGTATAAATAGCGCTATTATAGAAAGAGCCGATCTAAAAAACACTCTTTTCTAATTTTATTGACTTTCATTCATGATTCGCGTACTATCAGATTATGTCTTCCGGAAACCCTGAAAAGGGAAAGTCCTCGCGTCTATTTTTAGGTTTAACCAATCAGAGATGTTCTTACATAGACACTTCGGTGGTTGTATTATGGAAGATAGTGCATTGACCCAGTTCCAGATAATGAACGAAATTATAGAAAAAAAGTGTTTTTTAGATCGGCGAACGATCACAATTGGACGAACTTTGTATGGTTTGAGTCTCTAATGTATATGATCATGGTGCACGACTTTAGCTTGAGCTGGCGATCAGCTATCGGCCAAATATGACCGATAATCCAGCCGGACGGCCTCCGATTCTGTGTGAGATTCTTTCGTACACGCAACTTTCGCTTTGGATGGGGTAATCAAAACGCGAATAACTCAATAAATACTTGAAACAGCGATTTTAAGTGAGTATATTCACACACCTAATACCTTTATCGATTGCCAGAGACATATTTCATACAGTTAATCGATGTTTATTGTGTTTGTGCGAGCCGGAAAAAAGAGGGCTCTTTCTATAATAGCGCTATTTATACCCACCTTGATATAACGTATAGTACTGTACGAGACCAAGTGGGTGGGGTAATGGGGATTTTTTTAATAGGCATTTTTTTTGGTGTCATAGGTCCCAGTCTTCCACCTGTGGTATGGACCTGACACCCGGTCAGGTTATTCTAATTTCAGTTTGAAAAAAAAACGGGACGTATTATGTATTCATCTTGTACGGGCGGCGGGCGGGCAGGCGGGCACAGCTTGTCCACGCAATAACTACAGGACAGATTGTAACCAAATTTGGTATACATGTTTATCACGGCAAGCCGAAGAAGCGTTTTGATATTAAAAACTTTCCGATGACTTATCTCCCCTTGGCGGCCATTTTTATTTTTCGCATCAGTGTCCTTGTCCACGTAATAACTCTAGTTCTACTTGACTGATCGAAACCAAATTCGGTATACATGTTTATCATGGCAAGACAAAGAAGCCTATTGATTTTGAATTTTTTTCCGATTCTTATCTCTCCTTGGCAGCCATTTTTAATTTTCGCACTGTATCCTTGTCCACGCAATAAGTCGAGTTCTACTTGACCGATCATAACCAAATTCGGCATACATGTTTATCACGTCAAGATCAGTTATCTCCCCTTGTTGACTGGCATTGCCTCGACGGGCGTATATTGTGGCCTTCGGCACTCTTGTTTATCATCAAAAAATGCTATGACAGCTCTTTAGAATAATTTACAACATGCTTTGACAGCACTTCAGAATCATTTCCATTGGACATGATTCTGAAGTGCTGTCAAACCATGTTTTTATTGAGAAATAAGGCAAGATATAAAAGCAACATCAGACAACAATTGTTCTGTGTAGCGGTATAAGGGTTAACACGCCCATGCAGCGCCTGTGCTTAAGGACAAGGGCAAACGACTTAGAAACTTACTTTCACATTTTCTGGGGTAAGTTTTTGAGGTGTACTACGCCCATTAGTGTCACCGATTCCTTGTCTTTCAGATGTGAACAAAGTCGTGTTGCAAGGGCGTTTGAGCAACGATGTGCGAGTGCGAACTGACCAAAAAGGAAATCAGTTGGTTCAAGCGAAGGTGGTGACTGAAAAATATGGAGATATTTGTGAGTACTCGTTAAAGCTTGCTAATGACCTATTAAAGACGGGGTCCCGCCAGTGCTCCAGATAAGGAATTAGTAATTGAGTATTGTCACTCCATCATTTCTGAAGCAATTGGATATTTCAAAATTTTACTTGTGTAAAATAGAATCACACTACTGCTCACACATCAGCAGACCGCACTTATTGAATAGTTTGCTTCTAAATGAAAACATGTCTTAGCATTTCTTTAGAATTTTGGAGACAAAAACTTGGAGACAATTCTAATGAAATACCAAAATGTGTTTTGATGGAAAATAAGAAAAGTATGCTATATTTGTGGTCTGTTTTTGTCGAGCCCACTTGCGGAAAGCGACATAGTGATCACAATGACGTCCGTGTGTCCGTCCGTCCATCCGTCCGAAATCTGCGTTAAAGTTTTTAAAAATACCAACAAGTGCCTCGGTGGGCTCGCAATAACTCGAGTTCTACATCACTCGTAACCAAATTCGGTATAACTTAACGTTGGGGTAAATGTTGTGTAACTTCTGTTTATTTACTGGGAACGCCTTCATATTTCATACATGGATTCATCTGATGATACTCTATCGGGCTATAGCAAATCCATTACCCACCGCCCATCCCTTACCCCAAGGTCAAGGTCACAAACTTAGCACATTCATAAACTTAACGTTGGGGTAAATGTCTTATAACATCTGTTTTCTTTCATGGAACGCCTTGATATTTCATACATGCATTCCTCAGATGACCCTCTATCATGCTGTAGCAAATCCACGACTCACCACCCAACCCTTACCCCAAGGTCAAGGTCACAAACCTAGCACATTCATAAACTTAACGTTGGGGTAAATGTTGTGTAAATTCTGTTTTACAGGGAATACCTTCATATTTCATACATGCATTCATCTGATGATACTCTATTGTACTATAGCAAATCCATGACCACCTCCCACCCCTTTCCCCAAGGTCAAGGTCACACACTTAGCACATTCATAAACTTAACGTTCGGGTAAATGTCTTATAACATCAGTTTCCTTTCATAGAACGCTTTGATATTTCATACATGCATTCATCTGATGATCCTCTATTGTGCTACAGTAAATCCATGACCCACCCCTTTCCCCAAGATCAACATCATAAACATAACGTTGGAGTAAATGTCTTTTTATAACTTCTGTTTCTTTACAGGGAACGCCTTGATATTTCATACATGCTTGTTTCATCTGATGATACTCTATTGTGCTATAGCAAATCCATAACCCACCCCTTTCCCCAAGGTCAAGGTCACAAACTTGGCACATTCATAAACTTAACATTGGGGTAAATGTCTTGTAACATCTGTTTCCTTTCATGGAACACCTTGATATTTCATACATGCATTCCTCAGATGACCCTCTATCATGCTGTAGCAAATCCACAACCCACCACCCAACCCTTACCCCCAGGTCAAGGTCATAAACTTAACGTTGGGGTAAATGATGTGTAACTTCTGTTTCTTTGCAGGGAACGCTTTGATATTTAATACATGCATTGATCTGATGATCCTCTATTGTGCTACAGCAAATCCATGACCCACCCCCACCCATTTCCCCACGGTCAAGGTCACAAACTTAGCACATTCCTCATGTGAATAGCTATCATGCTGTAGAAAATCACCAACTTAGTGCGTTAATAAACTTAACGTTGGGTTAAATTTAGTTTTAATTCTGTTTTCAGGGAGCGCATTGATATTTCATACATGCATTCATCTTATTAATATGCTATATTATGCTATAGCAAACCCACGACCCACCTTGCACCACTGACCCCAATGTCAAGGTCCACCATATGCCCCTTAACCCAAGGTCATATTATATAATATTCATGTTTTTTTATGCAACTGTGCCAAGTTTGAGTGAAGGCTGCCTGCCAACAGGCGAGCTTCGTTGTCTTCTGACAACTCTTGTTAATTTTCGCACTCTGTATCCTTGTCCACGCAATAACTCGAGTTCTACTTCACCAATTGTAACCAAATCCGATATACATGTTTATCACGACAAGACGAAGAAGCTTATTGATGTTGAAAAATTTCCGATGCCTTAGCTCCCCTTGGCGGCCATTTTTAATTTTCGCACTATATCCTTGTCCACGTAATAAGTAGAGTTCTACTTGACCGATCATATCCAAATTCGGCATACATGTTTATCTAGGCAAGATGAAGAAGCCTATTGTTTTTTAGCCAATCCAGGCTATTGGATTGGCGAAAGCGGGCGGGCGGGCGGGTGGGCGGGCGGGCGGCGTCCACAATCAATGTTAAGTTTTCGTGTTTCAGTCCATTTCTTTGTTACTGTACCACCTAGGACCACGAAACTTTCACAGCTTCATAATCAAGGGGTGCCCACCACATATCACTATCCAACATGTTACTCTTTTTTTAACTTGACCCATTTTTTCCACGCAGTCGACTTAGCCATTTTCAATGTTAAGTTTTCGCGTTTACAATGTTAAGTTTTCGTGTTTAAGTCCATTTCTTTGGTACTGTACCACCTAGGACCACCAAACTTTCACAGCTTCATAATCAAGGGGTGCCCACCACATATCACTATCCAACATGTTACTTTTTTTTGAACTTGCGTTTACAATGTTAAGTTTTCGTGTTTAAGTCCATTTCTTTGGTACTGTACCACCTAGGACCACCAAACTTTCACAGCTTCATAACCAAGGGGTGCCTACCACATTCAACTATCCAACATGTGACCATTTTTTTACCTTCACCTATTATTTCTACGTAATTGACTTAGCCATTTTCAACGTTAACTTTTTAACGTACGTCTGGTTAAAGTTTTTTGGTTAAAACTTTGTTGTTATACTATATCTCTGCAACTGCTTCGCCCATTACCTTGAAACTTCACATGGGTGTTTATCATCATCCATATTTTCATTCTACCCCCCAACCGTGCGGCCCCGGTGCCCAATGTCAAGGTCAAATTACTTTGAATTTTTTTGTTAAAGTTTTTTCGTGTACTATATCTCTGAAACTGCTTCACCCAATACCTTGATACTTCACATGGGTGTTTATCATCATTGTCGCACCTGCTTGCGCAAATCGCGATATCGTCGGCATTTTGGCACACGTCCGTCCGTGTGTCCGGTTAAAGTTTTTTGGTTAAAGTTTTTCCATCTACTATATCTATTTTTTTAAGTGTCCATGCCTCGCCCCAAGGCGCGACATGCAGGCCACGGCCATCTAGTCTACAAAACGTGGGTATAATTATGTTATCCAAGTGTCTATACTTGGAAAAAACCTGGCCTTCGTGGCTTTGCCTCGTTTCTTCGAGTTATCTCCCCTTGTTGACTGGCCTTGCCTCGACGGGCATATATTGTGACGTTCGGAACTCTTGTTATTTATGGTATTATACATATATTTTACAGCGATGGACAGAAGATACTCGGAATGGCATAACATCTACATTTTCTCAAACAACTCGGCCGCCCAACAAAGTGCAATGCAGTGTAGTCGTGGGTAAGTGTTGTACACCTTAACCCTTTCACCACTAAGTCAACGCGTATGGAATCTTCCATTTAAAGTTTTGAACTATTCCATTAATTAAATGAGGGTTTTTTTTTTGGGTCAAAAATCGGAAAATATCCATAAACAGTGCAGATCCTGAGGCGGTTCATTACAAGCCGGATCATCACAAGTCGGATCATCTGGATCTAGACTGTTTGCAAAATTTGGGAAAGCAATTTCTGAAGCAATTGGGTATTTCAAAATTCTAATTGGGTAAAATAAAATCGCACTACTATTTACACATCAGCAGACAGCAATTATTGAATAATTTGCTTCGAAATGAAAACATGTCTTAGCATTTCATTAGAATTTTGTCTCCTTCGAGACAATTCTAATGAAATACCAAAATGTGTTTTGATGGAAAATCAGAAAAGTATGCTATATTTGTGGTCTGTTTTTGTCGCGCCTGCTTTAGCAGAGGCGCGACTATAGTCGGCGCTTTTTCCGTCGTCGTCCGCTTTTTTTTGTAAGGCAAATGCGTTATTAAAGTTATTGTTTTTTCACAATATCTCTTTAACCCCTTGCCAGACATTGATAATATTTCACATCAATGTTTGTCTAGGGATGATGCTTCATTACGCACACCCCCACATCCAAATTATCAAGGTCAAGGTCATTTATTTACTTGTAATGTTCACCGATTTTGTAACAGAAATACGTTAAAGTTATTGTTTTTTCACAATATCTCTTTAACCCCTTGCCAGACATTGATAATATTTCATATCAATGTTTGTCTAGGGATGATGCTTCATTGCGTAAACCCCCACATCCAAAGTCTGAATGTCAAGGTCATTTATTTGCTTGTAATGTTCACCGGTTTTGTAACAGAAATACGTTAAAGTTATTGTTTTTTCACAATATCTCTTTAACCCCTTTCCATACATTGATAATATTTCACATCAATGTTTGTCTACGGATGATGCTTCATTATGCACACCCCCACATCCAAATTTTGAAGGTCAATGTAATTTATTTACTTGTAATGTTCACGGTCAAATGCCTCGGCAGGTGCGACACCGCTTCCATGGCGGAATTCTTGTTTGTTTTCTGCAGCATGATTAAGGTACAACAAATTTTTTATTGCTTTTTGATACTCTACTTATGGTCTCAATTGGGTTTTTGGCAATTTTAATTGGGTATTTAAGCAAATACGCAGCTTATCTGGAGCTCTGCTTCAGGGATTATGCCAGCCATTTGGGAAAAATCAAGCTAAATTTGGAATTTTTATGCCACCGGGTTTCGAAGAAAGGGGGGAATATAGTGTTTGGACTGTCCGTCCGTCCGTCCGTCCGTCCGTCACACTTTTCGTTTAACCACTTTGTCACAGTTTTTCAAATATGCTGCAGGTGGCATCCGCGTTCGACGGACGCATTCCTTGTTCCATCTCATTTTTTTTTTCTATTAACCATTTTCATGTCATTTCCAAGTAGAAACAAAAACTGTTTTTATTATATCTCATCAAAAGTGTGTTTTTTACCACTCGATTGAACCGTCTCGTCGAGATGGTTCAAATGAATGATAAGAACATATTCGTTAATTGAGAATTGCAAATGGAAAAACAAATATTGGTAAATTTGGATACACTTTTCCGACCTGTAGAACTGCTTGGCCGATGTTGACCAAACTTCACAGGGGTGTTACTCCTTTTCAGATTTGTTAAAATGATGACGCCGCGATCAATAATGGGCGGGGCCCTGGGGTCGAAGTTAATATTTGACCGAATCGTTCTGTTATATATCAAATCGAAGGTATCGAGGAGACGATCGCTCTGGAACATTTGTTGTCTAAATCGGATGATTTTTCCCGCCCGTCACAACCCTAAGTCCAGTTGACTTGGAACTTCACACACCTTTATCATCATTCATATTTTCATTCTATAGCCCAGCCATGTTCTCTAACCAGATACATACATACTGGGACCATCAAATGTCTTGTCAGAGCTCCACATAAGTATTGTATCTAAAGAGTATTCAGAGCTCCAGTTAAGGTGCGTAATTGGACCAAATGTTCGGGTATTTTTCTTATTTCTTCACGAAAAATGGCAAGTTGGGATTGCTTTAGAATCGTCTCATTGAGACGATTCTGAAGCACTCACAACTTGCCAATTTTTGGCGAAGAAATAACGAAAGTTTCCCCAAAGTTGATCAAATTACGCACCTTAACTGGAGCTCTGAGTATTTTACCCCAGATTTCAAATTCAATGCGTATTTTACTTTTTCCATATGTAATATTTATTTGCTTCCTACACTTATTTTGCAGCTCGACTAAGTAAATTTTCACTACTCCATTTGAACATCAATGTGTATTTTCACATTCTTATGTGTATTTTGCACTCCCACTTTTGATAATCAATTCGTATTCTGCTAAAATAAATGTGTAAAATACGCCAATACACACCTTATCTGTAGTCGATTTCATCAAAATTGCAAAGTATACTTTCCTAGCAAAGTATACTTTGAGGGAGCAATTATTGATTTTTCCGAAATGCATTATTTCATGCAGAACTAACGATTGCATATATTTGATGATTAAAACTATGCAGAATTATTATATTGAATTTATTACATTATCACAGCCAAAATTGGCTGTGATAATGCAATAAATTCAATAATAAAAATTAATAAATTGATCCTAAAATTGAAAATTTCTCCCTCAAAGTATACTTTGCTAGGAAAGTATACTTTGCAATGTTGATGAAATAGGCTACTGGAGTTCTGCAACCTGTGGGTTAAATGGCATCGGGTCTCCGATATTCACAGAGTGATCAAACAAATTAGTAAAAGTATTTTAATATAACGGTTCGACAGTGTCCAGCCGTGGCTAAATGTTTGCCGTTGCACTGGGGAACTGTTTGAACCCCAAGGCCGTAGGCTGGACATGGTCCAACATTATCGTTACATTTCCGTCAGAAATATTGTGTTATTTGAGCATATATGCAGTACTTTCGGTAATTTGATAACCTATTCCATTGAAACAGCTGATTTGCATAAACATATTACTGGGCTGCGTGATGCAGGTACCCCATCCTCTGCATCAATTTCATAATTTCAGTGCGCCCGTTGTGAACTAGCCTATTTCACCAACATTGCAAAGTATAATTTTCTAGCACAGTATACTTGGAGGGAGAAATTTTCCATTTTAGGATACAATTTTTATTATACGACCGTTTTTAGCTCGTGAGCTATTGTTACCGTAATGTGTCCGTCGTCGTCCGTGAACCATTGGGCCTATAGTCACCAAACTTCATGGTCATGGTCCTTAGGTAGGGCGATTACAAAATTGTTAAAATGACGTCATCACGTAATCCAAGATGGCCGCCATCTAAAAATAGCACAAATTCTTCAAAAAATCTTCTCAAGAACCGCCAACCGGATTTCGACAAAACTTGGTAGGAATGATTGATGTACATTGCTCTTTTCAAGTTGTTAAAATGGTGACCCCGGGGTCAAAAATGGGCGTGGCCCGTGGGGTCAAATTTTATTTTTGATCGAATATGGTCATGTTATATATCAAATCGAAGGTATCAATGAGGCAATCACTCTGGTACATTTTTTGTCGAAATCTGATTGTTATGTCATCCAAGATGGTCGCCGAAATTTCAAAATTCTTCTTCACATGAACCGCTTGGCCCATGGTAGCCAAACTTAAAAGTTATGGTCCATGGGTGAAGCCTTTTCAGATTTGTTAAAATGGAGGTCATCGCTAATCCAAGATGGCCGCTGTCTAAAAATAGCATAAATTCTTAAAAAATCTTCTCGTGAACCGCTAGCCTGATTTTGACGAAACTTGGTAGGAATGATCGATGTACATTGCTCTTCAAAGTTGTTAAAATGGTGACCCCGGGGTCAAAAATGGACGTGGCCCGTGGGGTCAAATTTTATTTTTGACCGAATATGGTCATGTTATATATCAATGAGACGATCACTCTGGTACATTTTTTGTCGAAATCGGATTGTTATGTCATCCAAGATGGCCGCCGAAATGCCTGTTTATCATCATCCATATTTTCATTCTACCCCCCCCCCCCCCCCCCCCCCCCCCCCCACCCCCCCCCCCCCCCCCCCCCCCCCCCCCCTCGACAAAAAATGTACCAGAGCGATCGCCTCTTTGATACCTTCGATTTGATATAGACATGACCATATTCGGTCAAAAATAAAATTTGACCCCACGTGCCACGCTCATTTTTGACCCCGGGTCACCATTTTAACAACTTTGAAAGCATTGTACATGTACATCGATCATTCCTACAAAGTTTTGTCGAAATCCGGTTGGCGGTTCTTGAGAAGATTTTTTAAGAATTTGTATTATTTTTTAGACGGTGGCCATCTTGGATTATGTAATGACGTCATTTTAACAATTTTGTAATCCCCCTACCTAAGGACTATGACCATGAAATTTGGTGACTATAGGCCCAATGGTTACCGAGGAGAAGACGTTTGAAAATGTTCACGGACGGACGGCGGACACATTGCGGTAACAAAATAGCTCACATTGTCTGTTAAACTACAAATTAATGTTATATTGTAAATTGTGTTTCAGGGACTTTGTACTTGTTGAAGGGTCTTTGAGTACATTAAGACGAGATCAAGGTCCTGGATTCACCCTTATAAAAACAGGTAAGTACCTAGCAGGGATTCCGCTGGGGAAAATAAAAAAATCATTTAAAAAAAAAAAGAAAAAAAAAAGAAAAAAAAAAGAAAAAAAAAAAGAAGGAATAACCAATAGGATAAAAATAAACAATTGGCGATAAAAAAATAATTTTTGAATTTTTTTTTTTTTTTTTTTTTTGGAAAATTGTAATTTTTTATCGGCAATTACGAAAGTGGCGATCGCCAGCGGAATCCCTGACCTAGATCACGGTAGGTATCGGAGGCCGGCCCATTTCACTAAGCTTTGTGTGACTAAAGTTCGTAAGTACAAAATTGAAATCCACAATAACATTTGTTCTGACATTCGATTCTGGAAAATCTTTTGTGAATGTGCTGCATTTAATGACATGAACCCGTACAAAAAGGTACAAATGGAGAAACCTGTTAATGTGAGAAGCAAATTCATAGAAATCTTTGTACGAAGTTTAGTGAAACGGGCCCCAGAGGTGGAGAGCTCCAGCGTATTTACACACTTATTTTAGCAGAATACGCATTGAAGTGGGAATGCAAAATACTGTAATAAGTTGAAAATGTACTTAGTTGAGCCGGGATTTGTTGTGGCCTAGGGGTTGGAACAGGGTTTTAATCCGGAGGTTGTGGATTCAAACCTCACCTTAGGCATCAAAAATACTTTCATAGTATTTCCATCCCACTGATCTTTAAACTGTGGTCCCGTCTCTACATGACAGCTGTTGCTGGGACGTTAAACCCATTCACTTTCTGTTTCCAGTGGGTGGGAGCATGCGATGGGTAGTTTAACGATCGGGGTTCATTCTTTCCGGAATCACGACCTGGTTTGACCCTCGCGTACGTCGTTGCCATTCTTGTATGTGACGGTTTATAGAGAATAGTAGGTTAGTGCCGTGAACGGGAAAAAATATCCGGCAAGGCACAAGAATTTCTCATCAGAAGTATATGTTGTGACCACTCATTTGAACCGTCTCGCCGAGACGGTTCAAATGAGTGGTCACAACATATACTTCTGATGAGAAATTCCGTTTCCGTGCCGCGCCAGATATTTTTTCCTATTCACGGCACTAACCTACTATTCTATTTATCCCATCAACACCTTCAAATGGCTGTAAAATGCAAAAATTGTATTGACTGGATATCAAAAATGTTTCACGGCACATACGCACTGTGTTGACGGGATAAAATCTTGTTATACGCCTTATGCGAGTATTGCGATTATTCATACTCGTATTTTAGGGCAAGTGGCTTTGGTGTGGTATGGACCTGGCACCAGGTCCGGTTATTCTAATTTCAGGGCTGATTATATTATTATTTTTCAATGTGAATATTCCGTTCTGATTTTGCGATTTCCCCACAATGCAGCACGTTATATACGGGATTGAACCCGTTGGCCCGGCCTTAAATGACCTTAGCTGTTGATAGGCCGTTAAACACCAATAAATCAAATCTCTCTGTTTCAGACATCTTCCAGTTATTGAAGAAATCTACGAGACAGGAATCGTATGGAGACGACACGAGAGGAGAATCATATGGAGACGAACAGAGAGACCAATCGAGGGACTATCAATGAGTACATAAACATTTATAGGATAGTGAACGTGCCAGTCCAGATGCGTGATGGGGCTTACTGAATCGTAGCTGTGACTGGAGAAATTGTCTTATGGGCTTTGCGACCAGTGTAGAGCCAGATCAGCCTTCCGCACAGGCTGATCAGGATCTGTTCGGTGTTCGCCATTGCCATTCCATCAGTGAAACACTTGTAGCCTACCGAAATTGCTAAGTACACTTTGAGGGAAAAACTTTAAATTTAAGGATACATTTATTAATTTTTATACAACCGTTTAAAAAAAAAAAAAAAAGTATGTATTATGTTTTACCTCGGGGCGGGCGGACAGAATAACTGCATAGTTTGTGTACACAACTCCTCTGAAACTGTTCCGTCGATTGATCTTAAACTATACACACGTCTTCTACACATATTGAAGATATATGCACCTTGGTGTTTTTATGCTGAAAGAATATTTTTCAACGAAAAATATCACCTTTTTAACGTAGCCGTTTTTTCTACATTTTTGTATCCAATTCTATATAATTTTTACACATCTCTACCTAAATTAGTATACATGTTTAGCACAACGAGAGGAAGAAATAATGCTATAGAGTTTCAAATTATCATTTTAAATGTTTATTACCTTGGCGACAGCTTCACATTTCTACTTCTTCGACGGGCGTATTTTGTGACTTACGGCACTCGTTATTTGGCTGTGATAATGTAATAAATTCAGTGTAATAAATTTATCCTTAAATTGAAAATTTCTCCCTCAAAGTGTACTTTACTTTGCAATTTTTGTGAAATCTGCTACTGATAGGCTTCTCTAATGAGCAGCTATTTGATAAGGAGCTGCACTGGTCGTACATGCCATAAAAAAAAAACATTTCCCCAGACACGACTACCAGTGTTACAGGTTGCAGCCATTTACTAGCATTTGCTAGTGTCGGTCGGTCATCCGTAGGCACTGATAACACTCCGAGTTAATACATGTACATTTGGTTAATATTTCTGTTTGTTTTACTGAAAATATATTGTAAATGTTTATCGATTATACAACTTACTCCTGCATACGTTTTATGAAAAACGCAAACTGATGATGATTTCCTGCATGTACTACTATCGCTCTCCATGCTCCAAATAAGCTGCGTATTTGCTTAAATACCCAATTGAAATCGGAAGTAGCGAGTATCAAAAAGCAATACAAATTTGTGGTACCTTTATCATGCTACAGACCACAAATATAGCATATTTTATTTTCCCCGAAAACACATCTTGATATTTCATTAGAATTGTCTCCAAGGAGACAATTCTAATGAAATGCCAAGACACGTTTTCATTTCGAAGCAAACTATTCAATAATTGCTGATGTGTAAACAGTAGTTTTATTTGGTCCAATTTAAAGTTTGAAGTAACAAATTGCTTCAGAAATGATGGAGTGACCATACTCAATTACTAATTCCTTATCTGGAGCACGGACTCACTATTTCACTCGGATATTAGTATCTTCGTGCCACATTTACTGATATTGAATGTGGCTATTATGTGTGTATATATTGTGTTTTTGTTAACAATCATGTTAACAATCATAATATTTTGTTAATAACATGCCTTGTTTATTAGTCCTTTATTGTTAATCAAATATTTAGGCCATACAAGTTAATTTAATGAATATCATCCGAATACTGGGGAAATAATGGGGCAGGTGAGAGACTTTTTCTTTATTATACACTCCGCAACGAGTTGTGGAGGGGGGTATACTGGAGTCAGGTTGTCCGTCCGTGTGTCCGTAAACTTAACATCGGAGAAATATTGTTATAACTTCTATTTCCTTCATCTAAAATGCTTAATATTTCACACATGCATTCCTGTAAGGCTCTACTACCATGCTGTGCCAAATCCACGACCGTTCAACCCCCGCAGATCCCAAGGTCAAGGTCAAATACTTAGTCTCTTTACAAAACTTAACATCAGAGAAATAAGTTATAACATTATTTCACTTGTGCATTCTCTAAGGTTGTACTATCATGCTGTGACAAATCTACGACTTTCCAACCCCCGCTGATCCCAAGGTCACACACTTTAACATCAGAGAAATATGTTCTAACTTCTATTTCTTTCATTGAAAATTCTTAATATTTCATATGCTGTGACAATTCCCCGCTGATCTCAAGGTCAACGTCACATACATATAACCTCGAATTAACGACACCCCCCCCCCCCAATTAAAAAAAATAAAATACCAATGACCGCCAATTTCAAACACAAATAATCCCTATTTATTTTTTACTGGCTAATAAACCCCCCTCCCCCCCTTTCTAAGATGCCCACACACTTAAATTTTTTTACATATTTTGGGGGTATTCCGTAAGCCTCGCTTACTGACCAATCTAGTTAAATTTGTAGTAAATAATGGCATTGTTTTCAGGGACGGGTGGGGATGACGTGCAGTAAATTAATTTTATATGGCCTTGTACAGAGCTCCAGATAAGATGTGTCTTTAGAGTCTATACCCCCTGATTTCAAAATCATTGTGTATTTTACTTATATTTTTTTTGTTCCCTAACAAATTTAAACATTCACTTAATGATGGTATTTTCACATTGCTGTGCGTATTTTGTACTCCCACTTTTGATAATCAATGCGTATTTATCTGGAGCTCTGCTTGTAGTCCGCGTGTCATGATGGTCTACACTGGCCACAAATGTTATCAGAGGACTCGTTTAAATTACCTAAATGTGACTTCCTGAGTTTTTGATATAACGTAGACCGAGTCTCGGCTGATCTCGATCTGGCACTTCTTGGTTGAGATAAAACAGGACAATAAATTTTTAAGTTGATTTGAACGATTTTTATACTTCCCCGATTTTTATACTTCCCCAAGTATATTTGGAGACCAGTAGCCTATTTCACCTTGTTAAGTATATGTTCAGGAAGTAATCTTATTTTTTCCCAAAATGCATCGCTGCATATATTTGATTATTAAAAGTATGCAGAATTATACATGTATTGAATTTATTACAATATCACAGCCAAAATGGCCGTGATATTGTACATTTATTAATATTCAGAAAATAAATTTATCCCTCGAAGTATATTATTTGCAATTTTGTGGAAATCGCCTACTGGTCGCCCGCCCCATTTCTCAAGAGAAGTGGTTGGTTGGAGCACACGATCTGGGGATTCTTCCTTTCCGGGAGACCTGTAGCCGATGTCATAAAAATTGCAAAGTATACTTCGAGGGAGAAATTTTCAATTTAAGGATAAATTTTTATTACATTATCACAGCCATTGTGGCTGTGGTAATGTAGTAATACATTCAGTATAATAATTCTTCATACTTTCAATCATCAAATATATGCAGTCGTTAGTTTATAAATAATGCATTTCTGGAAAAAAATAAATGATTACACTCCCTCAAAGTATACTTTTCCCAATTTCATCGAAATGACGTACCGAGGGTCGAACCAGTGTATCCCTTATTAGAGTAATCCTGCTGGTATTACTTTTAGGGGAAGAGGCCAAGAGACTTTGGTGTGGTATATATAGACTTGGCTCCAGGTCCGGTTATTTTAATGGCTGAATATATAATTATATTTATCATTTTGTTCTGGATGTAATATTAAGGAATACAAATTTACTTAGTTCAGCTGCAAACGGTGTTCGCGCAACCAAGTAAAAAAATTAATGCGTTTTCATGGAAAAAATATGGTATGTTTTCTGCAGGTTGATAAAGGGTACCACAATTTTTTTTAATGCTTTTTGATACTTGATTTTAATTTGGTATTTAAGCAAATACGCAGCTTATCTGGAGCTCTGAACAGCAAGGTAGCATGTGATATTCGTAATCCTATTTTAGGGGAAGGGGCCAAGTGACTTTGGTGTGGTATGGATCTGGCACCAGGTCCGGTTATTTAATAATTTCGGAGCAGAATATATTTTTTTTCGATGTAAATATTGCGTTCTGATTTTGAAATTACAATAACCCGACCTGGTGCCAAGTCCATACCACCTCAGTCACTTGGCCCCTTCCCCTAAAAGTGATAGGATTACGAAAAGGGGTATAACCAAATTCAACTCTCGCATACAATAATGCCAAATACATATATATCTGAGGGCCAAACTGTCTCTGGGGTCGGTATTCCTGTAAAGATGAATCCCGATCATCAAGTTACCCATTGCATGCTCCCACTTGCAGAGATGAATGTAATTTTGTAGCCGATTCGAGAAATGGGTTTTGCGATCAGTGTAAATCCAGATCAGCCTGTACATTCACAGTCTTATCAGGATCTACACTGTTCACCAGTCTGTCGATTCTTAGCAAGCAATACAGATCAGAATCTCACTGGTCACAAATATCATAAAGCCCCACTCTCTCCAGTCACAGCCACATTTAAAGGCATATTACGGACATCATGTTTACAAACAAGGTGAACTTAAGCCCTCGGGGGGGGTGGGGGGTCGGACGTGGGCCATATATGCAAACAAAGGACCATCCCTAGATATGCATTGGGGTCAAATATTATGAAAAAGTTATTGAACAAGAATTCCGCCACGGAAGAGGCGTTTGGCCATCACAAAAACCGTCGGAGAAGTGCATGCTTAAATCGCGAAAAAGGTAAAGGTTGAAGAAACTTTTTGACATAAAAAAATGGCCACAACCATGTGAAGGTGAAATAGGTTGAGGTTCTGTTAATGGCAGTACGAGTGTGTTCCAAATGCTTACATGTATCGAGTGTCTAACATTTGTGTTGTACGTGTGGGTGGTTGGTCAGGAGCATGCGATCCGGGTTCATCCTTACTGGAATTCTGACTGGAGACCTGGGGACCGTTTCACTAAACTTCGTAAGTGGAAAATTATGATAGTCTGTAAATATCACAACAAAAATTTAAGTTGTTACTACGGTACGTACGTACATGGACGACTAATGCTATTTATCCCGTCAACACAGTGCGTACGTGCTGTGAAACATTTTTTATATCGTGTCGATACGACCTAATCACTGCGTATGAATATATGCTGTGACTGGGGTTATCTTTTTTGCATTTGAAAGCCATGTGTAGGTGTTGACGGGATAAATAGAATAGTAGGTTAGTGCTGTGAATGGGAAAAATATTGTCCCATTCGCGGCACTAACCTACTATTCTCTATTTATCCCCCTCTTGCCTATCAGCAAGGGGATAATTAGCCCTTTCACTCAAGTAACTGACCTGACTATTTGAGACTTCCATTATGCAGAAAAGGGTACAACCGTATGTTTGTAGACAGTAAAAAAATATCCACAAACAGTGCAGATCTTGATTGTTACGAGCCGGCTCATCATGCTCTACACTGTTTGCAAATCTTGGGAAAGAGGTCTAGTTTTGAAAGGGTTAATTAAATGTACATGCCCACTCAGTAGGCACAAAATGTTTTATATCTGACATCATCCGAGACATTTCTGGCAAAATACATGCAAACATTCATTTACCATTACCCCACGTATTGATTGGCATTATACATTTTATATCGGGCGTAAATGTCCACACCGATATCAGGGGCGATAACCGTGTTTCCTTAAAATTTAACAGACATTACTATTTATTCTCTATTTTTTAATGTGGAATGAAAATCCTCGAGTCGCTATCACCAAAATAAATAATACTAAATGAGTATCTGTATAGTAGGCACTCTTCATTTTTAGAACTGGTGGAATAGTGACACAATTATACATTTGTAAAGAATAATATATATAATGTATACTAATATAAAGAACATTTTGTGCCTACTGAATGGGCATGTACCTTAGCTTTGAACCCGAAAGCCCGCTCGCTATAGCGGTTTATGCAAACGGTGCATATCCAGATGTGCCGGCCGTCTCGTCAAGATCTGCACTTTTTGAAAGTAATTTTTTAGAACAAAAATACCACCTTTTCATAAATGGACTAGTCTGAAGATCATTTTGTGATGATTGGATTGGTTGCAACATTAACCTATCAACGTCTATTCCAGTTACTTAGGGGGTGAACATGATCTTTGTTTCTTGTTGGAAGCATGAGGGAAT
This sequence comes from Conchocele bisecta, assembly GCA_029237695.1. Lineage (NCBI taxonomy): Eukaryota > Metazoa > Mollusca > Bivalvia > Lucinida > Thyasiridae > Conchocele > Conchocele bisecta. The sequence goes on from CM055273.1 coordinate 43,814,222, forward strand.
GGCGAACAGCGCAGATCCTGATCAGACTGGATGCACATGCTGATTTGGATCTACACTGGGCGCATAAGCCCCATTTCACCAGTCAAAGCCACATTTGTGACAAGAAATTGGTGTTTTGCGACCAAGATAAATCCCGATCAATATATATATTGTTGGCAGCCTCCGCCTCGATATTTGATCGGGAGCTAGCCTCGTCATAGATCCCAGTCTCCAGTCACTCGGCCACATATCCGAAATTTTCATTGGGCCCTAAGGTCAATGTCAAGGTCGATGTCACAATATCATGTGGAAGTCTAAAATTATTGACACGAAGGTCACAGTCACCAAGATCACAAATTACACTAGGTGGATCGCCATCAAAGTGAGGAAGGAAGCTATTTGTGAAGTTTGGTAATGATCTGACTAACGGATAAAATGATCCGACTAACGGATCAAGTGATATCCAACATTTGGACATGCATCAACAAATTATTGACATAAAAGTCGGTCATCGGAATGACACTAGATGGATAGCTATTAATGTGAGGAAGCTATTTATGCAATTTGGTAATGATATGACTAACGGATCAGGAGATATTCAACATTTGGCCGTATGTACAAAATTGTTGACATGAAGATAATGGTCGGCCGAATTACACTGGTGATATCCATAGATGTGAAGAAGCTATTTACGAAGAGATAATCTGACTGACGGATCGAGAGATATTCAACGTTTGCTTGTACGTCCAGCATGATTCACCTGAATGTCAGTCACTATGGTCAACCGAATAAGACTGGGTGGGTAGCTATACATGTGAGGAAGTTGTTGATGACGTTTGGTAATGATCGGACTAGCGGATCAAGAGATGAAAAATTTGGCTTCGTCCAAAATGTTCGTCCCACAAAGATGAAGGTCAATGTCACCCGAATGACAGTGGGTGTATGGCCATCAATGAGAGAAAGCTATTGATGAAATTGTGTAATGATCCGAATAACGGATCAAGAGATCTGGGAAATTTGGCTACGTCCCAAATTGTTGACGCCGACGACACTGGAATAGTGACCGCTATGTCTCGCTTTCCACTATCGTGGGCGAGACAATAAAACTTCATACGGTCATGTTCAAGTTGTATGATCACGTGGTACTAACAACAACAAGTACTGAAACTTCCAGAATCCATCTGATTCAAAGTACGTATTCTTATATGTCCTTATTACGTAACTGATTTTGATGAAATATGGCGCATCAAACGCGTCTTGTTGAACTGCATTTGGTGGTCTCCATATTTTCACCCAAACTTCGTGTTACGGAAACGGAAATCGATTCTTCGTAAATACGACATAAGTCTGTGCCGAACTCCATGGACCACCAAATGCAGATATTGAAGACGCGTTGCATATTTAGGATCACGCACCTTTATGTTTATCGTTAAGAAGTGTAGTGAAACAGGCTCCTTGTTGGTCGGTCACGCGTTTGGTTGAAGCTCTTGAATCTTGCGGCGCCGAAAACAATGCCACCACCCACGTCGGATGTTCCGAGTCGTCTTTCCGGAGTCCCGATGCACCCCGACCGCTTCCACCCTTAAATAGAACATGCAAATGGATGTTTTGTTATTAGCCGATCTATTTGAAAAAGTTTGTAACCACCCTTTTCTCCTATATTCTGTAATCTACAAACGCGAAATTTGTTGTATCACTTCCAAATTACATCAACCGGATAATTTTTCATTTTTGGCCATTATCTCTGTTGTGAGGGCCAAACCAGGTCTCCAGTCGGGATTCCGGTAAGGATGAACCCCGATCGTTAAATTACCCATCGCGTGCTCCCACCTGCCACCCACTGCAAATGGATGTTGCACTCCGTGTCGGCGTAGATGTTTCGCTTAGAATTAGGTTGCCGGATTAGATTTACTGACGTCTATTTGCAGAAGATACTGCATACACGCATTTTCGTCAAGTAACCGGCGCAAGAAATTTGCACCGGTTACTAGACGAACGAGAAAATGTGGCCTGTCGGGCAGCATGATTGTTTGACACTTATACACAAGTGTGATGTATTGAAATATTAAAGTAATCCTCAAGGGATATATACTGAGCAAAACTAGAAACGTCCCTCCATGTTTAAGTAAAGATTCATCAAAAACCAAAAGGGTTAATTTTAAAAATCAAAATGGAAAAACAAGTTCATTCATTTCTGTATCAAAGCCAATAAATTGCATTTGGATATCTTGTTAAATATTCCGAGAGATAACCGGCCAAGGGCGGTAGGGGTCAAAATCAAAAATCACAAAAACTCAGAAATGTGTTACTTAATGTTTAGAGATGGAATTTCAATAAGTAATGTGGCAAATTCAGTAAATCTCGTGAGTACCGAGTGTGGCCACCATTTGCATGAATGCATGCAATGATCCTACGCCGCATCGACGTGACGTAACGCAATACCAGTGCGTTGGGCAAATTCCTCCATTCCCGTTGTAACGCCCGTGTAAGATCGCGAACATTGTCAATCTGATGGTTAGCTCGTGCTTTGCGCCAAGCTCATCCCATATGTGCTCAATGGGATTGAGATCCGGGAGACCGCGGGCCATGGCATGACGTCGACGTTGTTTTGCTGTAAGTATTGAGTGGTGACCCTGGCTACGTGAGGGCGGGCATTTTCGTGCATCAATGTCACACCAGGACCATGCTGACGGATAAATGGTAAGGCATGTGCATTTAGCACATCTGCAACATAACGTTGTGCATTGATGTTGCCCTGTACAACAACCAAATCTGTCTTCCGGTTTCCCATGATCCCACCCCAGACCATTACGCTCCCTCCCCCAAACCTGTTCTTCTCAATGCAACAATCGGTGAATCTTTCATTTTTACGCCTGTATACCCGTAATCTTCCGTCAGCATGACTAACTGTGAACCGAGATTCATCGGTGAACAAAACTCGGTTCCAGGCAGCACGGTGACGTTGGGTCATTATCTGACCAGTGTACGGGCGGCGTACCCGGATTGGTTGGGCGTTACGACGTAACCGGTTGCGAATGGTCTGCCCTGAGACACCGTATCGCCGAGCAGTGACTGTGGCTGCCAATCGACGTTGACGTAAGTGCGTCAACGTAATGTAACGATCGGCTCTAGCCGTCGTTACACGAGGCCTACCAGGTCGCTGCCGGTCGTGAACAGCCCCAGTCTGCTGGTACCGGGCTGCAAGACGATCAATCGTCTTCCGACAGCAACCAAACCGAGGTGCGACCGCCCTGGCGGCCATCCCACCCGCAAGCATCCCAATTGCCTGATTTCGCTCGTTTTCGGAAAGCCGTGGCATATCGAAAACAGTGAAAAATTAAAAAAGTTTTTTAATTTTCCGAATAGCCCCTATCGCATGAATGGTACGACATGAAACTGAATCACCTTATCGATGACAAGTATAGCGTGCACGTGCAAAAAGTGGAAATCAACGTTCCGGTCACTGGCCGCTATGTAAACCGTGTGTATCGGCTAAACTCTACACGATCGTATTCTGAACATCGCCACGGTTTAAAATACATGTACTTTGAACATGTGGTACATACATAGACAGAGCTACACCGGCTATAAAACAGGGACGTTTCTAGTTTTGTTGAGTATAGAACATATGACAGAAATGAGAAGCTCTGGCGAACTGATCATGCTATATATACATATGTCTAAAATATTATTTTTTCAGATGACGCATTAAATTAGCATAAATAATTCAAAAATATTTGCATATTAAAATAGCCCGATACCACCGCGAGTTGCTATCAGTAAAATAAATATTACTAAATGATTATATCTGTATAGCGGGTGCTCGTAATTTTTATAACTGGTGGAATAGTGACACACTTATAAACTTTATTTAATTCCTATAAAGAACATTTTGTGCTTACTGAATGGGCATGAAGTTGTGACGGTCAAAAGATCAATGCCATATTAAAGGTACATGCCCACTCAGTAGACACAACCTGCTCTTTATATCAGAGACATCATCTGAGACATTTTCTGGCAAAACTAGATTTGTCAGTAAGCGGGGGCTTACTGAATACCACCCCCCCCCCCCCCCCCACCCCTCCTGCGTCAATTGCAGCTCGCATACTATCATTTTCAGATAAAATACTATGTCAGCACATATGGAGAGTGCGATGGTGGTTCCAGTTGAAAAAAGCAAACTACACATTCTAAGTCCGTGACCTTGACCCCTGGCATAAATGGGGGTCGTAGGTTTGTTGCAGAATGATGTATGAGTGTCAGAGAAGGGCCAGGTAAAATATGAAAGATTTCCGCAAAGGGAAAGAGAAGTTAAAATGAAATTTACAATTGTTAAGTTTTCATTTTTTTCTAAGTTTCTAAGTCCGTGACCTTGACCACTGGCATAAATGGGGGTCGTAGGTTTGTTGCAGAATGATGTATGAGTATCAGAGAAGGGGCGGGTAAAATATGAAAGATTTCCTCAAAGGGAAAGAGAAGTTGAAAGACATTTACAATTGTTAAGTTTTGTGACGGACGGAAACACGGACGGACGGACAGACAAGCTGACTCCAGTATACCCACCCACAACTTCGTTGCGGGGGGGGGGGGGGTATAATAAACATTAATTCACCATTACCCCGCGTATTGATTGGCATTATTATACATTTTATATCAGACGTAAGTTTTCACACTGATATCAGGGTCGATAACCGTGTTTCCTTAAAATGTTAACGAGCATTATTATTTATTCTCTGTATTTATTTGTTGGTGTGCAATGATGATACTTTATAAATTGTCGAAAATATCTTTTTTTCTGATGACGCATTTAAATAGTATAAATAATTTAAAACTAGAAATGTGGCCTGTCGGCACACGAATGCCCCCGCTGGCAGCCAAAGAAAACGAGGCATATTTGATTATAAGCCATTTACCCGAGCGTTAAGGTTTTGAACGCACCTTGACCCTGGGTTTAGTGGGGGCGGGACGAATGTGGATTTGTCACAGGGCGGTAGAGGACCATTGTAGCAATGCGTATGTGAAATGTGAAGCAGATCCGAACAAGGAAACACAAATTATAAGCCATTTAACTGAATGTTAAGGTTTCAAACGCACCAAGTCTGTGACCTTGACCCTGTGCTTAGCGGGGGCAGGACGAATGTGTATTTGTCACAGGACGGTAGAGGACCATTGGAGCAATGCGTGTGTGAAAGTTAGTGTAGGATTGAGAAACGCGCACGTAGATTTGTCCCAAAGTGGCAAGTAAACAATTAAAGTGGAAAAGGTGAAGGTCAAAGGTGAAGGTCGAAGTAATGGGTGGTGGAGTGTGTAAGGCATGTTCATATGTATCATGTGTATAAATATTTAAGCGATTGGCAAAAGTATTGAGAAGTTATTGTAGGATTGAGAAACGTGCACGTAGATTTGTCCCAAAGTGCTAAGTAAACATTTAAAGTAGAAAAGTGAAGGTCAAAGGTGAAGGTCGAAGTACTGGGTGGTGGAGTTTGTAGGGCATGTTCATATGTATCATGTGTATAAATATTTAAGCGATTGGCAAAAGTATTGAGAAGTTATTGTAGGATTGAGAAACGTGCACGTAGATTTGTCCCAAAGTGCTAAGTAAACATTTAAAGTGGAAAGGTGAAGGTCAAAGGTCAAGGTCGAAGTACTGGGTGGTGGAGTGTGTAGGGCATGTTCATATGTATCATGTGTATAAATATTTAAGCGATTGGCAAAAGTATTGAGAAGTTATTGTAGGATTGAGAAACGTGCACGTAGATTTGTCCCACAGTGGTAAGTAAACATTTAAAGTAGAAAAGGTGAAGGTCAAAGGTGAAGGTCGAAGTACTGGGTGGTGGAGTTTGTAGGGCATGTTCATATGTATCATGTGTATAAATATTTAAGCGATTGGCAAAAGTATTGAGAAGTTATTGTAGGATTGAGAAACGTGCACGTAGATTTGTCCCAAAGTGCTAAGTAAACATTTAAAGTGGAAAGGTGAAGGTCAAAGGTCAAGGTCAAAGGTCAAGGTCGAAGTACTGGGTGGTGGAGTGTGTAGGGCATGTTCATATGTATCATGTGTATAAATATTTAAGCGATTGGCAAAAGTATTGAGAAGTTATTGTAGGATTGAGAAACGTGCACGTAGATTTGTCCCACAGTGGTCAGTAAACATTTAAAGTAGAAAAGGTGAAGGTCAAAGGTCAAGGTCGAAGTACTGGGTGGTGGAGTGTGTAGGGCATGTTCATATGTATCATGTGTATAAATATTTAAGCGATTGGCAAAAGTATTGAGAAGTTAGTGTAGGATTGAGAAACGTGCACGTAGATTTGTCCCAAAGTGCTAAGCAAACATTTAAAGTGGAAAAGGTCAAGGCCAAAGGTCAAGGTCGAAGTACTGGGGGGGGGGGGGGTGGAGTGTGTAAGGCATGTTCATATGTATCACGTGTATAAATATTGACCTGATATGTGAAGCCATGTAGAAGTTACTAAAGAATATGGTAATATCGGGACGTACGGACGGACGGGACGGCCGGACGTACGGACGGACGCCGGTAACACTATATGCCCCCGTACCTTTCGGTAGCGGGGGCATACATATCATGCCTCATTTGCATATGAAAATAACCTGATACCACCGCGCGTCACTATCATTAAAATAAACATTACTAAATTATTATATCTGTATAGCGGGCACTCGTAATTGTTATAAATGGTCGAAAAGTGACACAATTATACATTTATTTAATTCCTGTAAAGAACATTTTGTGCCTACTGAGTGGGCATGTACCTTTATATAGTCCATTTGCAAATTTCGGAACCTAGAAATTGTGTTTACTATAAACTTTTATTGTTTATTTGTACTCAGAAGGGGTCCTACAGCAAATTCAGCTTGGTTGCCAAAACTGCAACTTTGTGCAACTTCCGTAATTTGCATAAATACAAGATGGCCGCCAAATGATATAGAAATACATGATATCCGATAAAAATCGTATTGTAGAAGCAATATGTATGTGAAAGTGCATGTAAAACTGACAGATGTAGTAATTAGTCAACGAATGTAAATTAAATCTAATTTGGATAATTCCAAGATGGCCGCCATATGTTTTAGAAATACATGATGTCCGATATATAGTGTATTGTAGAAGCAATATATATTGTGAAAGTACATGTATATATGATAGATGCAGTAACTGATAATTTAAGGAATGTAGGTATATCAACTGCAAATTAATCCCAATTGGCATAAGTTCAAGATGACCACCAAATGTTATAGAAATACATTATTTCCAATATATAATGTATTGCAGAAGCAATATGTATGTGCAAACACATGTAAAGATAAAGATTACGGGTGCAGTAACTGATAATGTACGGGATGTATTCACAATGATATGCATAATTTCAAAATGGCCACCTTTTCTTAAGATTTTCATTATGTTTGTGCATAAATTGCCACATGCGTACTATCCATGTACGCATCACCTGCCTACATAGAAATATTGGGTTACCAATTTGTCCATGTACATATTGTATAATAGGTATGCATGCAGGACGTTTAAGTTGTTACGTCAGGTATCACGGAAGCGGGGTTGTGTACTGGATGTTTCAAAGGCATGGCCCTGCTCATCTTTGAATCTGAGAGAGAGTGGCCAAGATGAGCAATTGTGCCCTGTCATATTCACCTTGCACTGGCTGCAGTTTCAAGTCTTATAATCAGCAAGAACTGCAGAGAAATGAAACCACAGGAGTGACACTAATGGATTGTTACTTGCTAGTCTGAGTTCATACCATTGATACCCTAATACCCCATCACACCGTATGCTGTCCACCAAGTCGTCATACAGGTAGTCAGGGTCAGCAAGACGATACTCAACATCCTCATTAACTTCACATTCCTCTGCACCTTCCTCTGCAAGTTCTCCAAGTGCACCCTATTGATCTACATTGGTAGGCCATTCCATTCCAAGCGCACCCTCCTGCCCATAGATACATCCTTCTTCCCAGCCAGAGCAGCTATAGTATGATTTACATGAATTATGTTTCCTGTGGCAGCTATACAACCCAGTGCTGCACTACTTACCATGCACCCTACTCTGAGCGTGAATCACATAACTAGGATGTGATGGAGTTGTGTCACCCAGGTCAATGGTAGGAACGTGGACGCCATCCCGGATCTCCCACCCGAAATGAGTGATGTCTGTGCTGATCTGCCGCTTTCCATGTAGCATGACATGCAGATGGGCCCGCTGCACATGCAATGACAGGTTGGTCGATGTTAGAGGAACAGTCTTGGATTTAGGACATTTCATTTTATTTGTAAAATAGTGTTAAGCGGGCAGACTCCATGGAGGACACCGGTGGTTGACCATACATAGCTATGAATAATTTCATTGCCAGCTTCACAAGACAGGCTGTGTAGCATCCATCTCGCCAGACAAACATGCAAAGTCCCCAGCCAGAAATGTGTTTAGCGCACTGGTCGTGCCTTTGGCATACACATATGATGTATCACATCCACTGAGGGCATACATGCTCGGCAGCTCCAAACACTTTGGCCCCCTAGGTCAACGCAGCTGGCGTTGATATCTAACACAGTTCTATCCCAGCGCTCCACATGTACCTTGCTCCTCTCGATACACCAAATATACCAGCAGGATGAATACGTCGGTGTCATCACTAAGGATGGAGATCATATGTTTTCCAGACCATGCAGCCTGAAGGATAAACAAGACAATGGTGATGTCCGCCTCATCATGACCAAACACTCCATCCTCGTGGGTATCCATTGTTGTATTGCCATTCCTGATGTGTTGCCTTTGTCCAGGTTCTATCATCTAGTTGCTGCAGAAACCGGAGATATATGTTCTCGATGTTGATTATTGGCACGCTTTGTTGACATTGCCATGCTTTTTGCGATCATTCATCATCTTGATATGACTGCTGATAGGGTCGTAGAGCACTCTAGAAGACTGTCTGTATACTTGCTCTCCATTCATTCCCCAATAGCAATCAAATCAGCCACATTGACTTCAGCTGGGGCTATCTTGCCGCTGGCTGTAGAGGAGGGCAATGATCTTGTAGGTGAGGGCCCTGATCATCTGCATCTAGGACACGTCGGTACTTCAACTCCTCCATGTGATGTTTTTGCGAAGACTGTCCTGGTGCACCAGCAGAGTATATGTAGTCCACACAAACTGACATATGTACGGTGATGGGGACGGCATCAATCCACTCATAAACAGGATCAGCAGATAGTCATGCTCTTGTGAGCTCTGCTCGCCACACTTGTCACCATAAACGCCATTACAGTATCCCCAATGGTAGCGACAAACAAATGCAGTGGACTCAAAAGGTTCGACTTGCTATGATACTGCTTTACAAGTCTCGAAAATACACGACACAAGTCGCTTCGGCTGCTATAACTATGCAGTTCAGTTGCATGTTACTCCAAGAATCATAATAAAATGGTCACATGTATACATGATAGATAATATATACTAATGGGGTCGGTCATTGGGGTGCATACCTGTTCATCAGGACTAACAGCACAAAACAACAAGAAATTTGTGAAATAAAACACGCGTGGTAGGAACAACAATATCAGATATTATGTATGGCGACACTAAAATGTCATATTTGTTATGAATTAGTGCATTTTTATCGCGTTGTATCTAGTTATAGTTTCTGTACACATAAACTTTGGTAGTTAAACTTTGTGCAGGCAGGTTGTAGACTATGCACATTGCATTGATCAAGGGTTGGTTCAGTGGAGGCTTCTTGCTCACCCCCACCCCAAACAATGTTCTCCAAATGCTCCAAAACGTGTCAGAAAGCAGGAAATTAGACAAATTGGTAACCCAAGATGTCTGTGCAGGTACTAGTAAATTGTACGTACATGGATAGTACACTTTTGGCAATTTATTCTCAAAATTAATTATAATCTTGAAATGGCGGCCATCTTGCAATTATGCAAATTAGGTTCAACTTGCAATCGATTGAAAAACATTCATTAAAGTATCATTTACTGCATATGTTACGTTTACATGTTTTTTAGCATACACATAGCTTCTGTAATGCAATATATATCGGAAATCGTGTATTTCTATAGCATTTGGCGGCCATCTTTGATTTATGCAAATTGGGTTTAACTTGCAGTTGATGATAGTTAGTGCATCTATCATCTTTACATTGGATATTATGTATTTATATAACATTTAGCGGCCATCTTTGATTTATTCAAATTACGGAAGTTGCCCAAAGTTGCCGTTTTGTCAACCAAGCTAAATTTGTTGTAGGACCCCATGAGAGTACAAATCAGCAATAAAAGTTTATAGTAAACACAATTTCTAGGTTGTGTATTAAACGTATAGTAGCGTCAAATGGACTAATAGACGTTCTGACATAATTGAGAAACTCCGGCCAACTTCTTAATGTGCTGGACACACGGACTGACGGACACACAGTTCAAACACTATATGCCTCCGGCTCTACCGAGACCGGCGGTATAAAATGTGTTTCTGCGATAGCAGAGAGGCATCACGCCAGGAAACCGTTGCATTGTTCGACCTGAAACATTTTACGCTAGCGCGGAGTGTAACACCAGCGCTTCCGGTGCCCGTTTCACTAAACTTCGTGCGACTAAAATGTTCGTAAGTGCAAACTTGTGATTTCACATTAACAATGTTTTCTTCCAAACCCTTATTGGATTTACATTTATTGACCATATGCTTATATGCAGCTTAATTATGTTCAATAAATGTAAATCCATAAATTGAAATTTCCAGACGATGGGTCGTGCATTTGTTACAGCATGATCATCAGATGAATGCATGTATGAAATATCAAGGCGCTCCCTGTAACGAAACAGGTAATATTAGAAATTTACCTCAACGTTAAGTTTGCGAACGCACTAAGTGTGTGGCATTGACCTTGGGGTAAATGGTGGGCGGTGGGTCGTGGATGTGCTATATCAAATATAGTTATCTGAGGAATGCATACATGTATGAAATATCAAGGTGTTCCATGAAAAGAAACCGAAGTTATAACACATTTACCCCAAACAAACAAAGTGTGTGAGCTTGGGGTAAGGGTGCGTGGTGTGTCGTGGATTTGTTACAGCATGATAAGAGAATCATCAGATGAATGCATGTATGCCATATCAAGGCGCTCCCTGTTTCGTTCAGAGGTTATAAGAAATTTACTACAACGTTAAGTTTATGAACGCACACAGTTTGTGACCTTGGAGTGTGTGACCTTGCGGTAAGTGGTGGGCAGTGGGTCGTGTATTAGCTACAGCGTGATAGAGGGTCGTCTGAGGAATGTATGTATAAAATAGAAAGGTGTTCCATTAAAAGAAACAGAATATATAGCACAATTACCCCAATGTTAAGTGTGTGACCTTGACCTTGTGGTAAGTGGTGGGCGGTGGGTTGTGGAGTATCAAGCTGTTCCATAAAAAGTAACAGAAGTTATAAGACAAATACCTCAACGTTAGGTTTGTGGACGACAACGACGCCGGTGGTATGCCATTAGCTCTTTCTGCACTTCGTCATGTTCGTGCAGGCGAGATGAAAATGTATTAAAATCACGTCACGTGGGAACCAATTCGCCGTTACTTAGTTTTTAGTCGTGGCCATCCGGAAGGCGATAGCGCGATGACGATACTACGATGGTATATCATGGTATCGTACTATCGTCATTGTAGACTAGTACATGTATCGTCATCGTACTATCGATCACCATCGTGGTATCGTCATCGTGCTATCGTAGTATCGACCCGATAGCGATGTTACGATGGTCTTAACGGTACACCGCTACGATTCGCAATTCCTTGCTCCAGTAGTCATGATTGCAACGCTTTATAATTCTCTTCACTCCAACGGTGCTCGGGCGAAGTGTATTGGATCAGTGAATGGAAATATATTCACCAGTCAGTGTTCTCTGCTTACAGAAACCAATAGTTCATGGAATATAACAGGCTTTCTTAAAGCCAGCCGGTATTTGTCATGGGCAACGCGACAGACCAGTCTGCCGTTGCTGCAACGTCATTATTTATTTAAAGTGAATATACATTGTGTCGCCATGGAAATGAAATACACTCTTTAATAATGGATTTTCAGTGAGAATCGTATATTATGCAGCAATGCGTATTTTGGAAATGATATTTATTAATGTGTTTTTATTGACACGTGGAATAAATATACCATGAGGGAAGTGTGTGGTGTATTTACTGCCGGACACTGGATACGTAGCCACATCGTTCGTGGATTGTTGGTGGCTATTTTAATGGCAGGTGAGTTTACTTTTTTTCATCAGTAAAATTCTGATATGGACTATTCCATTGCCCTATTCAATGAAAATAATTGTAGTGCGGGCAGGGCAAGGTCCAGATTGTTTACCCTGTGTGTTTGTTTTTTGTTGCTAGCGGTGGCATTCGTGTGCCGACAGGCCACATTTCTAGTTCGAAGTACGATTACAAGGTGCATCATCACGTGGTTACAACAACAACAACGTCGCCCACTCCAAAGTAAGTATTATTTGATATTTTCCTTAATATACAACGGATTTTGATGAAATATGGCGCAGCAAACGCGCCTTCATGAGCTGCATTTGGTGGTCCAGGGAGTCCGGCACAGACATATGTCGTTTTTGCGAAGAATCGATTTCCGTGTCGGAGACATGGAAATCGATTCTTCGCAAAAATGACAGCAGTTTGGGCGATAATACAGACCACAAAATGCAGCATAACAAGACGCGTTTGATTCGCCATATTTCATCAAAATCCGTTACGTAATAAGGACACTATAAAAGAATACGTACTTTGAATCGGTACTGGTTGTTGTTGTTGTTAGTACCACGTGATCATACACCTTGGATTATAATCTCTTGTCATAGAAAAAAGGACAAGAAATATATGGTTTCATGGCGAAAGTGACCGATGTTGACTTTCATTCAGAAAGTTGGGTAGGTCGGCAGTATATCATTATGTTACTGTAGGGTCAGGTTACCCGCAACACACGCCATACTTAGATCACGGTTCGTCTGCATGTACGGGGAGATAATCCGCGAGCTTTAGCGAGTGGATTATCGATCGTACATGCGGACGAACATGTCCATACATTGCCCATATGCTGTTGAAATGCAAAAACAAACTCGAAACTGTATCAAAATTGTGATAATACATTTGTATAAGCCTTGGGTAAAACTGTGCGAGAACAAATAAAAACTAGAAAAAGTCGATGGCGCGCCATCGCAATATACCCACTTTCCCCAAATGCTAAGTCCGAAAGGGGGAGGTGATTCATGATGGAGGGTCGGATAAAAAATCCGAATTCACTTTGCGCATCAGCACATCAAAATGAAGCTACGAACCAAATATCAGACGCGTAGGTATTAAGGTGAAAAAGTTTTTCGACCTACGAGGAAAAATAGTGAAATTCTATGTCCGAAAGGGGGAGATAATCCATGATGGAAGGTCGGATCAAAAATCCGAATTCACTTTGAGCATCATAACGAAGCTACATATCAAATATCAGAAATGTAGGTATTAAGGTGAGAAAGTTTTTCGACTTACAATGAAAAATAGGGAAATTCTGAGTCCGAAAGGGGGAGATAATCCATGATGGAGGGTCGGATCAAAAATCCGAATTCACTTTGCGCATCTGCACATGATAATGAAGGTACATAACAAATATCAGGCGCGTAGGCATGAAGGTGAAAAAGTTTTTCGAGTTACAAGGAAAAAATGGGAAATTCTGAGTCCGAAAGGGGGAGATAATCGATGATGGAGGGTTGGATGAAAAAACCGAATTCACTTTGCGCATCTGCACATGATAACGAAGGTACATACCAAATATCAGGCGCGTAGGCATGAAGGTGAAAAAGTTTTTCGAGTTACAAGGAAAAAATGGGAAATTCTGAGTCCGAAAGGGGGAGATAATCCATGATGGAGGGTCGGATGAAAAATCCGAATTCACTTTGCGCATCTGCACATGATAACGAAGCTACATACCAAATATCAGGCGCGTAGGTATGAAGGTGAAAAAGTTTTTCGAGTTACAAGAAACGTGACGGACGTACGGACGGACGGACACTCGTGACGAAAACAATACACCCATTGTTTCCCAAAAAAGTGGGTATAAAAACATTTACAAACGCGGCAGATCCTGAGACCACATGTTGAAGTAACGGACCAATGCCTATATAGATATATACATTAAATAAATGTATACGTACAGGCACCAATAACCGAGAGGCCACGGAAGCGGTGTCGTGTCTGCCGAGGCATTTGACCGTAACATGAACCTGGGCAAGTGCTAAAGTAAGCATCACAAACACCGCCAGAGAAGTGCATGCTGAAAACACGAAAAAGGTCAAGGTTGAAGAAACTTCTTGACATAATAAAATGTCTACGTGTTTCCACAACCATGTGAAGATAACACAGGTCAATGTCATATTAATGCGGCATGAGTGTGTTCCAAATGCTTACATGTATCAAGTGTCCTAATATTGAAGCAATCCATCAAGTAATATTAATGTTATACCATGATGAAGAAACGTGTACAAACTTGTTGACGCAAACAAAAAATGGTAAAGTCTTTCCGCAAAATGTGAAGGTCTAAACGGTCAATGTCATGTTAATGGCGACATGAGGGTGTTCCGAATGATCACGTGTATCAACTGTCCAAATAGTGAAGCAATCCGTTAAGTAATATTAAAGTTATACCATGATGAAGAAGCTTGTACAAACCTTTTGACATTTCGGACGACGACGATGACGACGGAAAAAGCGGCGACTATAGTCGCGACTTCTGCTAAATAAGCCAACACTTGTTTTACTCCATCTTATAACAAATTATATGTAATGTGTTAATTAATTAATAAGAGCGAGTAACTTTTTTTAGCGTATTTTGTTTCCACTTATTGATGCTTCTATGTATATTTAATGCATTTACGAACATTGGTCCGTTACTTCAACCTGTGGAGGAGACGACGAGATGTACTTGATTGCCGTTTATTGCCATTATGGCCAGTAGTGTTAGGAGCGCAATAACAGAATAAGTGTAACGTGATCGATCACTAATGTGAAGGGTAATTCTCATGCAGTTACCTTGACCTTTGGTGTTCAGACATCTATGCGGAACAAGACACCTAGATACCGTATAACCGTATAATCTGTGAAGGGGTTAAGCAGTTAGTGAAAGCATAAGAAAAACATTAACGCATTTGCCTGATAAACAAGGCGAGTACAAATATTCAGTGACCTTGTCCTTGTGCATTCATACGTGTAGTGCATGCGAAACAATTAAAGCACCATCAGTAGGCACACATTGTTGCAAACATAGTATTACCGATTTACCTTACAAACAAGGTGAACACATGTTTTCAGTGACCTTGCCATTGGGTGTTCAGACGTTGGTGTATGCGAAACACACGATGACTGGCCAACTATTATTTAATATTGTTACATGACTGCCGTTGTTTGACACCGCTCGCAGCCGTGTTCAAACGTACAGCGCGTGCTGTTTGACCATCACTGCAAGACAATGCTCATTCCGGGGCCAAGCCAACACCTACGTAATGCTTGTGTCTCGTGGCGTTACTAGAACGCGCCATTACGTCACCAGACCAGTTCACAACGGTCGCACTGACATTTTGAAATTGATGCGGCTGTATCACGCGACGTGTACGTAGAGCGGGGTTGTATGTTTTCGGCCGTCGACATGGTTTAAGACGTAAGCATACACGCTGTACAAACCCAGTTCCGATTTTGGGATTTTCCCGTATTTATAAATAGATTAGAACGCGTTACACATTTTGACAAGTCATTTGCCATCCATATTCGGCCTATACATTTGGCAACTATTCAACATTACCGGGCATAGGTAGACGCGTGTCAATCGGCCGTTGTCGACTGTGCTCGGCCGTTTTATCGGGTCAACACGGCCACCTCGGTGTTTTTAATGAACCATTGTTTGTGTAAACAACATTGACCTACATTAGATCACAATATCTATGTCCGTACACTAATCTTACAAAGCAGTTATAGAGAATAGTAGGTTAGTGCCGTGAATGGGAAAAATATCTGGCAAGGCTCAGGAAACGGGATGGGCGAGGCTCTGCCGAGCACATCCAGTTTCCGTGCCGCGCCAGATATTGTTTCCCATTCACGGCACAGGCGATTCTAGCGTGTCTTGGATGGTCAATTATTGTTTATATATACATAAAACACCTTTCTAAACAATGTACAAAACAATTCAAAAGTGCCCGGGTGTAAATATAATAATACTTAGAAAGGTACAAAACTCCCATTCGCCACCATTGTAACGAAAACTCACACAATGTAGACAATTGGAA
Source organism: Conchocele bisecta (assembly GCA_029237695.1). NCBI lineage: Eukaryota > Metazoa > Mollusca > Bivalvia > Lucinida > Thyasiridae > Conchocele > Conchocele bisecta. The sequence continues at coordinate 43,830,538 of CM055273.1, forward strand.
CTCGCCTATAAAACGCATTCAGCGTGTCGTAACTGCTGTTTGGGGTGAATTTTCGACATAAAGTTTACAGTTACCAATACATTAACATAAATCTCAAAGATTTCGGGTGTAAACTGTACTAAAAACGCGTCTTACTAACCTAAATCCGCTTTTTAAAATCATACACCTTCGTTTCCTGATTAAAAATGAATGTTAGCCGCCATCTTTGAAAATATCAAATCACGTGACATGCACTGATTTGGTTGGCTAATGGAAATGACGTCAGTCTCCAGTAACCAACCAAACCACTGCGTGCACGTGATTGAAACATTTTCAAGATGGCGGCTAATAGTCATTGAGAATGCGGAAGTGAACGTGTATGATTTTAAAAGCGAATTTAGGTTAGTGAGACGCGTTTTAGTACAGTTTACACTCGAAATCTTTGAGATTTATGTTAATGTATTAGCAACTGTAAAATCTATGCCGAAAACCCACCCCAAGCAGTGGTTTCGACACGCTGTAATGCGTTGTATAGGCGAGTTCCAATTGTCTACATTGTGTGAGTTTTCGTTACAATGGTGGCGAATGGGAGTTTTGTACCTTTCTAAGTATTATTATATTTACACCCGGGCACTTTTGAATTGTTTTGTACATTGTTTAGAAAGGTGTTTTATGTATATACAAACAATAATTGACCATCCAAGACACGCTAGAATCGCCTGTGATTCACGGCACTAACCTACTATTCTATTTATCCCGTCAACACCTAATCAAAGTACTGAAAGTACTGAACATAGGGTACTACAAGATTAAACTAGATTGATTGCTTGATTGATTGCTGGTGTTACAGTTTCATTAACCCTTAAAGGTACATGCCCACTCAGTAGGTACAAAATGTTCTTTACATCAGAGACATCATCTGAGACATTTCCTGGCAAAATAAACATTCATGCGCCATTATCCCACGTACTGATTGGCATTATTATACATGTTATATCAGACGTAAATTTACACACTGATATGAGGGGCGATAACCGTGTTTGCTTAAAATGTTAACGGACATTACTCTTTAATCTCTGTATTTATTTTATGATGTGCAATGATCATACTTTAAAATCTGTCGAAAATATTATTTTTTCAGGTGACGCATTTCTTTAGTATAAATAATTAAAACATATCATGCCTCATTTGCATATGAACATAGCCTGATACCACCGCGCGTGTCACTATCAGTAAAATAAATATTACTAAATGATTATATCTGTATAGCGGGCACTTGTAACGTTTAGAAACTTGTTAGATTTTTTTTGTCGTATTTCAGTACTTGCAGTGTTATACTGTCATTAATGTGTTCCCTGACTAAGTTATCACCTTAAATACTGACTTATTGACCCCCTTCCATGAACGTAGAATTGACACTCATGTTGGCGTGTATTGGCCACCATAGACAAATGTCAATCAGGCCGAATTCAGGAATGTCACTAGACAATGAGAGAGAATGAGGATTAAACATCAGTTAGACCTACACGTGCGAGTTTTGTTTCGCACAGGTGTCGGGTGAGTTTAAAAATAGGCTGTCGGAAGGTCAAACTTGATGTAGTTTGTGTGTTAAACGCGTCGCTTGTTTCGGAGAGTATTCGGAGGGGAGTTAACTCTGTTACTAAATTTAGCGATGACCGCACGATTTGTGCTGCAAATGGGGGTGGGCAAATCACGCGCAACAAAATAATCCGATGTATGTTTGTACGTAGAACAACCGTTGTTGATATTGTGCAGTGCAAGTTTTTCATAATATTATTTTCAATTAGTGGTTGCGGATGCCAGTTAAACGTTTAGTAACACAATGCATTTTGTTGTTATGGTTATTCCAAGATATCACTACGGACGTGCCCATCGAGGGGATCTGGGGCGTGGCTAACTGTCCGACGCGATTCTAAGTTGTCAATCACAGGCGTCCGCACCACGGGGGGTCGTGGGCGGGCCAAATGATCCCGCTCGATCGCAATACATACGGATACACATGTACCCTATGTAAAAATGGCTTTAAAATGTAAAAATAGTATTGACAGGATATCAAAAATGTTTCACGGCACTGTGTTTCACGGCACATACGCACTGTGTTGACGGGATAAATGTATTTGCTGCCAGTGAAGACACAGAATGACCAGATCAGTATGCGCATCCGCAGTCTGACCACAGGTGGAAGACTCGGACCTATGACACCAACAAAATGCCTATTAAAAAAATTGTGTTGGTGTCATAGGTCCGAGTCTTCCACCTGTGAGTCTGACAAGTATATGGTACGCCTCCGGTTTGTAAACCTCTAGTAACGCTACAATTGGGCGGGTGGCCGAGCACAGCCGACTAGGTATATTTTTCATTTCGGCTCTACTCGGCCGCCTGTATGTTGAGTGTCTACGTCACGCTTACCTTCATTTGAATCTGGTAAACGTTAACGCAACATATTGATTTTCCGAATATGAACACACACCAGATAAACCTTCCTTCATGTTTACAATAGTATAATTACAGCACAAAAATATTTACACAATTCCCTAGCATTTGATTGGCCCGTAGCAAGTCTCTGTCCAAAATGTATATCCCAGTAAACTCCATGCCGAACTACTTTCCGTAACCGTGAGGCGCTGTTAAAATAATTCTTAAGAAAACGGAAAATAAACACATTGTCTTGATGAATTTATTTCAAATGCTGGAATTATAAGGAATGAATGGCCTTTTTGTGGAATTTATCGGGGATATAAACTTGGAAAAGTCGCGGGAATACTGGACGAGGCCTTAACAAATTACAATTTTCGAAAAAAAAATAAAAAATCTTGTTTTTGATTTTTTTTTCGAAAATTGTAATTTTTTATCGCTTCGTCCAGTATTCCCGCGACTTTTCCAAGTTTCTACCCCGATAAATTCCACAAAAAGGCCATTCATTCCTATAGTGTTCCGTACATATGGCGTCATATTTAGGAAAGTGTTAGATTACATATGTTCTATGAAATTTAATTCGTAAATGCTCAAATTGCATGATATTTCCGGCGGAAATGTAACAATCACGTTCGACCATGGGGTTCAAACAGTTCCTCGTGCCACGACAAACGTTTAACCACGGCTGAACATCGAACGTTACAGTCGATATTCTTTTGAATTATTCAAATTTTTTGTATTATGATTTATTATTTATAAGCGGCATTAGCACCAAGGCATATAGACGCCACGGTGCAGCAATGCAGAAGTATTATGTATGATTGGCAAACATGCAGGAACATATGTGCATGTGACTGGAGAAATGGGGCTTATATGTTTTGTGACCAATGTAGCTCCTGATCAAATAGCACTCAGGTAGCCTGGTAACGATCTCTATTGTTAGCCGCATGGCGGGTGTTTCATTGATGGAATGGCGAACAGTGCATATCCTGATCAGACTGTGCGGATACACAGGCTGATATGGATCTACACTGGTCGCAAAACCCATAAGCCCCATTTCTCCAGTCAAAGCCACACATCTGTGTGTCTGGGAACTGGTCTGTTACCAACGGTTTTCTGTCAAAATTTCAGACGAGCGGCGCTCTTATTTTGACTTGAACATGTTGTAGGACAGAAACAATATGTTGGCTTATAATGAACACGGATTAAACTTATTGCATTGAATAAACCGGATATTGACACACTAATAAATACGACACTGTATTGAAACTCACAATTATACTCGTAAGACATTTGAACTGTGGAAGGGCGACGAATTGATGGACGGACTGAGGGACGGACTGAGGGACGGACGACGGATGGATGGACGAAGATTGGAAATAATTATAGCTAACTGGAGCCTTTGGCTCATGTGACCTAATAACTAAGCTATCGAAAGATAATATATTTCTTGTCATTAGCCTAATTGCATTTAACTTAAAAGGTACATGCCCACTCAGTATATAGGCACAACATGTTCTTTATAGGAATTGCATACGTGTATAATTGTGTCACTATTCCACCAGTTCTAAAAATTACAAGTACCCGCTATACAGATATAATTATTTAGTAATATTTATTTTACTGATAGTGACTCGCGGTGGTATCAGGCTATTTTCATATGCAAATGAGGCATGATATTTTTTGAATTATTTATACTAATTAATGCGTGAAAAAATTATATTTTCGACAGATTATTAAGTATGAGCATTGCACATCAAATAATTAATACAGAGAATAAATAGTAATGTCTGTTAACATTTTAAGAAAACAAGGTTATCGCCCCTGATATAAGTGGAAATTTTACGTCTGATATAAAATGTATAATAATGTCAATCACTGCGTGGGGTAATGGCGAATGAATGTTTATTTTCATAGAACATGTCTCGGATTATGTCTCCGATATAAAGAACAGTGTGTGCCTACTGAGTGGACATGTACCTTTAAGTAAACTATACCGTTCCTAAAATGGAAACGTCTTCCTAAATATTTATTTGAAACTAATTAGTATGGAACGCCAAATCTACATAAACTCCAAATGATTTAGAGAGCTCTTCAAATGATTGGAGCTAGCTCTAAATATTTAATGATAGCTCTAATTATTTAGAACTAGCATTAATCATTTGAGTTTTATGTAGATTTTGCGCCAAATCCACTTAAACTGAAATAATTAATGCTAGCTCTAAATAATTAGAATTATCGTTAACTATTTAGAGCTAACATCAAATATTTAGAGCTATCAATAATTATTTGAATTCATGTAGATTTGGCGTTCCATAAATTAGGATTATGTTTCACATATAGTGCTTTCTGTTATAGTGGAAATTCATTATCGAATTATCTCCTTTGTTAATACAGGTTGTGATGGAATAATTCCAGCACAAAGATATTTTCCAAGTTTATACCCCGATAAATTCCACAAAAAGGCCATTCATTCCTATAATCTCCTTTGTTAATACAGGTTGTGATGGAATATAATTAAGGACCCGTTCTATAGTTGATGGAATATATGTATTATAGGAATGAATGGCCTTTTTGTGGAATTTATCGGGGTATACACTTGGAAAAGTCGCGGGAATACTGGACGAAGGCCGGAAGGCCTCGTCCAGTATTCCCGCGACTTTTCCAAGTTTATATCCCCGATATATTCAACAAAAATGCCATTCATTCCTTATAATTCCAGCATTTGAAATAAATTCATCAAGAAAATGTGTTTATTTTCCGTTTTCTTAAGAATTATTTTAACTGCGCCTGACGGTTACGGAAAGTAGTTCGGCGTGGGAGTTTACTGGGATATAAATTTTGGACGGAGACTTGCAACGGACCAATCAAATGTTAGGGAATTGTGTAAACATTTTTGTGCTGGAATTATAACGTACATGAACACTGCCTCGTTCACTGTATCCTATACGGTACATGCATGTAGGCCGTATAGGATACAGTAACGAGACAGTGTTCACATATAATTATGTTCTACATATTTTCCATCACATTTACGAAGCAATTGTCTTTGAATCAAAGGATGATCAGGTGTAGAACGGATCCGTAAATACAACAAGAGTGCCGAAGATCACAATATACGCCCGTCGAGGCAAGACCAGTCAACATGGGGAGGGCACCAAAGGGAGATAAGTCATCGGACAATTTTTGAAAATCAATACGCGTTTCGTAAAAATGAACAGGGTACTTCGTTGCCCAAGATAAACATGTTTTTCTAAGCGAAAATGGCCGCCAAAGGGAGGTAAGTCATCGCAATTTTTTGAAAATCAATAGGCTTCTTCGTCTTGCCGTGATAAACGTGCACACGTGAATTTGGTTAGAAGCTACAGTTTTGGCTGCTGACAGACGTCTGTCAATAGCCAAAAGGCCGCGGTTTTGGCTGCTGACAGACATCATACAAATTCACCATAGGCGTATACATGTACATGGGCCCGGTTTGCCGTAATCTCCACTTTCTGCCGAGATTCTTCTATAATAAGAAATATCTATCAATATATCGCACACAGACTTTTTTTGAACGCCGTACAGTCAAGATGTCGATATTCCCGACTCTCGCTGAACTGACAACTTTATTGAAGCCTCTGATAAAGGGAGACGTTGACGAACCTCTGTTTCGTATCCACAACGGTCGCTATACCTTCACAACGGAGATCAACTGGCGATACCAACGCAGGGAGCCAGCTCCGCCCGCCACGAGAAAGAAAACCTACAACAAAGGACTTGGCGGGAAAAAAGAGGCCAGTAGGAGGGAAATGGCGGCGAGTAGGCCGAGCCTGCCTTCACGGCGTGAGGCGGCAACCAGCCCTTCTGCACCTGATATTTCTTCATACTCCACCGTGGTGATCGGCTCCACTCCAAGAACACCGCGGACTCCACCCGGGTTCAAGATGCTCCAGGATCAGGGCAGTCTCCAGACTTCCAGACGTCTTTGGATCCGATGGATGTGGGGTCCACCACGGGGTCACCAGTGGCCAACCATGCCACGACTCCACCACTGCCAGCGCCACCTACGCCACCGCCACCAGAGCACCCTTCCCTCGACTACACCAACCCGCCGGATGAACAACCTAGACTTGATATCATCATGCCGGATCCGGACAACAACAACATCTACATCGCCCGCGCAGACATCAGAGGTGATGACGAGACGAATTACACCATCGTCGCACCAGCGCGCTGCCATGTAGCCAGCGAACCCGCAACGTCGACTCGCCCAGGATACATGGCGATGATGCTGTTTGAATGCATGGCACACCAGGAAATCAAGCTGGACGCAATCAAGAGCTTGGTCGAAGTTTACCAGACGCCGGGCTTGATTGGTCAAACTGACCGCTGGGTGAGGACTGGAGCCGCCGTGGATAGAGACAGATCCATCAAGTACACCAAGCTTTCCAACAGGAAGACGATTTCCAAGATCATCAGGAGCCTTACACCCCTGAAGACCATCGAGAAGTGTCGAACATTTATGTTCGACGCCTACAACACGCTGGCGGAAGATGGCCACTGGTACAGGGGAGAGGCTGGTCCTACCCAGGGTCCCCTTTCGACCCCGGGGTAACCCGGGGGAGATACATGTAAACAAACCGCCATTTTCAGGGCGAACACTTAGGCGCATAGGTCTGAACCCGTTCTAGGTCACGAATTGTTGACCTACTTTAACGTGCACCTGCCAATTTCAATTTGGATTTTTTATGATATCTTAAATTGCTTCAAAATTACTTCTCTAAATTCGGCTATTTTTGGACTTATAAGTCCGGGTATGGAAGGCCTTCGAGCCAATTACCACCCTTAAATATAAGAAAAAAATATCGCAAATGCGGTCAGAAATAATGAACTCTATTATAAAAGTATATACATTTGGCCTTCTATGGCGGGAATTGAAACTTATTGCAAAGATAATATTCTACAAAAAGACGTATATAGTTGTGCCGTAAATGTGGTCGAAGTAATGTGGACTGCACGGATGTCAACCATTGTAGACCTTGATCAGTTTGCGCGGATCTTAATTTAATTTAAGGACATTATTCATTATATGGGTTTGTCGTCATAACATATTGTTAAAGGAATTTGTTATTGTTTGCTACGGTCTGATGAAAGAAAACACTTCATCTACAAACAAGAATGTCTTCTACAAAATAATTGTCCGGATTAACGATAACATACAATGAAACTGCAAACCATTTCAATTAGCATTGTTTGGTAGCAATTATATTTTTTCTGAGAAGTCATTGGCGTAATTATGTGAAGCAAATAATGTTAATTGGTGGTTTTGAAGCCAGGCCCGTTACGTCAATCTAATTACTATTTAGCGGACTAGTGTACCTGGTAATTACACTAACTAAGTGATATATCACGTGGATACTCACACATGGTCTTCTGACCAATAACATTCGTAATAAACCAATTTAGAAATAAGCCAATGAAAATATTTTGCGTGACAATTTAATAGTATTAATAATCTATGTGTTGCTGATATTAATTTGCCGGGTATGGAAGGTGTTCGAGCCAATCCCCACCCTTAAATATGAGCCGAATGAATGCATGAATGATATTAATTCATAATATTTTAAACTGTTGTTTACAATATTCCATATCGTATCTATTACGTGGATATTATAACGTTATAATCATTTAATAGTTGGTTTCTTAGGATATTTGACTGCCTCAGTGTTGTTATATTTCTCTGTCGGATTATTGAAACGTGTGACAATCAGTGACAATATTTCATTACTGTGCTTTAGTCATGGCGACATTAATTGTTGGACACTCGGTGAAATATTTCAAGAACTATCTGTGTGATCCGTTATCAATCTCCGTGTGTTATGCAGGCTGTAAAATCGAAGATCTTCTTCAGAAACCAAATGTCAGGGACCGGATTCAAAATGTCCAGGTGAGTATAGGTTTTATATGGATGCAACAATGTCTGTCATGATTATCTGTAACATTCCCTAGTGTATATTATCTTCTCTATTTCTCCAATAATTCATTCATTCCCGTAATATGTGTATTGATTCTTATTTGTCTACGAGATGTGCATTGTATGTCTTATCTCTCCACTAAAGTATTAATATTTTTCCACGAAAGTATTAGCTGTCTGTCATTCCCGTAATATGTGCATTTGTGTCTTATTTGTCTACGAGATGTGCATTTTATATATGAGCCGCGTCGCGAGAAAACCTGTCTTCGGGAGTCTGACAACGTCACAAGATATGACGTCGTGAACTTAGTTGACGTAATTTCCGCTGAGATTTGCTTGTTGCACTCTGACTCGAAGTTCAGTTGCTTGTTTCAGAACAATAGGATACGATACTCGCTCAATGCAAGGCGAGTTGACTCTCCAAATGACAAAATGCTACCGTAACACTCACAAAACAAACACAAGGCGATGTACCAAGCTGATATTGCGGTAACAAATGTCTGAAAACATGTTAGAGCGGGGTCTAACCGGTCGTCGGCACTAACCAGCCCCCCATCAGTAAACACGTTTAAACCTAAGTTGATATATTATATTGCGCATGTGTCGAAAGTTCATTTCCCCGTGAGTTTTAAATTTGCGACAAACAATGCAGATAGTATTGCCATGTAACACATTGTTGTATACATGAATGTACGTAACACATTGTTGTATACATACATGAATGCAGATGTATGCATATTGGAATACCGATATTGTAAGCTAAGGCTTGTCACATTCAAATGAAGGTGGTTTTCTACAATTATTATAGGGTTAACTGAATTGTAATTTTGAAATCTGCGGCGTATATCAGAAAATGATAGATCAGAAAATCTGTTTAAACATGTTTTCCGACCTATCATTTTCTGATATACGCCGCAAATTTCAATATTACAATGCGGTTAACCTATTTCTAATGCACTCCCTTTACTGTTTTGCAAACGTTATCGAGTCTCGTTGGAAAATCGTACCGGATTGCAAGCTGGTTGAGCAGGTCATACCGGACGGATCACACAAATAATATTTTCTACGAAGAAAATAGTTCCAACACAATTACAAGATATTTTTGCATGAATATGTATATACATTTATGTTGCTGATTTCATTATTTTTCAATAATTCGTCGTTAGAATTATAATTGCCTTAATTACTACTTTGCGCATTTAATGTCATTCCAGTGCAATTCCGCCACGGAAGCGGTGTCGCGCCTGAAAATTCCTTGTCGGTACATCGCCGTGTTTACTTCTGTTTTGTGAATGAAATAGTTGGCCCCGGATCGAGTATATTAAAACATACAAATGACGTCATTGGGGAAACCGCTAACAAAATGTTCAATGTATGGAAGCCCAAACTTGTTAGAATTTTTGTTTTGTCGTATTATCACTTTAAATACTAACTTATTGACCCCCTTCCCTGAAAGTAGAATTGACACTCATGTTGGCGTGTATTGGCCACCATAGACAAATGTCAATCATGCCGAATTCGGGAATGTCACTAAATTCCGCTGTAAATCCATCGATAGAATGAGGATTAACATCAGTTAGACCCACACGTGCGAGTTTTGTTTCGCACAGGTGTCGGATGAGTTTAAAAATAGACTGTCGGAAGATCAAACTTGATATCGTGTATGTGTTAAAGGCGTCGCGTGTTTCGGAGAGTATTCGGAGGGAGTTAACTCTGCCGAAAAATATAGCCTGTTACTAAATTTAGCGATGACCGCACGATTTGTGCCGCAAATGGGGGCAAATCACGCGCAACAAAATAATCCGATGTATTTTTGTACGTAGAACATCCGTTGTTGATATTGTGCAGTGCAAGTAGTTTTTCATAATATTATTTTCAATTAGCGGTTGCGTATGACAGTTAAACGTTGCGTAACACAATGCATTTTGTTGTTATGGTTACACCCAAGATATCACTACGGACCATCGCATCGAGGGGGGTCTGGGGCGTGGCTAACTAGCGATCCCAATACATAGGTTTACCCTATGTGAAAAACGATTATTGTAGTTCCATCATCAGAACTTGGTACGCTTCATTAATAACTGGTAAAAGAACACATGTTTATAAACTGTATAATACACATATTCATGAATAAAATGCATTTATATATTTGCATGTGCCCCTCTATGTCAATTTTAGCTAAACCTCTAGTACAAATTCCGTATTTATTTCCGGAATATTGAGTTTGACCTTTCCCCACTACCCAAGTTGTATATTTGTCTGTCAGCAGCCAAAACACGGTACTTTGGCTATTGACAGACGTCTGTCAGCATCCAAAACCCCGGCCTTTTGGCTGCTGACAGTCTGTCAATAGCCACGTCCAAAAATTAAACACCGTTTACTTTTGGAAAAGCTGATAAAATGAAACACATTTATAACTTAATTACAGATAATACAGATTGAGCACATGGTTCGTGTCTTCGGGCAACAGTCTGTGGATGTGTTGTTATGATAAGTTTCATGTTTATACATTCCGAGTATATGCATGTTACGGAGCCTCGCAGGGGACGTAGAATTTTGTTTTTATTAATTCGTTACCACGAAATAACAATTCGTTCCCTCAATTTAACAATTCTTTCCCACGAATTAACAATTTGTTCCCACGAAATAACAATTCGTTAATAACAATTCGTTCCCACGGGAAAGAATTGTTAATTCGTGTGAACGAATTGTTATATCGTGGGAACGAATTGTTAATTAGAGGGAATGAATTGTTAAATTGAGGGAACGAATTGTTATTTCGTGTGAACGAATTAATTAAAAAAAATCCATGTCCCCCGCGGGGCTCCGTAATAATTGCTCCAGTCAGAATATGTTTCTGTCAACTATTTGCAAGTGGGGATCCGATAATGCAATGTTAGATATTTTATCTGAATGTTTATTTAGTTATGGTACTAAGAGATTGCTCCCTGGGAAAATGTTGAAAAGTACATTTTCTGTATTTACTTAAATTAGAAATTCTGTATGTTTTAGAGGGCGGGTTGAGGTGGGTAGGGATTGGGCAAGCGTATGGCTCGCCTCCGTCTAGATCCGCGCCTGGAAATGGAACATTCCATATTTTCTGTAATCACGCAAACGCACCATTATAGAACGTCGTCCAATATAGTGATTCCTATCAGATCACATTAAGATTAACCTAATGACAGCTACAGCAATTCTGTAAATGCTGTATTCATGTTTATGTTTTTCAATCCAGTGTCCATGTACAGTTTCCGCCGGCAGAATAAACACAGAAAATAGGTACTACTATAGGAATGAATGACCTTTTTGTGGAATGTATCAGGGATATAAACTTGGAAAAGTCGCGGGACTTTTCCAAGTTTATACCCCGACGGATAAATTCCACAAAAAGGCCATTCATTCCTTATAATTCCAGCATTTGAAATAAATTCATCAAGAAAATGTGTTTATTTTCCGTTTTCTTAAGAATTATTTTAACTGCGCCTCACGGTTACGGAAAGTAGTTCGGCATGGGAGTTTACTGGGATATAAATTTTGGACAGAACTTGCAACGGACCAATCAAATGTTAGGGAATTGTGTAAATATTTTTGTGCTGGAATTATAGTCATGTAGCATCAACATTATTCCCACAAATGAGACACGCCATGGGATTTTATACATTCGGACATCTGCGTAATTTCATTAAATACGTTTATAAAATTTACAATATTTTTCATAAATAAAGTCAAAGGTTGACCGAATATAATTCCGCATGTACTCTGAAATTGTTTTCAACTTTTTACGCAATTTACGGAAAATATTGTAAATTTCGTAAACGTATTTCATGAAATTACGCAGATATCCGAAGGTACATGACGTGTCTCATTAATGTGTCGTAGAACACAAACACCAACCACGCCCACGCACACGCCCATCACACACTCTCAACACATAAAGATTCCACGATACGACGAACACAATAATGTGGCTTGTCGGTACACAAATGCTCCCGATGGCAAGTTTGGAGACGGACGGACAAGCAGTTCAAACACTATATGACACACGCCATGTGTACCTTCGAACATTTCCTTAAACACGTTAAGAATAGTCACAATATTTTCAGTAAATGGCGATAAAGGTTGACTAAATTTTAATTAAATACGCTTTACAAAATTTACATTATTTTTAAAGTTGACAACATTTTCAGAGTACATGCATGTACTCTTAACATTTTGTCAACTTTTGACGCCATTTACGCAAACTATTTTAAGTTTTCTAAAACGTATTTAATGAAATTACGCAGATGTCCGAAAGTAAAAAAGCAGACGGCGTGTCTCATATGCCCCCCCCTCCCCTCCACACACACACACACACACACACACACGGCTCTATCGATACCTGGGGGCATAAAAGGGAAAACATGGAAAAACGATACAAGTAACCCCTCTTTTGTCATGGCAGGCAATTTACAGATAATAGCGGTCAAAGATAATGCAGGATGCACTTTTAAGACAGACACTCACTATTCGCATCGATTCGTATTTGGAGGCGTGGATGAGAAAATGGATAGTATAACGTGTGCGACCAGCGCCAATCAGTGGTTTGCTGATATTTAAATAAAGGAAATTACTTGATGCAATTCAGTGCACTGTTTATCGGATAAACACTGTGGAATTTGAAATGGATGTCAATTTCAGCAGTCAACAAAGAGTCAACTAATTCCTTGACGAAAACCGTATGTCGAAACTTTGGAATAGGGGATTTGTGGTTCATTCACCCTTAGAATGCGGGAACCGAAAATAGTCGTCTGCTGTTAATTAATATTTTGTCTTTTCTCTCAGTAAAAACATGATTTGGCAGCATTTTAGAATCATTTCCATAGGAAATGATTCTAAAGTGCTGCCAAACCAAGTTTTTTATGAGACATTACTATTTATTCTCTGTATTAATTTTTGATGTGCAATGGTCATACTTTATAATATGTCCAAAATATTATTTGTTCAGGCAACGCATTTAATTAGTATAAATAATTAAAAATATACCATGCCTCATTTGCATATGAAACTATATTTGTCAGTAAGCGAGGCTTACGGAATACCCCCCGCGTGGGCCCAGGTACCCCTAAAATTAAATATGTATATTTTGTCCAAGTCTGTGGGCCGGTGACATTGACCTAGGGATCAGCGGGGTTTGGACGGTTATGTATTTGTCACAGCATGATAGTAGAGCCTTAGAGAAATGCATGTGTGAACTGCGTGTATTAAGACTTTTTAATGAAAGAAGTAGAAGTTATAACATATTTATCTGATGTTAAGTTTTGTGAAAATACTAAGTATGTGACCTTGACCTCGGGATCAGCGGGGGTTTGACGGTCGTGGATTTGTCACAGCATGGTAGTAGAGCCTTAGAGGAATGCATGGGTGAAATATTAAGACTTTTCGATGAAGGAAGTAGAAGTTATAACATCCTCTGATGTTAAGTTTACTGACGGACGGACGGACGGACGGACGGACGCACGCACGCACGCACGCACGCACGGACGGACGGACGGACGGACGGACAACCCGATTTCAGTATACCCCCTCCACAACTCGTTGCGGGGCGTATAAATAGCCCGATACATGTACATGTATTACTAAATGATATAGTATAGCAGGTACTTGTAATTTTTAGAACTGGTGGAATAGTGATACAATTATACACTTATTTAATTCCTATAAAGAACAGTTTGCGCCTACTGAGTGGGCATGTACCTTTAAGCATCATTCAACATGTATCACTGCGTATTTTCGTTTTTGTACTAGTACTGAGTACGAAAATGATCAGTGTATACACTCACTGTGCATACATGCCTTAAGGGTATGTTTGTTTCAGGAGGTGACAATTTGGAGAAATAGGGTTGATGGCATTTTTGGCATAGTTAGTTTTTGTTCTCATAACACACTTTTGTATCCGCATACATATGTATCATGTTTGTTACAGCGTGCAGTTTATCGCACTGACTAAATGGCAAAGAATGCAGACCCTGATACGTATACCTGAATCGCAGACTGATCTGGATCTACACTGGTCCAGCAAATCATAAGCTCCATTTTTCAGTCACAGCCTAATATTCTTTAATCAAACGGCCGTGTTTCAATAATGTATTGGCTTCTAAATGAAATGCCATTATTTTGTGTCGACGATGATTGATCGTGTCGGATATAGGTCCATATCTATAATAGAGCTCGGTGTGGTTATTATAGCTGGGCGGATAACTTCAAAGTGTATGATCGTGTGGTTACAACAACAACAACAACAACAACGGTTACAACAACAACAACGTCGCCCAAGTAATTATTATTTGATATCTTCCTTAATATGCAACGGATTTTGATGAAACATGGCGCAGCAAACGCGTCTTCATGATCTGCATTTGGTGGTCTATGGAATTTGGCACAAACTTATGTCGTTTTTGCGAAGAATCGATTTCCGTGTCGGAGATATGGAAATCGATTCTTCGCAAAAATGACAGCAGTTTGGGCGAATATACAGAGACCACCAAATGCAGCTTAACAAGACGCGTTTGATGCGCCATATTTCATCAAAATCGGTTACGTAATAAGGACACTATAAAAGAATACGTACTTTGAATCGGTACTGCTTGTTGTTGTTGTTGTTGTTGTTGTTGTTAGTACCACGTGATCATACACCTTGGATTATAATCTCTTGTCATAGAAAAAAGGACAACATTTATATATATATCACTATAAAAGAATATGTACTTTGAATCGGTACTTGTTGTTGTTGTTGTTAGTACCACGTGATCATACACCTTGATACATTTGAAGAACAAGGCGATCGCCGTCCGAGAGTGTCTCATCCACCAAACAAGGCGATAGCCACGAAGGTCAATGTCACCGGAATGACACTGGATAGACAGCTATTAATGTGAGGAAGATATTTATGTTGATAATGATATGACTAACGGATCAGGAGATATTCAACATTTGGACGTATGTCCAAAATTGTTGACGCCAATGTCAAGGTGAATCGAATTATGCTGGTAGATATTCATCAATGTAAAGAAGGTATTGAAGTTTGGGGATGACCTGACTAACGGATCAAGAGATATTCAACATTAAGATTTGGATGTACGTCTAAAATTATTTATATGAAGGTCAAGGTCACCACCCGAATGACACTAGATGGATAGATATGAATGTGAGGAAGCTATATAGGAAGTTTGTTCATGATCCGACTAGTAGAGGTATTCAACACTTGGATGTACGTTCACAATTGTTGATACCAAGGTCAAGGTCACCATGCCCAGTCACCCGAATGACACTGGTTGGATAGCTATCAATGTGACAAAGCTATCTATGGAGTTTTGTAAGGCGTTTTGCAAATTGTCCAAATGTTACGTCCCACAAAGGTTAAAGTCACCAAGGTGAAGGTCAATGTCACCCGAATTACACTGACTCTCACCACGACTACCATGGACATAATAAGACAACATAAGAAAAGAAACCCTTCCATAACTCGCTTTCACGGCCTCTACAAAACAGTTTCCAAACAAAAACGACGCGTAACATTTAACCTTCACGTGACCGTAAGATTTTAATTTCACCGACATTCACCACGACTACCATGACATTAAGAAAACTGAAGGGGTCAATGGAAGAAATGGGCTAAAGTATAAGCCCCCTTTTTCCAATGATTCATTCAAAAGCACTGTCCCTACAAATCATAAACATGGAGACAGCAATCTGGGGCCTGTTTCACTAAACTACTTATGACTAAAATGTTCGTAAGTGCAAATTTAAGATCGTCTGTAAATTTCAATTTATGGAGTTACATTTATTGAGCATAGGCTGCATATGCAGCCTATGCTCAATAAATGTAAATCACATAATTATTTACAAGAAAACATAATTTTGCACTTACGAACATTTTAGTCGTACGAAGTTTAGTGAAACGGCCCCCAGTTCCTGTTGTACATCGAACAACGACGCATAACATTTGACCTTCATGTGACCTTGTTTTCAGTTGCCGACTGCTGTCCGGAATGTTCGCCACACGACATGGATTCTGTGAAGGTCGAGTGTCAGGTTAAAGGTCACGACCTCCAGGATGCGGAATCCGCCCAGAATGCAACAACAGTATGTAGGTAGGCAGTTTTACAAGCTACGATTGGGTGATGCAAATTTAACAGATCCGTAAAAAATAAAATCCGAAAAAGAATTAAAAAGCACAAGAAAACGTGGCATGTCGGGACATGGACATAAATGCCCCACCCCTGTGAGAACAAATCTAGCTCCTGATCAAATAGCACACACCGGTAACGTATTAACGATCTGTATAGAAGCATGCCGGGTGCTTCATTGATGGAATGGCGAGCGGTGCAGATCCTTATCAGACTGTGCGGATGCACAGGATGATCTGGATCTACACTGGTCGCAAAACCCATAAGCCACAGTCACCAGTCGCAGCGGCACATACAGTTTGTCGGAAACATGTCGGTTGTTTGGTTTAACCATATTGTATTTGTATATATTTACAAGCAAATCATCGATAGTAGTCAAGGTGCATGATCACGTGGTTACAACAACAACAACAATGGTTGAAAGTGTTGAAATCTCGCCCACTCCAAAGTAAGTATTATTTGATAGTTTCCTTAATATGCAACGGATTTTGATGAAATATGGCGCAGCAAACATGTTTTCATGCCTTGCATTTGGTCGTCCCGGGAGTTCGGTACATACTTATGTCGTTTTTGCGAAGAATCGATTTCCGTGTAAATCGATTCTTCGCAAAAACGACATAAGTTTGGGCCACCAAATGCAGCTTAACAAGACCCGTTTGATGCGCCATATTTCATCAAAATCCGTTACATAATAAGGACAAATTAAAACTAGATTGGTCAGTAAGCGAGGCTTACGGAATACCCCCCGCGTGGGCCCAGGTACCCCTAAAATATGTAAAAGTTACCAAGTGTGTGGGCTTGTGACCTTGACTCTGGGATTAGCGCGAGCGGCATGAACGTGAATTTGTCACAGGGTGGTAGAGGTCCATTGGAGCAATGGGTGTATGAAATGTGAAGCAGATCCGAGCAAGGAATTAGAAGTTATAACCGATTTCTCTGATGTTAAGTTTTGTAAAGAGACTACCGTATAACCTCGAATTAACACCCCCGGAGGCATTACATTTTACAAAAGGGGGGCGTTTATTAGCCATTAAAAAAAAAAAAAAAAAAATTACCAAGGACGGCCAATTTCAAACACAAATAAGGGTTTAAGTATTTATTTGTGTTTGAAATTGGCGGTCAATGGTAATTTTTTTTAATTTTTTTTTAATTTGGGGGGAGGGGGGGGGGGGGGGGGCGTTTATAGGAGGGTGGCGTTAATTCGAGGTTATACGGTATGTATGTGACGTTGACCTCGAGATCAGCGGGGATTTGTCACAGCATATGAAATATTAAGAATTTTCAATGAAAGAAATAGAAGTTATAACATATTTCTCTGATGTTAAGTTTTGTAAAGAGACTAAGTATTTGACCTTGACCTTGGTATCAGCGGGGGTTGGATGGTCGTGGATTTGGCACCGCATGGTAGTAGAGCCTTACAGGAATGCATGTGTGAAATAGTAAGCATTTTAGATGAAGGAAATAGAAGTTATAACAATATTTCTCTGATGTTAAGTTTGGTAAAGAGACTAAGTATTTGACCTTGACCTTGGGATCTGCGGGGGTTGGACGGTCGTGGATTTGGCACAGCATGGTAGTAGAGCCTTACAGGAATGCATGTGTGAAATATTAAGCATTTTAGATGAAGGAAATAGAAGTTATAACAATATTTCTCTGATGTTAAGTTTACGGACTAAGTATTTGACCTTGACCTTGGGATCTGCGGGGGTTGGACGGTCGTGGATTTGGCACAGCATGGTAGTAGAGCCTTACAGGAATGCATGTGTGAAATATTAAGCATTTTAGTTGAAGGAAATATAAGTTATAACAATATTTCTCGAATGTTAAGTTTACCGGACGCACGGACGGACGGGCGGACGGACGGACAACCTGACTCCAGAATACCCCTCCACAACTCGTTGCGGGGGTATAATAATACGTACTTTGAATCGGAGGGCTTCTGGCAGTTTCAGTATTTGTTGTTGTTGTTGTAACCACATGATCATACACCTTGGTAGTATATACAGAATAATACAAAATTATGTGATTGGATTGAAACCAAGCTTATATGAATCCTCTCCCTATGTCGGTTGTTTGCCTGACTATATATATTGCGAACAATGCGGAACCTGAACAGACTGCGCGGATGCGTAGGCTGGTCAGGGTCTGCATTGGACGCAAAGACCGCAAGCCCCATTTCTCCAGTCACAGCCACAGTTCCGTGCTTGTTATTGTGTAGGAGGTTGCCCTGGTTAAAGGTGCTGTATCTCAGATATATGCACAGAAAGTGATGAAAAAAATATTAGTAAGAATTATTATACCCAATTTTTAAAAAAATAAAAATGGGTATATTGTTTTCGTCAGTGATGTCCGTCCGTCTGTCCGTACATGTACGTCCGTACATCCGTCTGTCACGTTTCTTGTAAGAAATAATAAAACACGTACACGTAGGGACTTAAAACTTGGTGTGTGCCTTCCGTATGGTGTGTAAGTGCGAAAAATGTTTTTTTTATTTTTTATTCGATCCCCGGTCATGGACTATCTCCCCCTTTTGTACTTAGAATTTCCCAATTGTGCCTTGCAAGAAGTAAAACCGTTTAACCGTAATAGGTAGGGACTTAACGTGAATTTCGAGTTTTCTTTCGACTCCCGGTCATGGATTATATCCGCCTTTTCGACTTAGCATTTGGGAAATGTGGATATATTGCGATGCAAAAATATGAATATTCTATTTATTATATACCGCTCCATGGAATATTAGCAGTTTTTTAGACTGTATACGGTAATGAATGTGTATTTGCAGCCTATTTGCGCTGTTTTCGCGAACATATATTTTATGAATATAGATAGCGGAAGTAGTCGTATTTTCACCGGAAGTTGTTTGTTTCATCGATGAGAACATATGACTTTTATTTACATCGTATAACTATTATTTCATGGGTAGGCATATAATAAAATGCACATTTTTGGAGTTCGTATTGATCGATATAGGTCATTTGCTGTGTACGAAACGAAACATTATCCGAGACTCAGTCACTTTAAAGGTACATGCCCACGCAGCAGGTTACACTGTACTACTATTTTTCATTTTCTGTCATGCCTTATATGAGCCATTTGTCTACCCACTAACGAGTTATTTTTAATTACGGCGCGTGTTAATTGGTGTTAAATTGCATTTTATATGCCGCGACCAGAAAGGGTATTTTCCGACCTCGTGCTATTTTTACCAATACTCGTTACGTGACACGGTCAATCATATCACATCTTTGACATGCACAGTGAAGTATCGAAAGTGAGAAGAAAAATCTCTGTTCGAGTCCAAATCTAAATCTCCACGTATAACTCTTTCCATTTGGTGATAAGGTCGCCAACATTTACCACTCTCTCTCTGTACTGCCTGTCCCTCAGACATTTCGCTTTTTTTTTGCCGACGCCGTTTCATACAATTTCCGTCCAGGACGTTTCGACATGTTGATATTCTTGTTTACATATTGGGAAGCCTACTGGCGCGCGTAGTATACTGCGCATGCGCACCGCAAGCCGTGATGTGAAAGTCGTCGTCCCCGCACATTATCAAAATAGACCGTTACCGCCGCGCGTCGCTAACAGTAAATTGATAATTAATAAATGATTATATTTGTATAGCGGGCACTCGTAATTTTTAGAACTGGTGGAATAGTGACATAATTATACACTTATTTAATTCCTATAAAGAACATTTTGTGCCTACTGCGCGGGTATGTACCTTTAAGATGCTTTTTTTCTCTCTCGTACTCTTGCGCAAACTTCCGGGTAAATAAATATTTATAGTAATTGAATCGATAAAACATTCGGAATACACACGTCAAATATGAAAACTATCTGCACGGCAACTGGCGAATTAATGGTACGGTGAGTAGTTATGGTACAGGGGCAGGCACCGATGCTGCTTTGGCGGAATGAAAAGTTTATTTGCGTAATGCATATTTGTGGACGAGACTGGAGAAATGGGGCTTACGGGAGTTGTGACCAGTGTAGCTCCTGATCAAATAGCAAACTCTGGTAGCCTGGTAAGTAACGATCTATACTGCTCTCGTTAGAAGTATGACTGGTGTTTCACTAACATAATGGCGAATAGTGCAGATCTAGACCTTACTGTACGGACGCACAGGATGATCTGGATCTACATTACAAAATGTGTGGCATATGAATTTCATGTTTTTATATGAATTTCATATGCAAATGATATAAAGTAATGTATGCAAAATCTTCATATGCATTTCATATGCAAATCATATGAACTTCATATGCAAATCATATAAATTTCATATGAAGACCTATGTACAATGCTTTTGAATCTATAAAATTGTCTTATGAATTGCATATGTAACATATGAAGTTCATATGAATTTCATAAAAAAACAATTTCATATGAAATTCATATGCAAATTATTGATATGAAATGCATATGAAAAGTCTTCATATATATGAATTTCATATCGGCTCTTTTCATATGAATTTCATATTCAATTCATATGTTTTTCATATGTTTTACATATGAACATCATATGAATTGTTTTCATATGAATTGCATATGTGGCACATTTTGCTGTGTACACTGGTCGCAAAGACCATAAGCCCCATTTTTCCAGTCACTGCCACAATTTATTAATTAAAACTGATAATTAAGATAATAGTGAATCAGAGCACATGGGAAGCGTTCTTGTAGAACATGTGGATAAGCCTGCGTTTCCGCAGGCTTATCCACATGTTCTACAAGAACGCTTCATATTACGGTGTTTTGTGGATTATTTCGGTGTCTGTTGGTTTGGGTGCATTGTAACCAACATACAATTTACGTCACCTCCCGCGAATTACGATTATTTTGAAATTATGAACCTCAATTATCTACACAGTCACCGTTCCTTACTTTCGGAACGGTGACTGTGTAGATAATTGAGGTTTCTGTCGTGTGTAATGATTGAGCATTTAATTTAGTAGTTGAACAAATCTATGTAAATTACCCAAACAAAAACAACGAAATCCGCCCAAATCCACCAAAATACCCACTTGACACCAAAATAATGACCATCTGTTCAAATACCTGTGGGCTGATCTGTAGCCTATTTCACCAACATTGCAAAGTGTACTTATCTAGCAAAGTATACTTTCAGGGAGAATTTTTCAATTTTAGGAAAACATTATTATTTTTTATTATACTGAATTTATTACATTATTACAGCCATTTTGGCTTTGATAGTGTAATACATTCAGTATAATAACTCTGCATACTTTTAATCATCAAATATATGCAGTCGTTAGTTCTATAGAACATAATGCATGTCGGGGGAAATAAATGAGTACTCCTTCAAAGTACACTTTGCTAGATAAGTATACTTTGCAATTTTGATGAAATCGGTTACTGGGTCTACGCTGGTTGCAAACGGCATGAAGTTCCTTTAATCCACCACCGGCCAAAACATAATATTTCCCATCTGGTCTGGGTCACCCAGTATTTTATGTGGCATATATAGGCGGAAAGTACTGTATATAATGATCTATAATCCTAATCTCAAACCCATTAATCTGATAGACTGATAGACACATAGTTACGTAGTCATTAATCAGTAAACTTTGGTTCTCATACAAAATAAAATTAAGTGATGTTGGTTTTAGTTGATTGTTTGCATGTGGGTCTCAGATATGAAAACAAGAGTGCCGAAGGTCACAATATACGCCCGTCGAGGGATGGCAAGGCAACGAGTGGAGATAACTCACTGGAAATCAATAGGATTATTCCTCTTGCCATGATAAACATGTGTACCAAATGTGGTTATGATCCGTCAGGTAGAACACCAGTTATTGTTCACACAAGGATACAGAATGCGAAAATTAACAAGAGCTGTAGGAGAACAGCATAGCTCGACTACGAGGGTTGTCGATGTACACATAGCTTGACAAACAAGGTGGCTGCGGCCTGCATAACAACCTTAACCAAGGTTGACTAAAAACCTTAACCAAGGGAAATTAAGTAAGTAATTCAAGGTTAAATGTAGGTCAATGTCAGATATAGGTCAAGGGTTATTGATGTACATGTTGTAGGCCCCGGAGTATTCCATATACAAGCTTGACTAAAAACCTTAACCAAGGGGAAATAACTAAGTAATCCAATGATAAAAGTAGGTCAATGTCAAATATAGGTCTGGGATTATTAATGTACATCACTAGGAGATGAAGTTGTCCAAGTATGGTTGGTGTAGGGCCAGGAGTATTCCATCTACAAGCGTGACTAAAAACCTTAACCAAAGAGAATTAACTAAGTAATTCAAGAGGAAATGTAGGTCAAGGTCAAATATAGATCAGGGGTTATTGATGTACATCACTATGAGAAAAGGTTGTCCAAGTATGGTGTCTGTATGCACAATAGTATTCTATGTACACGCTTGAGTAAAAACCTTAACCAAGGTTGACAAAAACCTTAACCAAGGGGAATGAACTAAGTAATTCAAGAGGAAATGTAGGTCAAGGTCAAATATAGATCAGGGGTTGTTGATGTACATCACTAGGAGATGAAGGTGTCCAAGTATGGTGGGTGTAGGGCCAGTAGTATTCCATATACAAGCTTGACTAAAAACCTTAATCAAGGGGAATTAACTAAGTAATTCAAGAGGAAATGTAGGTCAAGGTCAAATATAGATCAGGGGTTGTTGATGTACATCACTAGGAGATGAAGGTGTCCAAGTATGGTGGGTGTAGGGCCAGTAGTATTCCATATACAAGCTTGACTAAAAACCTTAATCAAGGGGAATTAACTAAGTAATTCAAGAGGAAATGTAGGTCAAAGTCAAATATAGATCAGGGGTTGTAGATGTACATCACTAGGAGATGAAGTTGTCCAAGTATGGTGGGTGTAGGGCCAGTAGTATTCCATATACAAGCTTGACTAAAAACCTTAACCAAGGGAAATTAACTAAGTAATTCAAGAGGCAATGTAGGTCAAGGTCAACTATGGATCAGGGGTTATTGATGTACATCGCTATGAGAAAAGGTTGTCCAAGTATGGTGTCTGTATGCACAATAGTATTCCATGTACAAGCTTGACTAAAACCCTTAACCAAGGTTGACTAAAAACCTTAACCAAGGGGAATTAACTAAGTAATTCAAGATGAATGTAGGTCAAGGTCAAATATAGATCAGGGGTTTTTGATGTACA
The DNA here is from genome assembly GCA_029237695.1 of Conchocele bisecta. Lineage (NCBI taxonomy): Eukaryota > Metazoa > Mollusca > Bivalvia > Lucinida > Thyasiridae > Conchocele > Conchocele bisecta. Next base: position 43,854,245 of record CM055273.1, read on the forward strand.
TCACTAGGAGATGAAGTTGTACAAGTATGGTGGGTGTGGGCCAGTAGTATTCCATATACAAACTTGAAGTAATTCAAGAGGAAATGTAGGTCAAGGTCAAATATAGATCAGGGGTTATTGATGTACATCCCTATGAGAAAAGGTTGTCCAAGTATGGTGTCTGTATGCACAATAGTATTCCATGTACAAGCTTGATTAAAAACCTTAACCAAGGTTGACTAAAAACCTTAACCAAGGGGAATTAACTAATTCAAGAGGAAATGTAGGTCAAGGTCAAATATATATCTGGGGTTATTGGTGTACATCACTAGGAGATGAAGTTGTCCAAGTATGGTGGGTGTAGGGCCAGTAGTATTCCATATACAAGATTGACTAAAACCCTTAACCAAGGCGTGACGGTGACGCCGACGCCGACGCCGGGGTGACAACATAAGCTCTAACTATTCTTCGAATAGTCGAGCTAAAAATGGCCGCCATGGGAGATAAGTTATCTGAAATTTTGGAAATGTATGGAGCGCCTTGTTTTCCTAAGATAAATATGTGTATCAAAATTGGTTACGATCTGTCATGTAGAAATAGAGTTATTGCGTGGACAAGGATACAGAGTTCGACAATTTAAAATGGCCGCCAAGGGGATATAAGCTATCGGAACTATTTCAAAATCAATAGGGTTCTTCGTCTTGTCGTGTTGAACATGTATACCGAATGTGGTTACGATTCTTTAAATAGAAATCTAGTTATTGCGTGGAAAAGTTGTGCCCGACCGCCCATACAATGTGAATACATAATACGTCCAGTTTTTCTTTTCAAACGGGAATATATAAACAGTTTCGGTATTTTTTCCCCCAGTTAAACATGTTTATCAATTATCTCGGTCTAGGAAATAGCGACTGATTTCGATGTGGCGGGTCACAAATAGTTTAAAAGTTTATCGTAATTTAGAACCCATACGGACATTTTTTTATTAATTCGTTCCCACGAAATAACAATTCGTTCCCTAAATTTAACAATTCGTTCCTACGATATCACAATTCGTTGCCACGAATTAAAAATTCGTTCCCGTGGGAACAAATTGTTATTACGTGGGAACGAATTGTGAAATTGACGGAACGAATTGTTAATTCGTGGGTACGAATTGTTAATTCGTGGGAACAAATTGTTAAATTGAGGGAATTAATTATTTCGTGGGAACGAATTAATAAACTAGAAATGTGGCCTGTCGGCACACGTTTCCCCCCGCTGGCAGCCAAAGAACACGAGGCATATTTGATTACAAGCCATTTACCCGAGTACGGACGGACGCCGGTAACACTATATGCCCCACTCAACATTCGGTTGCGGGGGCATAAAAAGGTGAAGGTCAAAGTCAAGGTCGAAGTACTGGGTGGTGGAGTGTGTAGGGCGATTGGCAAAAGTATTGAGAAGTTATTGTAGGATTGAGAAACGTGCACGTAGATTTGTCCCAAAGTGCTAAGTAAACATCTAAAGTAGAAAAGGTGAAGGTCAAAGGTCAAGGTCGAAGTACTGTGTGGTGGAGTGTGTAGTGCATGTTCATATGTATCATGTGTATACATATTTAAGGGATTGGCAAAAGTATTGAGAAGTTATTGTAGGATTTAGAAACGTGCACGTAGATTTGTCCCAAAGTGGTAAGTAAACATTTAAAGTAGAAAAGGTGAAGGTCAACGGTCAAGGTCGAAGTGCTGGGTGGTGGAGTGTGTAGGGCAATGTTCATTAATATGTTTAACATGTGTATAAATATTTAAAAGCGATTGCAAAAGTAATTGAGAAGTTATTGTAGGATTGAGAAAACCGTGCACGTAGATTTGTCCCAAAGTGCTAAGTAAACATTTAAAGTAGAAAAGGTGAAGTTCAGAGGTCAAGGTCGAAGTACTGGGTGGTGGAGTGTGTAGGGCATGTTCATATGTATCATGTGTATAAATAGTTAAGGGATTGGCAAAAGTATTGAGAAGTTATTGTAGGATTGAGAAACGTGCACGTAGATTTGTCCCAAAGTGGTAAATAAACATTTAAAGTAGAAAAGGTGAAGGCCAAAGGTGAAGGTTAAAGGTCAAGGTCGAAGTACTGGATGGTGGAGTGTGTAGTGTTCATATGTATCATGTGTATAAATATTTAAGCGATTGGCAAAAGTATTGAGAAGTTATTGTAGGATTGAGAAACGTGCACGTAGATTTGTCCCAAAGTGCTAAGTAAACATTTAAAGTAGAAAATGTGAAGGTCAAAGGTCAAGGTCGAAGTAATGGGTGGTGGAGTGTGTAGGGCATGTTCATATGTATCATGTGTATAAATATTTAAGGGATTGGCAAAAGTATTGAGAAGTTATTGTAGGATTGAGAAACGTGCACGTAGATTTGTCCCAAAGTGGTAAGTAAACATTTAAAGTAGAACATGTGAAGGTCAAAGGTCAAGGTCGAAGTACTGAATGGTGGAGTGTGTAGAGCATGCTCATATGTATCATGTGTATAAATATTTAAGCGATTGGCAAAAGTATTGAGAAGTTATTGTAGGATTGAGAAACGTGCACGTAGATTTGTCCCAAAGTGCTAAGTAAACATTTAAAGTAGAAAATGTGAAGGTCAAATGTCAAGGTGGAAGTAATGGGTGGTGGCGTGTGCATGTTCATATGTATCATGTGTATAAATATTTAAGGGATTGGCAAAAGTATTGAGACGTTATTGTAGGATTGAGAAACGTGCACGTAGATTTGTCCCAAAGTGCCAAGCAAACATTCAAAGTGGAAAAGGTCAAGGCCAAAGGTCAAGGTGGAAGTACTGGGGGGGGGGGGGTGGAGTGTGTAAGAAACGTGCACGTAGATTTGCCCCAAAGTGGTAAGTAAACATTTAAAGTAGAACATGTGAAGGTCAAAGGTGAAGGTCGAAGTACTGGGTGGTGGAGTGTGTAGGGCATGTTCATATGTACCATGTGTATAAATATTTAAGCGATTGGCAAAAGTATTGAGAAGTTATTGTAGGATTGAGAAACGTGCACGTAGATTTGTCCCAAAGTGCCAAGCAAACATTCAAAGTGGAAAAGGTCAAGGCCAAAGGTCAAGGTGGAAGTACTGGGGGGTGGTGGAGTGTGTAAGGGATGTTCATATGTATCACGTGTATAAATATTGACATAATATGTGAAGCCATGTAGAAGTTACTAAAGAATATAATATCGGGACGTACGGACGGACGGGACGGACGTTCCAACATTTTGGGTTTATGGGGTATTTCCATTGTTTGAAGAACAAAGAAAAAGCCCCTAAACAACAATAGAGTTTATGAGCTTACGGAATATTACAAAGGAATCTTTTGTTCCTAACCACGCCCCTAAACTCTCAAACCCCCGGACGTTGGCCCAGACGTACGAAATGGACGAACGTACGGGACGGACGTACGGACGGACGCTGGTAACACTATATGCCCCCGTACCTTTCGGTAGCGGGGGCATAAAAAAACAATTATACGTCCCTTGCGGGGCTCCGTACAATTGTACATTTATATAATAATAATATATGCAACGCTAGTTAATTTCCGGTACACGTATTATAAACATGCTTTACGATCGACGGTTAATAAATAATTTTCTTTAAATAAATGTCGCTAGCGTCCTTAACCCTTGCAACCCTAAATAACTTGAATGAACTGTGATATGTTAATTTCCCGATCAATTTAATCCGTCACAAAATGATTTTCAGACCAGTTCATTCATAAAAAGGTGGTTTTTTTATCAGAACATATGAAAATTACTTTACAAAAATTGCAATTCCTGATGTATTACGAGCCGGCTCATCTGGATCTACACTGTTTGCAAACACCGCTATCTAAGTCTGTAGTGTTGAAAAAGGTTAATGGAAATTTCTTGATATATTCTTAAATTCTGTATTTTAGGGCCCTCCACGAACTACTCATCTGTGTGGGGACGGCCGTGCCCCAGTGCCTAGAAATTATAGGGGCCGAGTACGAGCACTACAGATGGTCCCCGTGGGACTGCCATGTCTCCCAAAATGAAGTACACGTGTACCAAGAACTCGTCAACAATGGCTGCCCACCGGAAGTGGAGATACACAGCCAATTAAATATTCAGGATGCGAACCAATCAGCGTCTTCGTCGGTTAATTTTGCAAATGCCATACGTAAGTTGCGTTGGTTATTTTCAGGCAATATTCACCCACAACTAGTCTGTGCTTATGCACCAATCCGTCAGAGTGACACGGTGGAGTAGACGTTGTTTAAACGTATATTTCAATATTAGACATAATCAAACTCCAAATATTCAGTTATAGCTTCGATTATCAGGCACATCGTCAGACATAACTTTAAATATTCCGACAAATTTCCGAATATTGGGACATTCAACCCTTTCACCCCTCATAACTGGAATGGATTTTGATATGTTAATTTTGCAGCCAATCCAATCATCACACAATGATTTTCAGACTATTCCATTTATGAAAATGTGGTATTTTTAAATTACTTTCAAAAAGTGCAGATCCTGATGAGACGGCTCGTTACGAGCCGTCTCATCTGGGTCTGCACTGTTTGCATAAACCGCTATAGCGGGCTTACGGGTTCAAAGGGTTAAAGAGCCTCTGGGATGCAAATGTGTTTATTGTCATATTATAGTTCTTGACAATCTAACATGACTGGTGAAAACCGCATGCAGATATTCCATCTCTGTCACAAGTTGTGTATGTTTTAAGATTCAAATTAGCTGGATTATGCAGCACTTACAGTGACGTCAAAGACGACCCATCAATACTTTGTTTTATTTATATTAATTTTATTTTTAACATTCTGTCTTAATTGATTTCATATATATTGAAAATGTATACAGAAATACACATTACATTTTTATTCACAATATTATTGATTTTAATAAAAAAAAAATATCTTAATTTTCATTATTTAAATGCGCTTACTGTTATGTCGCAGCTCATTCACACACAATATGCAGAAATTGTAACCTGTGACAAATATTTGCATGCGGTTTTCACCAGTCGTGTTAGATGGTCAATGACTATACTGTGCATTAAAACACAACTGCATCCCAGATGCCTTTTAAGTTTTAACTATAGCTGCCGTTTTCCGCTTTACCGGCAACAGGTTGTACTATATCGCTACACCATGGTACATAGTACACATGCGCGTAATAGCATTTACACCTCGCGCACTAAAATATAGCAACAACTGCAGGGCGTTGACGTTCATAATACACTATATTGTTTTTGAGAGATAATTCTACAATATGACAATATTACCATAAACTTACCTAATAAAGTGTGTATTAGCAACGTCCTTAGGTCACTCTCCACGAAGTAGAAAGTAAACACAGAACGCATCAAACGCACATTTTGAAAGACTACTCCGTCATAACTCTTATGTAATGCAGTGTAATGAAATGTAATTAGAGTTATTTATTCAGGACTACTTTAACTATTATTCATAAATATCATAACTTAATGGAGACTACATAGACGTTCTGTAATCAGTTTACTTGATCAACGATGTGCATGGTTACGTTGTGTTAATATGTGCTGTGTAATGCTCACATGTAGTAATGAAATATGACCAAATAACAAACTGAAAATGTTTAATATATGGCGACTATCTTGGAAATATAACCGATACACGAATTTATCACAGGCACTTTGTGGTATGAACGACAGAACGATTGATACCCAATTTTACTCCCATATTAAATATCTAGAAGGTAGGACACTCCCCATCTTTTCAACCAACGGAAGTCGATTAATTACCTTAGGCTCGGCTCGCCAATTACTGAATTAGCGAGCCGGGCCCAAAGTACACTAGCACCACTTCCGTTGGTTGAAAAGATGGCGAGTGTCCTACCTTCTAGATATTTAATATCAGAGTAAACAAGAGTGCCGCAAGTCACAAAATACGCTCGTCGAATATGGGCCAGACAGCGAAGATGCAGAAATGTGAAGCTGTCACTAAGGCAAGAAACATTAATGAGAATTTGAAGGTCTATATCATTATTTCTTCATCTCGTTGTGCTAAACATGTATACTAATTTATGCAGAGATAGAAAGGTAGAGTGTAAAGTAATAATGATAGGGAATTGGATACAATAATGTTGAAAAAATGGCTAAGTTAAAAAGGTGATATTTTTGTTAAATAATATGTTTTCAGCATAAGAACACCAAGGTGCACATCTTCAATATATGTAGAAGACGTGTGTATAGTTTCAGAACGATCGACTGAAGTTTCGGAGGAGTTGTGTACACAAACTCTATACCCTATATACTATTGTATAGACAAATGTAGAAAAAATGGCTAGTTAAAAAGGTGATATTTTTGTTAAAAAATATATTTTCGGCATAAAAACACTAAGGTGCACATCATCAATACGTGTAGACGACGTGTGTATAGTTTCAGAACGATCAACTGAACGGTTTCGGAGGAGTTGTGTACACAAACTCTGTACCGTATATATAATTGTATAGAACAATGTAGAAAGAATGGGTAAGTTAAAAAGGTGATATTTTTGTTAAAAAATATTTTTTCGGCATAAAAACACCAAGGTGCACATCTTCAATATGTGTAGAAGACATGTGTATAGTTTCAGATCGATCGACTGAACGGTTTCTGAGGAGTTGTGTACACAAACCCTGTACCGTATATAGAATTGTATAGAAACATGTAGAAAAAATGGCAAAGTTAAAAAGGTGATATTTTTGTTAAAAATATTTTTTTCGACATAAAAACACCAAGGTGCACATCTTCAATATGTGTAGAAGACATGTGTATAGTTTCAGATCGATCGACTGAACGGTTTCGGAGGAGTTGTGTACACAAACCCTGTACCGTATATAGAATTGTATAGAAACATGTAGAAAAAATGGCTAAGTTAAAAAGGTGATATTTTTGTTAAAAAATATTGTTTGGGCATAAAAACACCAAGGTGCACATCTTCAATATGTGTAGAAGACGTGTGTATAGTTTCAGATCGATCGACTGAACGGTTTCGGAGGAGTTGTGTACACGAACTATGTACTTTTTCTTCAGCGTACCGTTTTTTTAAAAACGGTCGTATACAAATGGGCATTTTGTAAAGTGCGTTTTGTCATTCATACAACAAAGTGCCTGTGGAATGTATAGCATACTGTTTTCAGCATTCGTTTGGACATCAATTGCAATTTATTTAAATTTAAGCCCTCATGGAGAAATAGAAACATGTAAATTGTATGGCGGCCATATTGAACTCAGATGGTAGCAGCCATTTTTACAATGTCGGATTTTGATGTCTTTCTTACACGACATAAGATACTATGAATATGCTGTAGCTTAACAAAATATCAGAGACACTATAGGAATGAATGGCCTTTTTGTGGAATTTATCGGGTATACACTTGGAAAAGTCGCGGGAATACTGGACGAAGCGATAAAAAATTACAATTTTCGAGAAAATTATTATTATTTTTTTTTTTTTTTTTTTTTTTCGAAAATTGTAATTTTTTAAGGCCTCGTCCAGTATTCCCGCGACTTTTCGAAGTTTATATCCCCGATAAATTCCACAAAAAGGCCATTCATTCCTTATAATTTCAGCATTTGAAATAAATTCATCAAGAAAATGTGTTTATTTTCCGTTTTCTGAAGAATTATTTTAACTGCGCCTGACGGTTACGGCAAGTAGTTCGGCATGGGAGTTTACTGGGATATAAATTTTGGACAGAGACTTGCTGGGCCAATCAAATGTTAGACGGAACTGTGTAAATAGTTTTGTGCTGGAATTATAAGCTTATAGTAAAACGTGAGTATCAATGACATGGCGGCCATCTTGGAAAACACAGTCATTCTGATCCAAAAATATTCAGTAAAAAAATGTGTCCTGAATCATGAAATGTACACTTTTCACACAGGAGAGATATATAGTGTAATGGTATTTACCTTGCTTGTGGTATCCTATATATAATACAAAATACTGATAGTTTATTATAGGAATGAATGGCCTTTTTGTGGAATTTATCGGGGTATGCACTTGGAAAAACCACTTTCACAATTGGCGATAAAAATAAACAATTGGCGATAAAAAATTACAATTTTCGAAAAAAAAAAAAAAGATTATTTTTTTTTTCGAAAATTGTAATTTTTTATCGCCAATTGTTTATTTTTATCCTATTGGTTATTATAGGAATGAATGACCTTTTTGTGGAATTTATCGGGGTATAAACTTGGAAAAGTCGCGGGAATACTGGACGAAGGCCGGAAGGCCTCGTCCAGTATTCCCGCGACTTTTCCAAGTTTATATCCCCATAAATTCCACAAAAATGCGATTCATTCCTTATAATTCCAGCATTTCAAATAAAATCATCAAGAAAATGTGTTTATTTTCCGTTTTCTTAAGAATTATTTTAACGGCGCCTCACGGTTACGGAAAGTAGTTCGGCGTGGGAGTTTACTGGGATATAAATTTTGGACGGAGACTTGCAACGGACCAATCAAATGTTAGGGAATTGAGTAAATATTTTTGTGCTGGAATTATTTCAGATTAGTTCTGAGTACATACCTCTAATTACATTTCGCATTACATAAGCGTTATGACGAAGTAGTCTTTCCAAATGTGCGTTTGAAGCGTTCTTTGTTTATTTTCTACTTCATGGAGAGTGACCTAAGGACTGTATTATGTAAGTTATTATTAACATGTTTATGTCATATTGTAGAATTATCTCTCAATAACAATATAGCGAAGTATGAATGTCAACGGCCTGCAGGTTTTATTGTAACACCAGCATTATATTGTTGATTTCAATACAATTTTCTACCAAAACAAACAGTTTTTTTCTCAGATATTCATGAATTTTGTCAATAAAAATGATTTTTTTTTATTTCTATAAACAATAAAAGCTAATATTTCACAACTACTATACATGCATATTGAAATAACCCACAAGTTATTTACTTTAAATATATGCAAATTTGATACTTTATCACTGTTTTTGAAAATTCCACAGGATAATGCCACTTTACAAGAGTAAGCCATCAAGACAGTCATGAAGTCATGACTAATATCGTGGGAACGAATTGTTAATTCGAGGAACGAATTGTTGAATTGAGGGAACAAATTGTCATTTCGTGGGAACGAATTGTTAATTCAAGAGAACGAATTGGTAATTTGAGGAAACGAATTGTTAAATTGAGAGAACGAATTGTTAATTCGAGGATCTAATTGTTATTTCGTGGGAACGAATTAACAAAAACTAATCCATGTCCCCCACGGGGCTCCGTAGTCAAGCTGTACTTACCGTGTAAATCTGTAGTGTATCTGCATCACATTCAATCGTACGTTCGCGGGCGAAATTCATTATAAAGCAGCCTGTTTTATCGCATTGCTCACGAAATCAATGCCTTGTCTAGTCTTCTCACGAAATCAGACTCTTGGAATTGGAAAGTCGATCTCACGAAAGCAGCGTCTGACATAGCTTAGAACATCTCAGCTCTACGGATGTGTTTTACTATTTCATCTGTCTTTTATAGTTTCTGTATCCGTGAGAGTGGAGACACTTATAGTGTAAACTTTAACAGCCTAATTTGTCCTGGCGTTTTGCTACACAGTCTGACGAGTTAGAAGTTTAACACTTCACAGTAATGCTAAAAACATTCATAGACCAATAATACACATGTAGGTATACATAGGTTATCCTTTTATCCCCATTTGTGTAGCAAAACACCAGGACAAATTTAGACTGTTATTGTGACTAAATATTACACTATAAGGGTCTCAGCTCTCACGGATACAGAAAATATAAAAGACAGATGAAATAGTAGAACACATCTGTAGAGCTGATATTTTCTAAGCTACGTCTGACAATGGTGTCGTTACTGGGACCTACCCGTCAGTGCCTCGCGGATCGACGGAATCAGCCAATCAAATTGGTCCCGGGAACGACATCATAACGTTCCGTCAATTTAAGAATTATTTCCCTCGAATTAACAATTCCTTCTCACGATATAACAATTAGTTCCTACGAATTAACAATTTAGTTATTACAATTCATTCCCATGAAAGACAATTCATTCCCACGAAATAGTGAGTGAATAGGGTTTAACGTCCGCTTTTCTGACATAGAGGTACAAGCCTCAGGGAGTCTACACGCAGACGGGTCAACGGGGTCGAGTCCCGTATCCACCTGTCCGAGGGGGTAAATCCCAACTTCAGAACTCAATATTTACAATCAAAATATATATTCAGTCCTGAAATTAGAACAACCTGATCTGGTGCCAGGCCCTCGCCACACCAGCATCATTTATCCCATTCCCTAAAAGTAATAGGATTAGCGCTAATCTTACTTTTATATATGGGGCATAGCCTGACTCAACTCTCACATACAAGAAAGCCAAAAATGTACATGAGGGCCAAATCCGGTATAGTGGGTTCCGGAAAGTATGAACACAATCGTTAAGCCAGTTTAATCGCCTTTTTACGACAAGCAATGGCTACTGCAGCACTATTCTTCAGGATCAGTTGATCCCGCCCCGGTTGCCTGCACGGGGCTCCCCGATAACAATTCGCTTCCCACGGGAACGAATTGTTAATTTGTGGGAACGAATTGTTATAACGTGGGAATGAATTGTAATAAATAAATTGTTAATTCGAGGGAACAAATTGTTAAATTGAGGGAACTAATTGCTATTTTGTGGGAACGAATTAATAAAAAAATTTCATGTCCACTGCGGGACTCCGTAGTCAAACTGTACTTACCGTGTAACTCTATATCTGTATCACATTCAATCGTACGTTCGCGGGCGACACTGGAAAGCAGCCTCTTTTATCGCATTGCTCACGTAAACAATTTCTGGTATAGTCTTTCTCACGAAATCAGTCTCTTGCAATGTCGTTCTCACGAAAGCAGCGTCTGACAATGGTGTCGTTACTGTGACCTACCCGTCAGTGCCTCCTGGATCGACGGAATCAGCCAATCAAATTGGATGATTCCGTCCATCCGCGAGGCGCCGACGGGTTGGTCCCGGTGACGACACCATAACCCAGCGAGTGTTGCAGTCTTGTAAGTCTTTCTCTCGTAGCTGCGTATGCATCCATTCGTTTCGCAGAATCCCCAAGGCCATTGAAAACATTTAAATTCGTACTACCGAGGTCACCGCTATAAACATGTACACTTTCAAAAACCTGACCACGCTGTATGAATGAATACCTTGGGATGTTTTCCAGCACGGGTGAACACCAACTTCCCGTGCAATGCACTTTTATTTATCTCATGCACAGGTGGAAGACTCGGACCTATGACACGAAAAAAATGCATATTAAAAAAATCCCATTACCCCACCCACTTGGTCTCGTACATTACCATCTTCTAATCTTTATATAAGATGGTAATGTACGAGACCAAGTGGGTGGGGTAATGGGATTTTTTTAATAGGCATTTGTTTGGTGTCATAGGTCCGAGTCTTCCACCTGTGATGTCATACAGCGGTCTAATAACGAATACACCATGTATAACAGGTAGCCAGGTTCAATGTTCGATACGAGGCCGGGCATTCATATGAATATGTTGATTGAGTGATTGACCAATTGATTGCCTGGTTGATTAATTGGTGTTGTACGTCCGTTCAACAGCAATGTCATTTGTGGCTGTGACTGGAGAAATGGGGCTGGTGGGATTTGTGACCAGTGTAGCTCTTGATCAAATAGTACGCTCCTGTAGCCGGGTGAGATGTATATCGCTGGAGTGTGTTTCATTGTGATCATTTCACATAACAAAGAAATACAGAGAATAAATAGTAATGTCCGTTAACATTTAAAGAAACATGGTTATCACCCCTGATATCAGTGTGGAAATTTACGTCTGATGTAAAATGTGTAATAATGCAAATCAATACGTGGGTAATGGTGAATGGATGTTTATTTTGCCAGAATATGTCTCAGATGATGTCTCTGATATTAAGAACAATATGTGCCTACTGAGTGGGCATGTACATTTAACTTGTGGGCCGTAACTAAGTTGGTAGAACTTGTGGCCCAAGTTTATGGAAAACTATAAAATATGTTTAAACTAATTGTTGTAATTTATTTTTCAGATTCCACTGTCGCCCCCGTAGTAATTCCAGCTATATTGGCGTCGGTTGTGCTCAGCAGAATTATAAACTCTTGAACCAGGATAATTAAGACACGCTAAGTGTTATTGTTAAGAACAAGCGCGATATTTTATGAAAACCACTTTTTATATAGAAAATGCGGAATTGAATTGAACTTTCGGCGTCATTGACAGAAAATATGACAGTTTCTGTAAATATATTTCAGGAAAAATCGCAGGAAAATATGACAGTTTCTGTAAATATATTTCAGGAAAAATCGCACATGTTCTTACGTACACAATCACATGGCGTGTCTCTTAATATTATGTGAAAATGTAGACTTGAGACCACAGGTGTAAGACACATATAACAGAGATAGTACAACGTGTATAAATCCCCCAGCAGGATTTTGCCATTTTGGCAAGATAACCTATGACATAGTACATAACTACATGCAGTAGTTAAGCAAATACGCAGCTTATATTGAGCGTTGGGATTCTGTGGTTATATAATAAATATAAAGTAACACATTAGTGATGATTTATATGGTATTTATTACACTACAGTGGGGTCAGCGTGTAAGTGCACACACGAACGAACACGACAGGTTGGAACCAACCTGTCGTGTTCGTTCGTGTATGCACTTACACGCTGACCCCACTGTAAGTCTTCAATTTCATAAGAAACTGGCATGTATGTGAAAGTGATATGAAAGTTGGTTAATAATAAAGTTGGTTAATTCCCTTACATTGCATTGCATTACATAAACGTTATGACAGAGTAGCATTTCCAAATTTGAGTTTGAAGCGTTCTTTGTTTACTTTCTACTTCGTGGAGATTTACCTAAGAATGTTGCCAATAAAACACTTTACTAGGTGAGTTTAATTTATGATAATGTTTCTATCTCAAATTGTAACATGTTCTCTCAATAACAATATAGCGAAATATGAACGTCAACGCGCTGCAGATTGTTGCTGTATTTTAGTGCGCAATGGAATTGTTATTCCGCAAATTTATTCCGTTGACTGTGGTGTGTGTAGCAGCATAATGCAACCAATTAAGGAATAAAATAATGGGCTGTTGCGTTTACTGGGGTGTTACAATACATTTGGTTTGTTTAAAAGTGCGTGGAGTCCGAATAACTCCTCGCAAACTTTAAACAAACTACATGTAAATGTATTGTACACCCCAATAATTCCAGCAAAAAATATTGACACAATTCCCTAACATTTGATTGGCCCGTAGACGGAAAATAAACACATTTTCTTGATGAATTTATTTCAAATGCTGGAATTATAAGGAATGAATGGCCTTTTTGTTGAATTTATCGGGGATATAAACTTGGAAAAGTCGCGGGAATACTGGACGAGGCCTTCCGGCCTTCGTCCAGTATTCCCGCGACTTTTCCAAGTTTATACCCCGATAAATTCAACAAAAAGGCCATTCATTCCTATAGTGAAACTCATCCTCCACTCCATTCATTCCTATAGTAAACGCAACAGTCCATGATTGTATTACTTATATTTACACTGAATTTGCTGATAGTTTCAAAAATGTAAATACATGTAACTAAATATGGCGGTAAAATTAAGAACAAAACTGAACAAATATTGCCGCTATCGACGAGACTGATTACTATGACGACGTCTAAAATTTGCGATTTACGTCCACACTAAATTGTAACGACTGTGCACAAATGACGGATCCATGCACACACTATGAATGTGTCAGTATCAACACACCAGATTATTTAGCAAATCAAACCAAAATTTATATCCAAACATACATACTGGGACTGTGGCTGAAGAAATAGGGCTTATGGGCTTTACAACCAGTATGGACAAGGGTCTGCACTTGTCGCCATTTAGCCAATTAAATACCCGTTATGCTTCTGAAACAACAGTACTTTAAGGCTACACAAATGTGACCAGACATGCCACAGGTGAAAGACTCGGACCTAGGACCAAATAAATGGCTCATTTGAAAAACGTTACCCCACCCACTCATTTCCTTACACTATACAGTATAGCATTTAACGTTATAGTGTGTATTGTACGGATATTGATGGGTGTGATAACGGTTTATAATTGAGCCATTTATCAGGTCCTAGGTCCGAGTCTGTCAGACAGGACTGTCACCTATTTCACAAAAATTGCAAAGCATACTTATCTTGCTAAGTACACTTTGAGGGAGAAATTTTCAATTTAAGGATAAATTTATTAATTTTTATTATACTGAATTTATTACATTATTAATGTAATAAATTCAGTATCATAATTCTGCATACTTTTAATCATCAAATATATGCAGTCTTAAGTTCTATATGAAATAATGCATTTCGGGGGGAAAAATGGTACACTTTGTTAGATAAGTGTATTTTGAAATTGTGGTGAAATAGGCTACTGGAGCTAGACTGGCCACGAGTGTCATAACGAGGCAGTGTTCACATATATGTGGCTGTGACTGGAGAAATGTGGCTTATGGGATTAGTGACCAGTGTAGCTTCTTATAAAATAGTACACTCCTGTAGCCTGATAGCGATCTATTTTGCTTGTAAGAAACATGATTCGTGTTTCATTGATGTAATGGCGAACAGTGCAGATCCTGATCAGACTGTGCGGATGCACAGGCTGATCTGGATCTATACTGGTCGCAAAATCCGTACGCCCCATTTCTCCAGTTACAGCCATATATGTGTATATGAATCATGGCGCATAGTGCACTCCTCGTCCACTACGTCTAGACATGGCGTGCACTCATTAGTGCAATATATTTCGTGCACCTCGCGGACATTCCATTTGATTAGTTCATTGAATGCCGCAGTACTTAGCGAATTGGTGTGTTGGATGAGTGGTATCGTGGCGACTAGAGCTGAATGAACATTACAATGCAATAGCTGTAGTGTCATGCCATGTTATGCCATGTCATGTCATTTACCGTGTACAGTGAAACCTTTCTACGCCAGACACACACACATCTAAGTGTGTTCAAATTTAGCGGGGTCTCTCTGTAATGTAGTACCAGTTATAGTTAAACAAGACATGCGGTTTTTATCTAAGAATGTGTGCGATATCGCATGACGTATATGTACACATATGTACAATATTTTCCGTCAATGTCAAAAGTTGACGAAATGTTCAGAGCAAATGCGGAATAGTATTCCGCATTTGCTTTGAACATTTCATCAACTGTGACGTCATTTACAGAAAATATCAGTTTCTGTAAATGCTTTTTTTTTCTCATGAAAAACCACACATCTTCTTATGTACAAAATCACATGGCTTATCTCAGATGTGTGTTTGATTAATTTTGCTTTGTATCGCTGTCGTCTTTTACTGAACACATATTCGCCGATGAGAAACCAGGGGGGCGTTTCACTCAACTTCGTACGACTAAAATGTTCGTAAGTGCAAAATTATGATAGTCTGTCAATTTCACATTAAGATTGTTTTCTTGTAGATAATTATTGGATTTACATTTATTGAGCATAGGCTGCATATGCAGCCTATGCTCAATACATGTAAATCAATAAATTGAAATTTACAGACGATCTTAAATTTGCACTTACGAACATTTTAGTCGTAAGAAGTTTAGTAAAACAGGCCCCTGACGCATAGTGATGAAAACTATACTGAGACGATTTAAAAACGCAACTTGGAAGTAAACATGTTATTTATTCATCCACAACATAATTCGGCAAAACATTTTATTATGAGAATAAATAGTAATTCATTATCTATCAAAATAACCCGTAATCGATACACCAAAGTCACGTGGTACAATGCAGTCACGTGTATAAATCACATAGGGTGTCCAATAACATGTGTACCTTTAAATCGTTTCAGTATAACTAATACAGCGAATTAGAATCATACAGTAATCAACTGTCTAATTCTTGAATTTCCTTCTAGAATTAAATATGGGTCTGATATAAGTCCACCCGTCCGCCCATTCTGTTGTCTCTGTGGGAGACGCTTTTCCCTTTCTCGGGAATTAGACACACATTTAAATTTGAGAATTAGACTGCCGATTTTAGAAGTCGTCTACATGGTAGTTTCGCATAGATTGCCTGTCGCTTATGGAACGCCAAATCTACATAAACTCAAATATATATTGCTAGCTCTAAATATTTAGAGCTAGCAATATATATTTAGAGCTAGCAATATATATTTAGAGTTAGCAATAAAACATTTCGAGCTATCTCCAATTCATTTGAAGAGCTCTCTAATTCATTTGGAGCTAGCTCTAAATCAATTAATGATAGCTCAAATTGATTTGTAGCGAGCATTATATAACTTGATTTGGAGATCTCTCTAAATCATTTGGAGCTATCTCTAAATCATTTGGAGCTAAATCATTTGGAGAGATCTCGAAATAATTTGGAGAGCTCTCGAAATCATTTCGAGCTAGCTCTAAATAAATTAATGATATCCTAAATTGATTTATAGCGAGCATTATATAACTTTGATTTGGAGAGCTCTGTAAATCATTTGGAGAGCTCTCTAATTCATTTGATTCTAGCAATACTTATTTTATTTGGAGCTAGCATTAAATCGCTTGAAACTATGAAAACGATGTCTCCCTGAATTATTGAATTATGCATGCGCACCTAATTTACCAAAGGTCTCACGGGACAGTGGGCAGCTAGCTTTAAAAAGGGGATGGACGATTTTCTATATACTTCACTACCGACCCTGCAAGTAACACCAGTGGACCCTGCAAGTTACACCAGTGTGTCTAGACAAATAAGTTTATGAATATTTCTTGACTTTGGGAGGCTTGACTAGGTGTATTTTTTAGGGTACTTGATAATTCTACGAAACTGAATGTTAGCTCCGGTTGATTTTGACATCTTGTAAAATGGCGCATGCTATGCTGTCTCGCCGGTACGGTTTCGCGTCAGAATTTAAGGTATTTTTCGGGAATTTGTATCGAAAATTTGAGGTGGTTATGACCCGCTTTGGAATCATTTTCAGGAAATGGTGTAGTGTTACAAGTGATAGAACAAGACACAACAAACTATCTGTGCCTCATGTTTTCATGAAAACAATTCAGACAAATTCAGTCGTGTTGAAATTTCCGGCCATAGGTGGGTGGGGTAACTTTGTAAAAAAATAATTGAACACATCTGATGCGGTTACTGCATTTTTATTGTGGCGCGCGATTTGTACTTCATTTGCGAGTATTTTTCAATATTTGTCACAAGAGCCTCCTTAACTGATTGTGAGAGGCGGTGATTTTTATAAGTCACCGCCGCCCTCAGAAAAGCAGTCAAGTTTGGCTATTTTCAACCGTCCCGTGATGTCAAAGAATAACATTTTTTAATTTAAAAGTATAAGGCTAATTATAATTATTAATTAAATATGCTTTACCCTCCATGGTCATATGATGAACGTATCTTGTTCGCTGTTGTTGTTGTTGCTCACGGCTCAGTGCACATGCGTACATATATTTTAAAAAGCGCGGGAAGGGAGCGCTTATTGTTTTTTTCCTCCAGTTCTTACGTGGAGTCGTATTTGGAGCTAGCATCAAATCACGTTTATAATACTCTCTCCAAATCAATTTGAGAGCTGTCGAAATCATTTCGAGCTAGCTCCAAATGAATTCGAGAGCTCTCCAAATAATTTCGAGAGCTCTCCAAATCATTTAGAGATAGCTCCAAATGATTTAGAGAGCTCTCAAAATCAAGTTATATAATGCTCGCTACAAATCAATTTGAGCTATCATGAATTGATTTAGAGCTAGCTCAAATGATTTAGAGAGCTCTCCAAATCAAAGTTATATAATGCTCGCTACAAATCAATTTGAGCTATCATTAATTGATTTAGAGCTAGCTCGAAATGATTTAGAGAGCTCTCCAAATCATTTCGAGATAACTCCAAATGATTTAGAGAGCTCTCCAAATCAAAGTTATAAATGCTCGCTACAAATCAATTTGAGATATCATTAATTGATTTAGAGCTAGCTCCAAATGAATTAGAGAGCTCTTCAAATGAATTGGAGATAGCTCTAAATATTTTATTCCTAGCTCTAAATATATATTGCTAGCTCTAAATATTTAGAGCTAGCAATATATATTTGAGTTTATGTAGATTTGGCGTTCCATCGTCGTCGCTTACGGATAAGATAGTGATAGTTGCATACCATTTATTTTCGTAGCCTTGGGGTTTACATTTTTTTATACTTAACTAACTTCCTAACTGAGATGCACAAATCTCTGTTCAAACCATCTGTTGACATTCATCTTCAAGATATTTCAATACAATCCTAATGTTACCAGGATAGTCGGTTTTCTGAAGTGGCTACAATTCAGCAATGAAGTGCTGCTTGGCGGCAAGGGTAGCTAAATGTAACTTATCTGGCATTATTACCTCCCTTACTGTACTGCCGATATTGATTTCGAAAAGATAATACAATGAAACCATTCTAAACCGGACACCCTGGGAGGTCCCCAGTGTGTTCGGTTTATAGGGGTTTCACTGTAAAACAGGTATTTGATCGTTCTGAGCGATAGCTGTGTGCTATGCGATCACGAATAGACATTATCACCTGAGATAAATGACCAAGAAACTCATCAAAATAAGATCTTTATTGGTGTCCGGTTTAGAGAGGTTCCACTGTAATAGAGCTTCTGTAAAACACGTCGAAAGTTTACCTTGACGTTTGTAAATCATATGTGACTGTGACTGGAGAAATGGGGCTTATGGGTTTTGTCACCAGTGTAGCTCCTGATCAAATATCACACGTCTGTGGCCTGATAACAACGCATATCGCGTGTCAGAAGCAGGCTGAGTGTTTCATTGATGTAATGGCGAACAGTGCAGATCCTGAGCAGACTTTGCGGATGCACAGGCTGATCTGGATCTACACTGGTCGCAAAACCCATCAGCCCCATTTCTCCAGTCACAGACACATATACAAAAACTCGGGAAATAAATGCCGTATTCTGAAATGATTTTCAAATAAAGTGCATGTATAAAGGCTAATTCACAAGATCCATGTCTGCTATTTAATTTATATTATTAACTTTTTCTACGCAATATTTTGTTGTTCTTTGCAACATAATGTTTTTAGCAAAACAGTAACAGCACATACGTGTACATGTTGGCGTAATGGGGAATCGTAGTCTGTTATTTCGTTCTGGAAATCTATTTATAGAGATCCGGGGGCCGTTTCACTAAACTTCGTGCGACTAAAATGTTCGTAAGTGCAAAATTATGATAGTCTGTAAATTTCACATTAACATTGTTTTCTTGTAAATAATTATTAGATTTCCATTTATTGAGCATATGCTGCATATGCAGCCTATGCTCAATAAATGTAAATCCATAAATCGAAATTTACAGACGATCTTAAATTTGCACTTACGAACATTTTAGTCGTAAGAAGTTTAGTGAAACGGGGCCCAGGTCCTATGTTGTATTTTAGCCTTTATTTCTTATTGAATGGTACTAAAATTGAGATTGCGAACAGAGTAGACCATAATCAGACTGCACAATTGTGCAGTCTGATTTGGGTCTACACTGGTTGCAATACCATTAATAAGTGTGAAAATATGAATCTGGCAAATAATGTAGCCCCAGATCCGATTGCGTAGATAGGTAGGATGAGTTGAATCAACATTAGTGGAATTCACTATATTGACTGACTCCCTTTCACAACAAAGCATGCTGCATTCACTCTACTGTCTGTTTCACGAAAGCTGCCCAAATTTTACGGCTATATAAACAATTCAAAAACAAGATTTCTTTTAATAATATTAAATTAAAGGAAAAATTAAGAATGAACCTTCTTTTTATTTCGTGAAATTTGGTCAAATATTGATTTTATTGCGAAAAAACAATTTCCCCATGTTAAATCCCCATAGACATCTTCACGGAGAATTTTAGATATACTGGACCGATTTTTAAAATTTAACTTTTGTTTTCTTAGTTAGATCATATCCAAGTTATCCGTCTAGCCAGGTTTCGGAGTAAATTTCCAAAATTTTTCGTTTTTTGACTCCTCCCACACTTCCTTACCACTTTTTCCCCCATGTTAAATTCCCATAGACAAATCAATTTTTCGCAATAAAATCAATATTTGACCAAATTTCACGAAATAAAAAGAAGGCTCATTCTTAAATTTTCCTTTAATTTAATATTATCGAAAAAAATATGGTTTTTGAATTTTTTATATGGCCGTAAAATTTGGGCAGCTTTCGTGAAACAGACTATAGTTACAAGCAATAAGGCCGTAAACTACACAATTTGGACCGGATTGCTATAAATAAATTCAACTAAGTTTAACTAACTACGATCCCTCATTGTTCAACGTATATTCATGTATATTAAATGTACCTAACAGCAGCTGCATACTTTTCAAGAAAAATAATTTTGGTTTTTGTGGCATCTAATAGAAAAAAAAAATTGTTTTGTCAATTACTGTAATATCCGGCTTTTATCCATTTTCCAGACCTATATCCGTGAGTTCAAATTGTATCTTAAAAGTAGGTCATAACTGAATAGCTAAGTACGTGTACGTCAAGTGCAAACTCTCCCAATCAGGCGCCTTATAGTCCCACGGGTGCTGCCCTCCGCGCCGGCGTAAAAGGTTTCTAGGTAAATAAATGCACCGGTTTCCTGACGAGATGTCACTCAGCTCTACTTAAAGGAGATATAACAAGATTCTATTTTCGCGGTACGCATATGTATTCATCATTTATATATCAAATAAAATAAATTTCACAGTAATCCGACCAGTATGTGCCGTTCTTTTACGGATTTCATATCGCATAAACATAATTTTCGCCTAGTTACCAGCGCAAATTTCTTGCGCCGGTTACTGGGGCTTATCGGTTTTGCAACCAGTGTAGATCCAAATCAGCCTGTGCATCCGCAAAGTCTGATCAGAAACTGCACTGTTCGCCATTCCATCAATGAAACACCCACCATGCTTCTAACAAGCATGACGGGTTGTTATCAGGCTACAGGAGTATGCTATTTGATCAGGAGCTACACTGGTGACAAAATCCATTTCTCCAGTCACAGACAGCATTTATTTCCCGAGTTTCTGTATATGATTTACAAACGCCCAGGTAAACTTTATAGGAATGAATGGCCTTTTTGTGGAATGTATCGGGGTATAAACTTGGAATACTGGACGAAGGCCGGAAGGCCTCCTTCAGTATTCCCGCGACTTTTCTAAGTTTATATCCCCGATAAATTCCACAAAAAGGCCATTCATTCCTTATAATCCCAGCATTTGAAATCAATTCATCAAGAAAATGTGTTTATTTTGACAGACGGCAGCCATTTGCACTGATAGCGCATCTGTAGAAAGTAGTTCGGCGTGGGAGTTTACTGGGATATAAATTTTGGACAGAGACTTGCTACGGGCCAATAAAATGTATTGGAATTGTGTAAATATTTTTGTGCTGGAATTATTCGACGTTATTTGCAGAAGATATATTACAGTGGAACCTATATAAATCGGACACCAAGAACATATGTGTCTGAAGTATCTTCTACATGTAGCTGCATGGGAATTCGTCAGGAATCCGGCGCCTATTTCGACGTGAAACATTTTACGCCGACGCGGAGTGCAGCACCAGTGAATTCTATCACTATGGCAACAGTAATGTATCAGGCAAATCGCTTTGCATTGACCGAATACACACTGACTGATAATAAATTGTAAATGTAAATGCTTGGATTTAACGACGGCAATGGCTCGATGACCTTGCATGTCGTCTCCCAAGAAGGGGAGAAGGGAAGGAGGTGGATACAGAGGAAACCGGCACCAAGGGGCCTAGCTCTTATTAGAATAGTCCCCTCTGGTTCTTTAACGTGCCCAGACTCTCCTTCAAATCTGATACACGGGACCGCCTTTTAAAGTCCCCATCCGAAAGGACTAGTAGAGCAGGAAATACAAAGTATCTCAGAAATACTGATGCCCGGGAACTGAACCCTGAATCGAACCCGGGTCGCCAGCGTGGCAGTCCGACGGTGTTACACCTCGGCCACGGTCTGCTCCTCTTATAATAAATTGTCGTATCCTTCAGTGACTAGATACGTACATCCGGGTCACCACTACATTCTATTACGTTCCATTGGTCGAACGAGTGACATGACGTTACCGAATAACATCCGTGTAAAGACGCAACGTAAACAAGTCCGCATTAATTTCAACGGAAATCATGTTATGTTTGTCCATCCTCTAGCATGAAACTGAAACGTTACCTGATAAATAGACTACCACGCTAGTGTATGTTGATATCATATTTGTCAAGCTCGGCGCGGAAACGGTAGGAATTCCTCGACGAGCCCCGGAATTCCTACGCGTTTCCTAGCATTGCATAATACACATGATATCAAACGACTGCCTGCGTTAAACTTGCCCATATTCCAACTTTTCTGGACATCTATTAGCAATCTCAAACTGCAATCAAGCAACTGGATTGGCGGAGTCTCAGCTGTAGCACAGCTCAGACTCAGCCGATCAATATGCTTGATTCCAAACACAATAATCAAGCATTTTGAAAGAAAACACTTGACAATTATTGGCAATATTAGCGCAAGCAGTGGTGTAAAAGTCATACAAATGTCTCCGCCAGTCTGACTGATGCCACAGTTGTCATAAACAACAGAACAGACATTTTGTCTTGGTACTTATATATGTGGTTGTGACTGGAGAAATGGGGCGTATGGCTTGTGCGACCAGTGTAGATCCAGATCAGCCTGTGCATCCGCACAGTCTGATCAGGATCTGCACTGTTCGCCATTCCAACAATGAAACACCAGTGCTGCTTCTAACAAGCAATATAGATCGTTTTCACGTTACAGGAGTGTGCTATTTGATCAGGAACTACACTGGTCACACATCCTATAAGCCCCATTTCTCCAGTCACAGCCACATACATGTGTATAAGTATCAAGAACAAATGTCTGTTTTATTGTTTATGACAACTGTGGCATCAGTCAGACTGGCGGAGACATTTGTATGCATTAAATTCACGGACGATTTGTTCAGATTAGGCGCGAGTGTTACACACTAAATGTATCTATTGGAAAGCTGTCGAGAAAATATCTCGGATATTCATCAAATGAATTCCGTTTTGTGTGGCCAATGATTTATTCGTATATTTGAAATGGACGTTCATCGATCAAAAACAGCGTATTCCATTTGAGCGTTCACAAGGCTGGTTACTTTTCTGTTTTCAGTATTAACCCTTACTACGCTGAATTAAATGTTGTCGTCTGCTGGAAATGTTTTATTTTCAATATTTCTCGACAAAAACCTGGTTTTGACAGCACATGCGAATCGTCTCCAGTGTGCTGTCAATACCAGTTTTTTGTTAAGAATTAAAGCAAAAATGAAAAACAGCAGACGGCAATTAGATTCGGAAATAATATACAAATCAAAAATAAAATTATATATTATCCCGTCAACACAGTGCGTATGTGCCGTGAAACACGGTGCCGTGAAACATTTTTGATATCCAGTCAATACAATGTTTGCATTTTACAGCCATTTGTATATAGGTGTTGACGGGATAAATAGAATAGTAAGTTAGTGCCGTGAATGGGAAAACATATCTGGCGCGGCTCGGAAACGGGATGTGCTCGGCAGAGCCTCGCCCATCCCGTTTCCTAAGCCTTGCCAGATATGTTTTCCCATTCACGGCACTAACCTACTATTCTCTATCTATTTTCCTTATTTCTTAACCAAAATATGTGTTGTGACCACTCATTTGAACCGTCTCGGCGAGACGGTTCAAATGAGTGGTCACAACATATACTTCTGATGAGAAATAAAGAAATTCTTGAGCCTTGCCGGATATTTTTTCCCATTCACGGCACCAACCTACTATTCTCTATTTACTAAGCTAGGGCCCGTTTCACTAAACTTCGTACGACTAAGAAGTTCATAAGTGCGAAATTGAAATTTACAACAACATTTGATCTGGCAGCAGAAAGTGGCAAATCTTTCGTCGTTGATACTCCACTTAATTACTTGTACAATGTAGGTACAGTATAACCTCTCTAAACCGGAACCTCGGGCAATATGGATGTTTAACTTAGATGTGATTCGCTGTTGTGCACCTTTGATTATAAAGACTTTTCATGATTGCAAAATGTGTCATGAAGTGCTCACATGTCCTGACTTACAGTGGAACCTCTCCAAACCGGACACCCTGGGGACCGCCCAGGTCCCCAGGGTGTCCGGTTTGGAAAGGTTCCACTGTAGAAGATGGTATCAGTCGGGAATCACATCAATGTGAGAGGCAACTTATTAAAATTCATCGTAAGAACCTTTTCATCGTACAAAGTTTAGTGAAACGGGCCCCAGTTTCGTAGATTTCCGCGGCCGTGCAGTCTGTTCCGGGTCTTCACTGCTGTACGCGTAAAATCACAGGGTTTGAACAGATGGTCATTATTTTGGTGCCAATCATCATACACGACAGAAATCGTCAATTATCTACACATTCACCGTTCCAAACGTTCGGACCCCCGGCCTTTTATACTGTCAAAACACTTATACGTGTAATTCGTGGGAGGTGAAGTGTATGGCGGTATTAAACAATGCACCCAAACCACCAGAGATACCGTAAGACTACATAAAACACCGAAATATGAACCGTTCTTCAAGAACCTGTGTGTAAAACGGCAATAAATCAGGTTTTATCAGGCAGCAAGCTTTTTAATTGGCCGAATACGTATTGACTGATAACATATGTCAGGCACTTTGACCTGTACGGATTCAACAAATTGAAAACTAACGTTTCATTCGTCGAACGGCATCACATGACGTGACCGACTGACATCAGTGTAATGACGCAACATAGACAGGTCTCTATTTTGTTTTATAGTTGAGCATAAGACGCTACCTGATAAATAGAATACCAGCCTACATGTATATAGTGTATGTTGATATCAATTTATCAGGCTCGGTTCGGAAACGGCAAGCCTTGAATTCCTACGCGTTTCCTATCCATATAAACTTGATATCAAGAGACACTAACCTGATATTCTCCTAATAATATATCACGTCAAGGCTCGAATGTGGAGGCTGATAAGGCGAAATCGCGATGAGCGTATTCAGCCACCATACTGAGATGATTAATTTGTAAGGATTTTTTATGCATTACTTCCAGATACGTATTTGTATGCGTCGTATCTTCTATCATTTATTGGATACCCACGAGAATCACAACTACTACGAGTGCTTTAGGTGGGCCACCATTGATTGTTGCTATGTTGAACCTTATATGTCACAGAAACGAATATATCACACGTGTGAAGTATTCGTGCGAATGCGTCACAAATGTCGGTGAATACTGGCCAAATTCGGCCGAATACATCACAAACCGAAAATTTCACACAAATATTTTTCACTTTTTGGTATAAACGAATATGTCACACAATCGCAAATTTCAAACTTGACCGAATATGGTCATATCATTATCAAATCGAATGTATCGACTAGACGATCACTTTGGAGCATTTATTGTCGAAATGTGATCATTACGTAATCCAAGATGACCGCCGAAAGGTCAAAAGGTCATTATTTTATTAGAGATTTCAAATGTCTTATTTTCAAAAACCGCCGGGCTGATATCGGACAAACTTCGACGCAAATGTACACTAACGGACGTACGGACGGACGTACGGACGGAACCTCAGGAGCAAAGCAATATGCCACCCTTGCTATCGCATAGGGGGCATAAACACGTTTAACGTAACAATATTCCTTTAACCCATTCAACACTACATACCTGGAGTTTGCAAACAATGTAGATCCAGATGAACCGACTCGTAATGAGCCGTCTCATCAGGATCTGCACTGTTTGTGACAAAATTTCTATTTTTACCGCCAATATCTGACAACAAAATGACCTACTGACCTCAAATCAATAGGGGTCATCTGCTGGTCATGATTAACTTGAAAACCAATACTTGGCATCCTAGGTCATGGCGTTCTCAAGTTATCGAGCGACAACTGTTTTATTGTCTAAAGTCACCGCGATTTTGACCTTTGACACACTGTAATCAAGTCAAATTGGTCATACACTGGTCGTGACTGACCTGCATACCAAGTTTGAGGATCCTATGTCAAGATTATTTTGAGCGCAAACCAAATCGCTAACAGACGGACAGACGATAAGCGCCATAACATGATACGCCCCTAGTGCTGTCTGAAATCAGCTGGAATAGCTAAGTGGGTAGAGCATCGGACTCCGGATCGAGAAACCCCGAGTTAGAATCCCGCCACTGGTCGATTCGGCGTGTCCTTGGGCAAGACAAGACACATTCGTGATAGCCTAGTCATATCGGGCGGGGACTTAAAGGTGCATACCCACCCACTCAGTTGGCACAAAATGTTCTTTATATCAGAGACATCATTCTGAGACATTTTCTGGCAATATAATAATTAATTTACCATTACCCAACGTATTGATTGGCATTATTATACATTTTATATCAGACGTAATTGTTCACGCTGATACCAGGGGCGATAAACGTACTTCCTTAACATGTTAATTGATACAAATAATGCAAATAGTTTGCATTTATTTTTTGATGTGCAATTATCATACTTTATAATCTGTCGAAAATATTATTTTTTCAGGTGACGCATTTAATTAGTATAAATCATAACAAGTCATAATAATAAGACTACGCACGGGACAAAACAGGCTAAATGCCCACATGTATGCAAAACTGAAGTTGTCCCCATCTCCAAGATGCACTTGCGGTATGGAAGAGCAGACTACAGAGCATATACTGCAAAGATGCCCCCTGTTAGAGCAGAGAAGAAAAAGCATATGGCCAGAGATCACCACCCTAGTAGAGAAGTTGTATGGAAAGATGGAGGAGCTCAGAAAGACAGCGTCCTTCATTGCTGTGGCTGGTGTGATGGTGTAGATGGTGAACGCCAGTAAGTAAGTATTAGTATAAATAATTAAAAAATACCATGCCTAATTTGCATATGAAAATAGCCTGATACCAACGCGCGTCACTATCAGTAAACTACATATTACTAAATGATTATATCTGTATATCTCCTAATTGTTAGAACTGGTGGAATAGTGATACGATTATACACGTATTTAATTCCTATAAATAACTTGTGCCTACTGAGTGGGCATGTACCTTTATATGGTCGGTATCGACATGAAGGTCATCGAGCCAGTGCCGTCGTTAAATCAAAGCATTTTCATTTACCTTGTCTAACCCGGCGAATATTCCTGCTCTATTCTGTTTTATTTTTTTATCGCACTGTTATCCCCCATTCGAATGTTCATGTGACATATTCGTCTAGACAATATTTTATTAATTTTTGTTCGAGTTTTTGTAACATGTGACACATTCGTTTTTGGCGGGAGACATACTGTCTCCACGCTATTGGGATCGTGATTCTGGCCGTTTTCACGGGTCTACTTTCGGAAGTGGCTCTCTGTTCATCGGGGGACGTCTCAATAGGCTCAATTTGCGTTCGCATTTAACAACAGTCAGGTGACAATTAAAGTCAGCGAGTGAACTGAAAGCAAGTTATTAATAGCAACGGCAATGCTCAACATTATGTGTAAATTAGTTGGCATGCCCAACTATACTTTTGAAGAGAACTACTTTTGAAGAGAACAAATTGCTGTTATTGAGACGCCCCCCGTATCGTGTACCACGCAGTCGCATGTTCATCGGGGGACGTCTCAATAGGCTCAATTTGCGTTCGCAATTAACAACAGTCAGGTGACATTTAAAGTCAGCGAGTGAACTGAAAGCAAGTTATTAATAGCAACGGCAATGCTCAACATTATGTGTAAAATAGTTGGCATGCCCAACTTTACTTTTGAAGAGAACAAATTGCTGTTATTGAGACGCCCCCCGTATCGTGTACCACGCAGTCGCAATGCGACGTCGAAGGCCATTTCTTTTTCATATTGTGGTTTGCGGGCGATTTTCGAAAAATTACCCTCTGTGTGAGCGAAACAAGGGGGAATACAAAATGGAGTTGTTGCGTAATCCAAGATGGCCGCCATAGAAAAGTAGGTCAAATCCTTAAAAAGCCTACTCCTGTAGCGGATTTCGACAAAATTTTGCACGAATGATCATTGGCTGGTGGACTTTCAAATATGTTCAGGAATTTACCCCGGGGTCAAAAATGGGCGTGGCCCGGGGGGGTCAAATGTAGGTCAAATTTCATATTTAGTCGAACCTGGTCATGTCATATATCAAATCGAAGGTATTGATGAGCCGATCACTATGGCGTATTTATTTTCAAAATAGGTTATACGTCATCCAAGATGGCTGCCGAAAGGTCAAAATGTCACCTTTCCATTAGCAACTTTGATTCTCTTCCTCTCATGAACCACTTGGCCTATGGGCATGACACTTTACAGACATGGTCCTGTGTGAAAATCGGTCCAGTAAAGCAAAAATCATGGAAGAAAATCTATGTATAATATAAAATATGTTTTTTTCACCCTAAAATCAATATTTGACCAAATTTCATCGACTACAACAATGGGGAGGGTACCTGATGAGTTACATTTATGAAGCACAAACTTTTTGGCAGAGGGCACCTCTCACCGTATCCGTATAAAGGCGTATATCACCACTTCAATTCTGTGTTCTACCCCAATAAATACGTCTGCAATATACCTCGTAAAACGGTTTATTAGTCGGACATAAAGCACCTTTGCTTCATCAACCTATTTGTGTTTAGAGCAGGCTGTATTTTACAAACACCAGTAACTGATCAAGTTCTCCAAATTTGCAGATTGTACATCCAATAATCAACATCGAATATATTTCTAACAAGGAATTTCTGAGTATACAAATTCACAAGTGGCTACTTGTCTCCCGCCAGTCAGTACTTTCAGTACTTTGATTGTTGCAAGGGGTAGTGATGCCAAGCGTAAACGTCACACATTTGTGTGATGTATTCGTACGTATTCTTCACCATATGTTACGCATTCGCACGAATATATCACACGTGTGATATATTCGTTTCTGTGACATATAAGGTTCAACATTGCTATATAACCCAACCATTTTCCATATATGTGGCTGTGACTGGAGTAATGGCGCGTATGAGAGTTACTTTAAACTCATACTTTTCAGGCAAAATGGTTTTCTGGCAACATGGTTTGCTTTAAACTCATATTTTTCTTGCAAAATTATGTACTTTAAACTAATACTTTTTCCGGCAAAATGGTGTACTTCTTTCTCATAAAAGTATGTAATTTTAAACTCACACCTTTCTAGCATAGGAATTTGTATCTGGTAACCAAGAGCACAGCTCAGCTTCATCTCATCTAGTGATACTGATGAAAATACACGCTCAGATTGTTATAAACACCGACACTATGGGGTGTCGTTTTTTAACCTTTAATACCATTTGTGATATCACCTATTCGGATATGAATTTGTGCTATCACCATTCCGAATGGGTGATAACACTGCTTAAAGACGTACGGGTGATATTACATATTCGATTAAGCGGTATCATCTATTCAAATGGGTGATATCACCAATCGAATAGGTGATATCACCCATTTGTTTTTTAATAAACTACAATGGAGATGTTGAATTGGTGATATCACTGATGCAAGTGAGTTACAGGGTCAGTGTGTAAGTGCACACACGAACGAACACGACAGGTTGATTCCAACCTGTCGTGTTCGTTCGTGTGTGCACTTACACGCTGACCCCACTGTATATCACTAATGGAACGCGAAAGGGTGATATCACTTATTCGAATGGATGGTATCACGCTTTCAAATGGGAGATATCAACAATTCACATTTCAATGAGTGACATCACCAATAGGTGGTATCACTCATTGGAATAGGTGATATCATTCATTGGAATAGGTGATATCACTCATTGAAATAGGTGATATCACTCATTGAAATAGGTGATATCACTCATTGGAATAGGTGATATCACTCATTGGAATAGGTGATATCACAGAATGGTATTAACCCTTTGCATGCTAGCGGCGAAAATATCCGCCAAACGAATTAGGAGTACATGTATAAGTTTTATTTCTCTCTGTAAATATGTCTTGAAATTTCTTTAGAATTGAGTCCTCAGACTCAATTCTAATGAAATTCCAAGACATATTCATGATATTTACGGGGAGAAATACAAGAAAATATGATGAATTATTGTCCGCTAGTTTTGAACTATTTATAGCCCACAAGTTTCCCAGCATGCAAAGAGTTAAACTCAAAACGACACTCCATAAGACACACGGATTGTTGAAAATGCCGTAGTACGGGTCCTCATTGGTCTATTAATAATTCTAATCCGGATATACCCCGTTTCCTACGGCAGTGTTAATAGCTAATTAACGTCTCGTCTGCCATCGATTTCAGCCGCTCAGGCTTATCAACAAGTAATCATTTTGTATTGATTTGCAATTTATTGTGGAATTCAACAGACTGGTGATGCATAATCGCGTAGAGATCAGCGAAGATGAACTGAATAAAACACAAAATAAACATTCTCAGTATGTTGTATTGAAATTTACTGCTCCGCCGTATCGGCATGTAGCGTGTCAGCAACATTTACGATATAATTGGATATGACTGGAGAAATTTCCTTTTTTGACCAGTCTAGCTCCTGATCTGCTGGCGATCTCCGACAGCCTTATGTAGTAGAACCTCTGTAAACCGGACACCCATACAGTGTCAGCCTGATTATTTTTATGTGTGTATTGTCATTTAGTTCCTTGATAATGTCTGTTCATGATAGCAAGCACGGAAACGTGTCTAGACATGCTCACATGCCTGATTTACAGTGCAACCTCTCGAAACTGGACACCCTGGGAACCTCACAGGGTGTCCGGTTTAGAGAGGTTCCATAACATAATCAAACCTGTGAATGAAGGCCATGCATGGGAAGAGACAAATCTGGCTGTTGTTTACAGGTGATCTTTGTTCGCAGGTCCATTTATTTGTCACTTTAGTATTTGAATAATTGAGAAACAAAAGCGGGACTGCTATAGACAGGCTATTGCTATACGGAGGTGGCCTTTAGCATAGTTTCGACTGTATATACAAGGATATACACATTGTCAATCGCTTGGCTGATATTGCAATGTACGGACGGTTAATTTGGCCAATGTGAATCATTACAAGTAGCAACAACTCTCCAAACCAGACACACATAAAAACACATGTGTGAGCATGATTATGATGGCTTTCACCGCAAGCTACTTACATATACGATGACAATGTGTCTTCCAGGGTACACATTACGCCATAAAAAAGAACTCCTCGGATACGGAGTTTGCGGAAAGGGACACGAAATTGCGGATTCTTTTTAAAAATACATGTACGTTTTATTTATTTTAGGAAATAATCGAGGACCAGTCACACCAGGGCTACGGATGATCCCGGATCACCCCAGAGCTTGGTCCGTGGCGATCCGTGGAGAACCTTGGTTAGTCCGTATCCAGACCGTAGTGATACCGTGACGAACCGTGGTTATCCGGCATGGTCCGTAGGTCGGCCCGGAGGTTTAGAAGGCTTCTAAACATCCGTGGCAATCCAGGACGATCCTTTGAACTCTTTGGTACCGTAGTGAATCCGTAGTAGCAACGGGATGGCCGTAGTGGGTCCTACGGGGCGCCATGCAGGACAGGTTAATTATGTGTACAAAATTGAGTTTTGTAACACTAAAAATCACAAAATTCAATTCTGTGTCACAAAATTCAATTCTGTCTGTGTCACAAAATTCAATTTTGTGAAGACAGAATTCATTTTTGTCCACAAAAATTAGTTGCGTATGTCATCTCTACGTTGATTGGTTGAGATCGGTCTTAGTCCATTTTACTAGATGGTGGAGTACACTTGCAGGTTTAAATATTTCAATGCGAAAATATAACCCAATATATCAATATTATACTTCTTTATGGACAGTTATTTTGGTTATATTATGATTACAAATGAGTGGTCACACCATATAAGCATATATACTTTGAAGGAGAAATAAGAAAAATATTCAGAATTTTCCCTCAATTATGTAAACAGGGTCAAACATAAAGTAGCCGGGACATAGCTAGACCTGAGAGCATGCCCATATATAGAGAATACCAGGCTAGTGTATTTTGATATCAAGTTTATCAGGCAAGGCTAGGAAACGCGTAGGAATTCCGAGGCTTGCCGAAGAATTCCTACCGTTTCCGAGCCGAGCCTGATAAACTTGATATTAAAATACACTAGCCTGGTATTCTATTTATCAGGTAACGTTTTATGCTCGAAAATGACATTAGATGACGTCGTATTCTAACAGTAGATCTAACCTTGTGAAACAAATGGTATTGGATCTGTGTCTACTAGTTGCGAAGTTACGTGTTCGCAACTATGTGTCTACATGCATTATTTACAGTATACACCATCTTAGTACATGTATCCATGGTATCTACACAAATACTACAAATGGTTTCCTCAAATGGCCCAATACACACATTCTGTTTATAAACACAGACAGCAGTCAGAACACAGGCCACAGCGCGTGTATTATTGATTTAACTGGGGCAAATGTACCTTGCGATACACACTAAATGACGTCAGTACTCGCGGGAGATCTACATGTACATGAATTATGTGTACAATTATAACGCAAATGAGTTTAAATACGAATGGGTTTGTCAACGTTTGACTGTTTGGAGATAGTTGAAGCAAAATGGCAGAATGAGAAATGAATCATCGGCAGAATGAGAAATAAATCATCGACATTGAATGTGTAGATCGGCGACCGTGACCCATTTCTCCAGTGCAGTTTCTGACCAATGGTAGTCCTTCTTACATGCGTGTGCAGAATTGACAGAATTGAATTTTGTGACACAGAATTGAATTCTGTGGCACAGAATTGAATTTTGTGGACAGAATTGAATTCTAATTCTGTGGCACAGAATTGAATTTTGTGACACAGAATTGAATTCTGTGACACAAAAGTGAATTTTGTGACACAGAATTGAATTTTGTGGCACAAAAATGAATTTTGTTGACAAAATTGAGCCATGTCCCACTTGGCGCCCCGTAGGTCCATAGTACCATCGTAGTACTTCCATGCCGATCCTGAGTGGACCGGGAGTGTTTCTGGAAGAGGGTGACAACACGGTTTGTCCCGGTGATAGTACGGTATCAGTACGAAGACCCCGGATGTACTACGGCGGTACGACTGGGACGAACCTTGACCATCCGTAGCGTGACCGTGTTAAATCCGGCATGTTTCTCGGATATACTACGGACCTACAACCGACTACCCCAGACCACCGTAGTCCTCCGTAGTCATACCTTGGCCATCCGTAGTCTCACCGTAGTCTCGTCGCAGTAGAACCGTACTGGCACCGTGTTCCCAACATAATATTTGACCAGCTTTCCGGACGGCACCGGTGATGAACCCCGGACCCCCAGGGGCCACCATGGCCATCCGTAGTTCACCCTGGTTATGTGTGACTGGGGCTTTGCTTCGCCAGATGCCTGTTGCATGTCAATTCAACAAATGGTTGACATATATCGTTAATACCAGTAACTATAACCTCTTTAGACGGGAAATCGCCACATTTTGGCATGATTGGATTTAACATACATGTATTTTGCTTGTAGACATCACACAGCGAGTTTGCAATGTTTTTATGTGTCCATGACGATGAAAACCTCTGACGTGCAGGAAAAATGTTGGCACGGCGGTATCTGTGAACCAAATTACTGTTGTGTTGTTGTTGGTGGTGTTTAACAGCTAAGGTCATTTAATGCCGGGCCAACGGGTTCGATCCCGTATTCAACCTGCTGCATTACTTTTGCTATGGCCTAGCTGTGTTATATGAGCATGTTCAACAAAACACTGTGTTCATGTTCCATACTTGTCTGATGGAGTAACATAATCAATTGCCTGCAGCATCGTTTCTCCAGACACAGGTTGTTAGTTCGGATGAATGAGCCAACTGTGTATATCTGTCTCAACACAGTTGTCCCATTGTCATTGGCCGGCCTTCCATCACCTGATCCGTCTCTGAATCAATACGATTTTGATTGGCTGAATGGCTTTCTGCTTGTAAAACATGTCTATTTCATCAGTTCGTCTCACAATCATCGGTTGCCCGTCCATCACCTGATCCGTCCCTGAATCAATGAGTTTAATTGGCTGATGACATGTCAACATGTCTGTGTAACCCTTTCAACACTACATGTCTGTATAGTGGTATTGGCTAACAGTGTATATCCAGATGAGCCGGCTCGTCACGAGCCGTCCCATCAGGATCTGCACGTTTTGCAAGAAATGTTCTTATTTCTGAGAACAAACACACCCCCTTTTCATAAATGGACTAGTCTGAAAATAATTGTGTGACTATTGGATTGGTTAAAAATTTGACATATCAAAATCCATTCCAGTTACTTAGGGGTGAAAGGGTTCATCATACTGTATATATATTGTGCGTGTGTATAATTCCAGCACAAAAATATTTACACAATTCCCTAACATTTGATTGGCCCGTAGCAAGTCTGTCCAAAATTTATAACCCAGTAAACTCCCACGCCGAACTACTTTCCGTAACCGTGAGGCGCAGTTAAAATAATTCTTAAGAAAACGGAAAATAAACACATTTTCTTGATGAATTTATTTCAAATGCTGGAATGATAAGGAATGAATGGCCTTTTTGTGGAATTTATCGGGGATATAAACTTGGAAAAGTCGCGGGAATACTGGACGAGGCCTTCCGGCCTTCGTCCAGTATTCCCGCGACTTTTCCAAGTTTATACCCCGATAAATTCCACAAAAAGGCCATTCATTCCTATAATGTGTGCTTTGTCTTATAACATGTATTGTGATTGTCATTGGTCGATCTTCCATCACCTGATATCACCTGTCTCTGAATCAATAACATTTTAATTGGCTAAATGGCTTTCTGCTTGTTGAACATGTCAATTTCAACAAACTGGATATCTACATGTATGTGTGTCTGTATTTAATATAACATGTACATTTAATACAAGTGTGATAGACCGGTCTTCCATCACATGATCTGTCTCTGAATCAATAACATTTTAATTAGTTAAATGGCTTTCTGCTTGTTGAACATGTCGGCTTCAACAAACTGGATAGCTATGTGTGTGTCTGTATTTAATATAACATGTACATTTAATGCAAGTGTGATAGACCGGTCTTCCGTCACATGATCTGTCTCTCAACTATGATTTCGATTAGTTGGATTGCTTCTATTTAACCTTACAGTGGGGTCAGCGTGTAAGTGCACAAACGAACGAACACGACAGGTTGGTTCCAACCTGTCGTGTTCGTTCGTGTGTGCACTTACACGCTGACCCCACTGTATATGCAATGTCCGTTTCATCATATTGTATAAATATATATTATGCGCGCGTATGGATTTTTGTCTTATCACATCTTTGATAAAGTTTCGAATTTTGTTTCTGCATTTACACAGCACATGGGCCATGTCCATACCTCTCCTCGTACATACGGACGAACCGTGATCTAACTGTGGCTTACAACATGCATACATAACACATTTGTCATTGGCTGACCTTACATCAACCGACAGGTCTCTGAATCAATAAGATTTTCATTGGATGATGGCTTTGTGTTTGATCAACACGCCAGTTTCATCAGACGTGTCACACTGCATAAATACGGGCATTTACAGAATATCAGAAAATGTACAATTCATCATTGGCAAATGGCAAAAAAGATCAGACTTGATCAGGTTTTTTGTCACTGTTTTGAATTGCATGCACTACAGAGTGGGATGCATCTTTGCAATTTTGGTCTCAAGGGACAGTTGGTGGCTGCGCTCGATAAGGGGATGAAGCATTTGCTATATATTTCAGCATTGATGCTACAAGTTGCAGGAGTGTGAGCAGACAAACGTTCATCAGTATGTTGGTCTGGGGAATGTGTATTTGAATTTAAACTTTATTTATTTTACAACGATTAGAAACAAGCGCCACAACACTTATACAAATGCTTTCGTTGGCACAGATGTTTGTGTATTTGTGAAATGCGATCATATAGAGGGTCAGCGGTGATTTGCGAGAGGGTCAGCGGTGTCTTCCGATCATGTAGGGGGTCAGCGGTGGTTTGCGATCATATAGAGGGTCAGCGGTGGTTTGCGATCATATAGGGGCTCAGCGGTGGTTTGCGATCATATAGGGGGCTCAGCGGTGGTTTGCGATCATATAGGGGATCAGCGGTGGTTTGCGATCGTAAAGAGGGTCAGCGGTGATTTGCGATCATATAGGGTCAGCGGTGGCTTGCGATCATACAGAGGGTCAATGGTGGTTGGCGATGCTATAGAAGGTCAGCGCTGCTATCAACTAGGGGGTCAGCGGTGGTTTCCGATCATATATAAACGGGTTGTCCCTTTCTAGACTCTCAGGATATATCCATATTTTGGTTGGCACGTGTCTGTGCTGTATGGTTTACAACTTCCGTGTTCTCTGATGACGCGTCAGAATGTCGGGAAAGTTTCAGAGACTCTAATGTGATGTGTCTGCAAGTCTAGACTTCCAAATGAATGCATAACACTAAATACTGGACATTACGACATGCAAGCATGCGCACTTTACCTGCATGCACATTTGCACATTGTCCAATGTTGCCATTATAACAACATTGAGCGAGGTTGTAAGTTCGTTCAACCACAGTCATATACAGGTAGGAATGTACTGAGCCCCGTAGGGGACATGGATTTTTTTTTATTAATTCGTTCCCACGAAATAACAATTCGGTCACTCAAATTTAACGATTCGTTCTCTCGAATTAACAATTCCTTCCCACAATATAACAAATCGTTCCCTCGAATTAACAATTCGTTCCCTCGAATTAACAATTCGTTCCCACGAATATTTTGTGGGAACGAATTGTTAAATTGGGGGAACGAATTGTTAATTTGTGGGTACGAATTGCTAATTCGTGGGTACGAATTGTTAAATTGAGGTAACAAATTGTTATTTCGTGGGAACGAATTAATAAAAAAAAAAGAATTCTACATCCCCTGTGGGGCTCCGTAGGAATGCACCAATCAACATGTATGTGGAAGCAGTACATTGAACAGCAAACGTACAATACACAACCGCCTGCTGTTAACCCTTGGCCTGCTGATCGCGAAAACTGTCGTCTGCAGTTGCTTTATTTTTTGCCCTGTTTCTCAATAAAAACATGGTTTGACAGCACTTTAGAATCATTTCCAATGGAAATGATTCTAAAGTGCTGTCAAACCATGTTTTTGATGAGAAAAATCGAAAATAAAACATAAACAGCAGACGACAACATTTCATTCAGCAGGCTAAGGGTTAATACTGCCCAGAGGTCAACGTTTCTGAGCCACTATTTGGCAATCACAACTCGTCAAACAAGCAGTTTGATTGGCTGAGTCTGAGCTGTATCACAGCTCAGGCCCAGTCAATCAAGCTGCATGATTTCAAGCACAATATTCAAGCATTTTGAAAGAATCCCGAAATCAGAACTACATATTTATAGAAAAAATATACATTCAGCCCTGAAATTAGAATCACCTCACAACACCAGAGTGACTTAGCCCCACTCACTAAAAGTAATGGGAGTAGTACTAATCATACTACTTTTATAATGGGTATAACCGGATTCAACTCTCAAGTAACAAGGAAGCCAAAAATATACCCGAGGGCCAAACCAGAGATATCGGGATTCCGGCAAGGATGAACCCCACCATTAACATTCCCTTCACATTCTGCCAACCAACCGCCAACTTGCTAACAGCTCAATATAAATTGGCATGGCAACATGTAACATACACTGTGCTTGTAACCGTGTTATCCCATACTCTGTCTATTGAATATTCAATATTCCATAAGCATATGCGACTTTATGCGTGCAAACGGGACTGTTTGCAGTCCTATGTGACACATACTTGGCTATTTATGATACAAATAATGCAGGGAAACAATAAAAGTGAAGTTACTCGCAACATTATTTGCATAATTCATCACTCTTGGATTTCGTCTAGCCAAGAATCAAAAGTCAATACTGTTAATGGCATCGTCTGGCTCAAAATAAATTTTGTCGTCTGCTGCTTTTTTATTTTCCATATTTTCTTAGCAAGACATGTTTAGACAGTGCATGATGCACTGTCAAAACAGGTTTTTGTTTGTAAATAAAAATACAGACTAGATGGCCGCGGCCAGCACATCACACTTGCTGAAGTATTTGATGATCCCAGTATGTAGGTATGTATCTGGTTAGAGCAATCAGATAGGGGAGATATTGGGTAGTTTAACGTAAATTTCAGAGTAATTTGACCTTAACCTTGGACAAGGGGGCTGCATGGGTGGCCATTATAGGAATGAATGGCCTTTTTTTGGAATTTATCGGGGTATAAACTTATTTTTTTTCGAAAATTGTAATTTTTTATGGCCTCGTCCAGTATTCCCGCGACTTTTTCAAGTTTATATCCCCGATAAATTCCACAAAAAGGCCATTCATTCCTTATAATTCCAACATTTTAAATAAATCCATCAAGAAAATGTGTTTATTTTCCGTTTTCTTAAGAATTATTTTAACTGCGCCTGACGGTTACGGCAAGTAGTTCGGCATGGAGTTTACTGGGACATAAATTTTGGACGGAGACTTGCAACGGACCAATCAAATGTTAGGGAATTGTGTAAATATTTTTGTGCTGGAATTATAGAATGACAATATGGATGGTTATAAAGAAGTATATGAAAGGTTCAAGTCAAGTGGACTTTAATTACGCAGTTAAAAACTTTAACGCAGATTTAAAAAAAACATAACACAGATTTCAAAGTAATTTGACCTTGAACTTAGGCATGGGAACCACATGGATGGGCTATAGAATGAAAATACGGATGTTAATAAAGAGGTATGTGAAGTTCCAAGTCAATTGGACATAGAGTTATGGAGATATTTGGTACTGAAAAACCTTAATGCAGATTTTACAAAAAAAAACGTCATTTGCTATTGACCTTGGGCATGGGGGCCGCAAGGCTGGCCTATAGAATGAAAATATGGATGATGATAAAAAGGTGTATGAAGTTCCAAGTAAATCAGCCATAGGGTTGTGGAGAGATTTGGTACTTACAAATCATTAATGCAAATGCCGAATGCACACCAAAAGCGGCGACTATATCACGCCGACCGTAAGCACGATACAAAACAGCAGACAATACATGTACCATTTATTTCCTTGAGTTAAGTATTAATGACCGTCTGTGTCAGAATACCAGATATGGGAATTATGTGATGCATTGGCCTTGTGCCCAGTGTAGCTGCTGATCAGTTAACAGCCTTGTAGAATTCCCTATTGTTCTCACCTATTGTTACCCTGGTTACAATAGCGGTGGGTAAAAATAGAAGAGGACTGTATAATCCCCTAGTGTTCACCATCCCCTTTTGTTACACCAGTTACAATAAGGGAGGACTGTCGAACCCCATAGTGTCCACCCTCGCCTATTGTTACCCCAGTTACAATAGGGGCGGACTGTGGAACCCCCTATTGTTCACCCTCGCCTATTGTTACCCAGTTACAATATAGGAGACTGTGGAACCCCCAAGTGTTCACCCTCGCCAATTGTTACCCCAGTTACAATAGGGGAGACTGTGAAACCCCATATTGTTCACACTCGCCTATTGTTACCCAGTTACAATAGGGGAGAATGTGGAACCCCCTATTGGTCAGCCTCGCCTATTGTTACCCCAGATACAATAAGGGAGGACTTTGGAACCCCCTATTATTCACACTCGTATATTTTTACCCAGTTACAATATGGGAGGACTGTGGGACCCCTCATTGGTCACCCACGCTTATTGTTACCCCAGATACAATATGGGAGGACTTTGGAACCCCTCTATTATTCACCCTCGCATATTTTTACCCAGTTGTATTATGGGAGGACTGTGGGACCCCCTATTGTTCACCCTCGCCTTTTCTTACAATAGGGGAGGACTATGTCCCCCTATTGTTCACCCTGACCTATTGTTATCCCAGTTACAATAGGGGACGACTGTGGAACCCCCTATTGTTCACCCTCGCCTATTGTTACCCAATATACAATAGGGGAGGACTTCGGAACCTCCCCTCCCCCCGTTGTTCACCCTTGCATATTGTTATCCAGTTACAATATGGGAGGACTGTGTGACCCCCTATTGTTCACCATCGCCTATTATTATCCCAGTTTTAATAGGGGAGGACTGTGGAACCCCCTATTGTTCACCCTGGCCTATTATTATCCCAGTTACAATAGGGGAGGACTGTGGAACCCCCTATTGTTCACTCTGGCCTATTGTTATCCCAGTTACAATAGGGGAGGACTGTGGAACCCCCTATTCTTCACCCTGGCCTATTGTTATCCCAGTTACAATAGGGGAGGACTGTGGAACTCCCTATTGTTCACCCTGGTCTATTGTTATCCCAGTTACAATAGGGGAGGACTGTGGAACCCCATATTGTTCACCCTGGCCTATTGTTATCCCAGTTACAATAGGGGAGGACTGTGAAACCCCCTATTGTTCACCCTGGCCTATTGTTATCCCAGTTACAAAAGGGGAGGACTGTGGAACCCCCTATTGTTCACCCTGGCCTATTGTTATCCCAGTTACAATAGGGGAGGACTGTGGAACCCCCTATTGTTCACCCTGGCCTATTGTTATCCCAGTTACAATAGGGGAGGACTGTGGAACCCCCTATTATTATCCCAGTTACAATATGGGAGGACTGTGGAACCCCCTATTGTTCACCCTGGCCTATTGTTATCCCAGTTACAATAGGGAGGACTGTGGAACCCCATATTGTTCACCCTGGCCTATTGTTATCCCAGTTACAATATGGGAGGACTGTGGAACCCCCTATTGTTCACCCTGGCCTATTGTTATCCCAGTTACAATAGGGGAGGACTGTGGAACCCCCTATTGTTCACCCTGGCCTATTGTTATCCCAGTTACAATAGGGGAGGACTGTGGAACCCCCTATTGTTACCCCAGTTACAATATGGGAGGACTGTGGAACCCCCTATTGTTCACCCTGGCCTATTGTTATCCCAGTTACAATAGGGGAGGACTGTGGAACCCCATATTGTTCACCCTGGCCTATTGTTATCCCAGTTACAATAGGGGAGGACTGTGGAACCCGCTATTCTTCACCCTGGCCTATTGTTATCCCAGTTACAATAGGGGAGGACTGTGGAACCCCCTATTGTTCACCCTGGTCTATTGTTATCCCAGTTACAATAGGGGAGGACTGTGGAACCCCATATTGTTCACCCTCGCCTATGGTTATCCCAGTTACGATAGGAGAGGACTGTGGAACCCCCTATTGTTCACCCTGGCCTATTGTTATCCCAGTTACAATAGGGGAGGACAGTGGAACCCCCTATTGTTCACCCTCGCCTATTGTTATCCCAGTTACAATAGGGGAGGACAGTGGAACCCCCTATTGTTCACTCTGGCCTATTGTTATCCCAGTTACAATAGGGGAGGACTGTGGAATCCCCTATTGTTCACCCTGGTCTATTGTTATCCCAGTTACAATAGGGGAGGACTGTGGAACCCCCTATTGTTCACCCTGGCCTATTGTTATCCCAGTTACAACAGGGGAGGACAGTGGAACCCCCTATTGTTCACCCTCGCCTGCTAGGAAGGGCCGTTGTATTAATATGGAAGGATGTATCGTCACTCAAGTAAGGCATGTGTGCAATATGTAGATATTAGCTGAAAGAGAAGGCGATTTCAAAAACACTTTCCAAAATATAAACCGACAGACAGACGATCAGTAGCGAGGGTAATTGTATTAATGTGAAAGGACGTATCCTTACTAAGTAATACATGTGCACAATATGAACATATTAGCTGAAGGCAAACAGAAATTATAAGTAATGCATGTGTGTACTACAGAAAGTGAACAGGGGCTCACGTATACCCCCGGCCGCCGCCTGAACCAACAAATAAAATCTTTAATGCAGATATTTAAAAGAAAACTTTTAACGTGAATTTCTAAGTAATTTGACCTTGACCTTGGACATGAAGGCCGCATGCGTGTGGTATGGAATGAAAATATGTACGATGATTAGGAAGTATATGAAGTTTGAAGTCAATCCGACTTACCGCTGCAGAGGTGGGTGTGTCTGGCCAACGTGATGGTGTAAATTAACGGTAGGGGTTCCTCCTTGTAGGAATCACGATTTGCCTGGTTTGGCCCTTAAGTACGTTTTTATCTTTGGCTCTTTTGTTACCTGGGAGTTGAATGGGTTATTCCCCATTATAATATTAACATTATTACTGAACCTACTGCCTTTGGGAGGGGCCAAGTGATTCTGGTGTGGCGAGGACCTGACATTAGATCAGGATTATTCTGATCTCAGGGCTGAATATATAGTTTTTTTATTGTAAATATTCAGCTGATTTTGGGATTTTCCCCCCATTTGTACATGTACTTGAACATGCACTGGTACAGGTAATATATGGGACTTAGTACTAAACCCATTGACCCGGCCTTAAATGACCTTAGCTGTTGATAGACCATTAAACCCAAACAAACATACAAACTTACCGCTGCAGAGATAATGGGTACCCACAAACTTTTTGCAAATCTTACAGACTCAAAGTTCCAAGTAATTTGACCTTGAACAAGACATGAAGGCCGCATAGGTGTGGTCTGGACTGAAACTATGGATGATGATAAGGAAGTATATGAAGTTTGAGGTCAATCAGACTTACCGTTACAGAGATAATGAATGGGTACCCAAATGGGTACGGAATTAAGAAAACTATATATATTGAGGGAGAAATTTTCAAAGTATATGGGGGGGGAGGTATAATAAACGGACGGACGGACAGACAGAAACCTACAGGGCACTGCCGATTCTCGGTTGGGCCCTAATTACCATAAAAAAATATTAAAGACTTTCAGCACTAGAGCACCGTGTCCTGATCCAGTGCCGGGCACTCATACACCAGATCACATGGCCCTAGATGTGAATCCCAGTAAGATTAATCAGTACACATATCTACACATCATCTCAGCTATCATATTAGTATAAATTGTTGTTATTACGTTGGCGAAACATGAACCATTTCACCCCTAAGTAACTGGAATGGATTTTGATATGTTCATTTTGCAACCAACCCAACCGTCACAAATGGTTTTCAGACTAGTCCATTTATGAAAAGGGGATATTTTTTGTTCTCAAAAATATTAAAATTACTTTCAAAAAGTGCAGATCCTGATGAGACGGCTCGTTATAGCGGGATTTCGGGTTCAAAGGGTTAATGATGGCAGCAAAATAAAGTCTCTGGGACAAATACTGTTATAGTCACAATATATACCAGTTTGTAAGCAGTCAGTGCAGTGAAACCAGAGGTCACAAGATACGCCCGTCGAGGTCAGTGGAGTGAAAATAGTAGATCAAGGTCACATTACTGTCAAATGGTATGTCAATTGCTGTAGCCTATTTCACCAACATTGCAAAGTATACTTTGAGGGAGAAATTTTCAATTTTAAGACAACTTTATTAATTTTTATTATACTGAATTTCTTACATTATCACAGCCATTTTGGCTGTGATAATGTAATAAATTC
Organism: Conchocele bisecta; assembly: GCA_029237695.1. Classification (NCBI taxonomy): domain Eukaryota; kingdom Metazoa; phylum Mollusca; class Bivalvia; order Lucinida; family Thyasiridae; genus Conchocele; species Conchocele bisecta. The sequence continues at coordinate 43,897,894 of CM055273.1, forward strand.
AGTATAATAAATCTGCATACTTGTAATCATCAAATATATGCAGTCGTTAGTTCTATATGAACTAATGCATTTCAGGAAAAATAAATGATTACTCCCTCAAAGTATACTTTGCTAGATAAGTATACTTTGCAATTTTGATGAAATCGGCGACAGGTGAGGCTAGGAAAGCCATAGGAATTACAAGTTCCGAGCTGAACCTGATAAAAGAATGGCATTCTGGTGAACACCATTAGCTGATTGGTGTGTGCATGTATACCGAGTAAATCTGCTGAAATAGGCTACTGGTGTACACCATTAGCTGATTGGTGTGTGCATGTATACGGAGTAAATCAGCTGATCAGCCAATTTTAACTGTAGCAGTAGCGGTACACATAATACAAGCATAACGTTGGATTTTCGGAGCAGTAAAAGGGACATCACTCCATAGGGATTGTGGGAGCACAATGAATTTCAAGTTATGCACTTGATGGTTGTCACATAGTACATACATACCAAGTATGAATTGTCAAAAGTGGGAATATTTTAGGTGGGACAAGTCCATGGGGATCGGAGGTGGAGTGAAAATGTTTTGGAGTAAAAAAAAAGGTGGACGACTCCATAGGGTTTGAGGTGGAGTGAATTTGTTTGTGTTAGTCACTGCAGCACAGGTAAGAAAAGTATGAATTGGATCAAAGGAGACTGGGGACCGTTTCACTAAACTTCTCACAACTAAAATGTTCGTAAGTGCAAATTTAGGATCGTCTGGAAATATCAATTGATGGATTTACATTTATTGAGCATAGGCTGCATATGCTCAATAAATGTAAATCCATTAATTATTTACAAGAAAACATTTTTAATGTGAAATTTACAGACTATCATAATTTTGCACGTACGAACATTTTAGTCGTACAAAGTTTAGTGAAACGGCCCCCAGTTACTTAGCGGTGAAAACTGTTTTTGTAATGTCTGTGTTTCATGCATGTTACTCCCCCATACAGATGCACTCCCATTTATATATGACCTTAATGTTGAAGAGATTTCATTCTTGGAGACGTACGCTCTTCTCAACTCTTTGCATGCTGGGAAAATAATGGCATTTATCAATTACCGGTATGCAGCAAATTTATGTTATTATTTGCTCATGATGATAAAAAGGCCTGGGGGCCGTTTCACAAAACGTTGTACGACTAAAATGTTCGTAAGTACAAATTTAGGATCGTTTGGAAATTTCAATTGATGGATTTACATTTATTGAGCATAGGCTGCATATGTAGCAGCCTATGCTCAATAAATGAAAATCCAATAATTGTTTACAAGAAAACATTGTTAATGTGAAATTTACAGACCATCATAATTTTGCACTTACGAACATTTTAGTCCTACGAAGTTTAGTGAAACGGCCCCCTGGTTTGCTGTACAAGCCAAAAATGGAAATATCAGTCGAAAAGGGGGGAGCATAACATGTTACGTTCCGCACTGCGAGACACGATAGTAGACATATACTTTAGTTGAGAAATAAGATAAACAGGGAAGGAAATATTATTCCTTAATATACATATGCCTGGAAGCATTTGTTTGTTTAATGGTGTTTAACAGCCTATCGACAGCAATTAAGGACATCTAAAGCTGGGCCAACGGGTTCGATTCCGCATTCAACAGGCTGCATTGGGGGAAAAATAACAAAATCAGATATTTACATCAAAATAAATACATATTCAGCCCTCAAATTAGAATAACCCGACCTGGTGCCCGGTCCATACCACACCAAAGTCACTTGGCCCCTTCCCCTAACAGTAATATGATTACAAATAATCATATTACAAACGTTTTTATAACTGACATGAACAAATAAACTAACAACACAATGCGGATATTAGCTTTTATTGATGCTATGTGTATCTGAGTTTCACTATTTCATCTTCTTATATTTTAACACAAATCTGGGAACACAAACAAATATGTCGCTGTGACTGGGGAAATGGGGCTTATGGGTTTTGCGACCAGTGTAAATCCTGATCAGCATGTGCATCTGCACAGTCTGATCAAGATCTATAGTGTCCGCCATTCCATCATTGAAACACCAGTCGTGCTGCTAATAAGAAATATAGATAGTTATCAGGCTACATATCAGCCATTCACAAATATCATTATATTATATAACTTTTCTGTATTTACACTTCAAATGGTAATGGGCCCAGGTCTGTATTTCATTGAAATTTCGAAAATCATATTTTCCATCAATCTCATCTGACATTGAAAACAATGCGATCACCGACAAATGTCTCAACCCTGAAGGTCATGGTCAGCAAGATCAAGGTCACCCGAATGACACTGGGTGGATAGCCATCAATGCGAGACAGCTATTGATAAAGTTTGATAGTGATCCAACTTAACAAATCAGGGGGCCGTTTCATTAAACTTCTTACGACTAAAATGTTCGTAAGTGCAAAATTATAAAAGTCTGTAACTTTCACATTAACAATGTTTTCTTGTAACCAATTATTGGATTTACATTTATTGAGCATATGCTGCATATGCAGCCTATGCTCATTATTTGTAAATCCATCAATTGAAATTCCCAGACGATTCTAAATTTGCACTTGAAGTTTAGTGAAACGGGACCCTGGAGATGTGATTTAGACGTACAGTGGAACCTCTGTAAATCTGACACTGGGTGGTCGCCAGGTTGTCCGATTTAGAGTGGCTCTACTGTAAAACAGACATATAACTATTTCAAGACCAATATGGGTGCTGTTCGATCATGAACAGATATTATTTTAGACGATAAATGGCAATGAAGCATATCAAGATTATGCACAAACTGTTCTCGGTGTCCGGTTTAGAGAGGTTCGAATGTACGTGTACTGCCAAAATGCCCATGCCTACTACTTGTGAAGATGAAAGGTATATAAAAGCTTTAACACAAAGTTTATTAGGCAAGGCTAGGAAACACATAGGAATCGGAGGCCCGCCGAAGAATTCCTACCGTTTCCGAACCGAACCGAACCAGGGGGCCGTTTCACTAAACTTAGTACGACTAAAATGTTCGTAAGTACAAAATTATGATAGTTTGTAAATTTCACATAAACAATGTTTTCTTGTAAAAAATTATTGGATTTATATTTATTGAGCATCTGCTCAATAAATGTAAATCCGTCAATTGAAATTTGTCCTTGATCGTGGGCATGTGGGCCGCATGGGTAGGCTATAGTATGAAAATATGGATGATGAAAAGGAAGTATTGGAAGATTGAAGTAAATTGGAGAAACGATTGTGGAGATATAAGGTATATAAAAACTTTAACGCAGATTTTATAATAACGCTAACTTCATTTGACCTTGGGGCACAGGGGCCGTATGAGTGCGACACATAATGAATATATGGATGATGACCAATAAGCTAACGAAGTTTCAAGCAAATCAGACTTACGGTTACAGAGATAGTAGGTATCTGAAAACTTGAAGCAAATTTTTAAACAATATTTAACGCAAACCTTTGACCTTAACCTTGGGCACAGGGGACCCATGAGTGGGATATAGCATGAATATATGGATGATGACTAGTAAGCATATGAAGTTTCAAGTCAATGTAACTTAGGATTGCAGAGTCTACAGGGTTCCCACACAGAAGCTGATATAAAATTCCCCGACAAAATGCCATTTTTCCCTGACAAAACATTAGCGACTTAAAATGTGTGTTATTAATTGCTGCAAGATCAAAACCTTAACATGTGAACTCTAAATTAATGTTGGCCTTCATATCCTCCCATTTTCAACCCTAACCACCTTTTTGGATGTACATGTATTTTGTTAATTTTGTGAAAACAAATGCACGATCGCTGGCTACATGTGAAGAATAAAAAACAGGAATTCCATATACTTAAACGTATGTCTAACTTTTCTTCAGAAAGAATAACATGTGATTCTATCTCATGTTGCATATATCTATGTTTGTTTCACACATGTAACATCATTACCATCAAAGGTAAACATACATGTACTTACAGAAAAGAATATAGTATGGTATGTATACATTGTTTTACTTAACAAATGTATCAAGTTCAGGATATTTAAAACTTATCAGGTACCAATTGCGCTTTCGTTGCCATTAAGGTAGTGGGTAATTGATAGATACACTTGACTTTAATGATAAATGCTTCATAACAGTCATGTGATATATGAATATAACATATGTGAATATTGTCTTGTTACTGTATACTATATGGAGCACCGAGTTGCCATCTCCTCCATCTTTGTATATACAAGCCATTGAAGAGTTTCACCACTTTGTGTGTTTGACACATACAGCAAATAATACAGTACAGTAGTGGGTATATATGGTATGTGTTGTGTGGTTTGCCAGGTAAAAGTGAAACACTGTGCGATTTTCTGTGTATGAAGCTATTTATATGTCCAGAAAACCGACATATTTTACAGTTTGGTGTAATATAATTGATAGGAGTCCGTTCTCCTGACTTTTGTACATGTGATTAACTACATTATATCATATGTTCTACTTCACATTTTGAGGTCTTTGTCAAACGGCAGAATGGGTGAAACTGGCTGATGGCTGACTTGGCCACCCCATGTGCCGTATTGGATACAGTAACGAGCCAGTGTTTACATATACATACAGTGAAATCGCGATGGCTCGAAATGCGATGGCTCGAAATGTCGGGCTCGCTCGAAATGGCGTCGCGGTCCCGATAATTTTCCCTATATGTTTAATGTATTTTACATGCGATGGCTCGAAATGCAATGGCTCGAAAAGTGCGATCGCTCGAAACAATTGTTAAGTCCCGCGGACACATTTCTCGCTATTTTGCTATACGAGGACTCGAAATTGATGTCGAAGTTTGTGTTTGGCTAATTTTCACACCTCCGCGTCTGATTATTACGAACAAAGGCCGAGCCGCGCTCTACCTGTCTGTGAAATGTGATTTCTTTTCAAATGCAATTAATTGCCTAAAGTGGTGCAATTTGATCGTTAACGTTGTTGATGGCGATCATTAAGTAAATAATTGTACACTTTCGCGGAGAATGACCAGGGAGCAGTGACAATAATTAACTAATCTGTGATTTACCAGTGATTGTGTGATAAGGATAAATATCATTCACCTACATTCACCTACATCGATATTAAAAGCTTATAAAATGTCAGACGCATTTTGATACCTGCTGTGAATTCTATAGTACAATATTTGTGAAATAAAAGTTATTGTATTCTTAATTTGTTGTTGTTGTTTTGTGTCCCATAACAGCTCAATGGCATACGGCGATTTATTAAATATTCTCGGTTTCGTCCACTCGGAGTATTTAATAGAGTCTGTCGTAAGTCATTGGTCGTTTTTCGTTTTAACTCCCGTGTTATTCGAGAGGCTACCCAGGAGTTACAACGAAAAACGCCCATTGAAAAGACCACTGTTTCGAGTGACGTCACAACCACCTGCTACATTAATTATGTGCGCCGCTATTTATAGTGAATAGTGGACCATTTCTCCTTTTCGACTTTGATAATTGAAATAAAGACAGTTTTGTAAATACATGCAGTTTATTTAATTTCGCATGCTAACTAATCTGCGAATAAATATTATAATCATTTAAAACATGGATACATTCTATTGTGCTTTGTTTATTTCCTAAATCCGACGGGTACAGTAGTCGGCAAATATAACAAAATCGAAAGATGAGATGGCTCGAAAGATGCGATCACTCGAGCAAAATGTGCGGTCCTGTGGCAGTTCGAGCCATCGCGATTTCACTGTATATATATTCCATCACATTTACGAAGCAACTATCTTTGAATCAAACGATGATCAGGTATATAGTTGGTCCTTAAAGATATAAACCAAAGTCATTTCATTTTCTCAGCATACGGGCATGGAAGGTCGTAGAGCCATTCCCGCCCTAAAATATAATCACGGAACTGAACGGAATTTCTTAGCAAAAGAAGGATTAACAATACAAATACAGTTAAGTCTATGCAATTTTTATGCCACTGGGTTTCGAAGAAACGGGTGGCATATAGTGTTTGGACCGTCCGACCGTCCGTCCGTCCGATCCGTCCGTCCGTTACACTTTTCGGTGAACCACTTTGTCACAGTTTCTCAAATATGCTGCAGGTGGCATCCGCGTTCGACAAGACGCATTTCTTGTTATTCTTCTATTATGGCCAGTTCGTATACATTTATATTTTTTTTATTGAAGGAAATGCTGAACATGGTTTTGTTACAGAGATATAAGCAATTTGGTTAATAAGTAGCGAAGCATTAAGATGATTAACAACGAAAAAGTAATGTCCCCTGACTTGTCACAGGGGCATAATAAAATTTGAATGCAACAAAGTGAGTAACATGAGAAGGCTGTCAGTTTTCACAACCATGTGAAGGTCAACAAGAAATGCATCTGTCGAACGCGGATGCCACCTGCAGCATATTTGAGAAACTGTGACAAAGTGGTTAACCGAAATTTGAGAAACTGTGACAAAGTGGTTAACCGAAAAGTGTGACGAACGGACGGACAGACGGACGGACGTTCTTACAGTACTATACTTATGTGGCTTATCACATGTTAAATATTAGCCACATAAAACGATTTTTAGCCACATAAAAGGATTTTTTAGGTGGCTAATTGTAACCAACCCTATCCTTTACCAAGTCCATAACCCTGTGGGGCTAGCCACATAAGAACCCTAATGTGTGCCCGGACAGACGGACGGACGGACGGACGGACAGACCAAACACTATATGCCACCCGTTTCTTCAAAACCTGGTGGCATAAAAAGGTCTAGGTCATGTTAATGGCATCAGTGTGTTCCAAATGTTCACATGTATCACATGTCCAAATATTGAAGCAATCCATCAAGTAATATTAATGTTATACAATGATGAAGAAACTTGTACAAACTTTTTGACGCAAAAAAATGGCTAAGTGTTTCCGCAAAAATGTGAAGGTACAAAAGGCCAAGGTCATGTTAATAGGGGCATGAATGTGTTCAGAATGTTAACATATATCAAGTGTCCAAATAGTGAAGCAATCTGTCAAGTAATATTAAAGTTATACCTTGATGATGAAGCTTGCACAACTTTTTGACATTTCGGACGACGGAAAAATCTGTGACTATAGTCGCGACTTCTGCTAAAGCAGGCGCGACAATAAACTATAACCTTTCATCTTACTATTAATTAAACACATATTCACCACATCCAGCAACAATTTAATGTCAACATTATGTTATTTGATCTCAAAACTGCCTTAGCCATATATCTGCAGGTTTACAAAAAAATCACAGATCTTGGGATTTCAAATTTCCCTGACATTTCCCTGACATTTGCTAAAATTTGAAATTTCCCCGACATTTCCCTGACCTTGAATTTCCCTGATTTTTCCCCAGACGCGTGGGAACCCTGAGAGATATAACGTATTTAAAAACCGTAACACAGATTTTGGACGGACGCACACACGGACACCTGTAGCCTATTTCATCAACATTGCAAAGTATACTTTAGTAGCAAAGTATACTTTGAGGGAGAAATTTTCAATTTTATGATAAATTTATTAATTTTTATTATACTGAATTTATTACATTATCACAGCCAATTTGGCTGTGATAATGTAATAAATTCAGTATAATAATTCTGCATACTTTTAATCATGAAATATATGCATTTGTTAGTTCTATATGAAATAATGCTTTTCGGGAAAAATAAATGATTTCTCCCTCAAAGTATACTTTGCTAGGAAAGTACCGGTATACTTTGCAATGTTGATGAAATAGGCTACTGATGTCATTGTGATCACCATATCTCGCTTTCCGCAAGCGGGTTCGACAAAAAATAGCGTATTTTTCAAAATGAAAACCAAATTCATCTCGATATATGCGCCCCCCTGCTATGTTTCAGGATTTTGCCAAACGTGATTTCATCTTGCCGGGCCAAAATGTCAATCACTTCAGGCTGAAGTGTCGTGGGACGAAGACCCATAGGGCTGAATTGTCGTAGTACAGTAGCCGATTTCATCAACATTCCAAAGTATACTTTTCTAGCAAAGTATACTTCGAGAAATTTTCAATTTTAGGATAAATTTATTAATTTTTATTATACTGAATTTATTACATTATCACAGCCATTTTGGCTGGCGATAATGTAATACATTCAGTATAATAATTCTGCATACTTTTAATTTGGTTAGTTCTATATGAAATAATGCATTTTGGTAAAAATAAATGATTACTCCCTCAAAGTATACTTTGCTAGAGAAGTATTCTTTGCAATTTTAGCAAATGTTATTTCACAATGTGCAATTTGCTGCAAACGGTTACCAGTCATACCGAATACACATCGATACCTGTGGGCGGAAGTGCAGTTTAAAAGGCTAGAAATATCACCACACCGCAAGTATCGATTACCGAAAAGGTGTATGTTACGAGTTGGGCCGATTGTATTCAGGAAATGTAATTCTGAACTAGATTGGTCAGTAAGCGAGGCTTACGGAATACCCCCCGCGTGGGCCCAGGTACCCCTAAAATATGTACAAATTTCCAAGTGTGTGGGCTTGTGACCTTGACTCTGGGATTAGCGCGAGCGGCATGAACGTGAATTTGTCACAGGGTGGTAGAGGTCCATTGGAGCAATGAGTGTGTGAAATGTGAAGCAGATCCGAGCAAGGAAATAGAAGTTATAACCGATTTCTCTGATGTTAAGTTTTGTAAAGAGACAACCGTATAACCTCGAATTAACGCCCCCGGAGGCGTTACATTTTACAAAAGGGGGGGGGGGGCGTTTATTAGGAGGGGGGCGTTAATTCGAGGTTATACGGTATGTATGTGACGTTGACCTCGAGATCAGCGGCGAATTGTCACAGCATATGAAATATTAAGAATTTTCAATGAAAGAAATAGAAGTTATAACATATTTCTCTGATGTTAAGTTTTGTAAAGAGACTAAGTATGTGACCTTGACCTTGGGATCAGCGGGGGTTGGAAAGTCGTAGATTTGTCACAGCATGATAGTACAACCTTAAGAGGAATGCACAAGTGAAATAATAAGAATTTTCAACAAAGGAAATAGAAGTTATAACTTATTTCTCTGATGTTAAGTTTTGTAAAGAGACTAAGTATTTGACCTTGACCTTGGTATCAGCGGGGGTTGGATGGTCGTGGATTTGGCACAGCATGATAGTAGAGCCTTACAGGAATGCATGTGTGAAATATTAAGCATTTTAGATGAAGGAAATAGAAGCTATAACAATATTTCTCTGATGTTAAGTTTACGGACTAAGTATTTGACCTTGACCTTGGGATCTGCGGGGGTTGGACGGTCGTGGATTTGGCACAGCATGGTAGTAGAGCCTTACAGGAATGCATGTGTGAAATATCAAGCATTTTAGATGAAGGAAATAGAAGTTATAACAATATTTCTCTGATGTTAAGTTTACGGACGCACGGACGGACGCACGCACGCACGGACAACCCGACTCCAGTATACCCCCCCACAACTCGTTGCGGGGGGTATAATTACATACCGTCATTGCAGTACGCCAGTTATCAGAGTTACCGTACCCGAATGACACACCTAATGATTATTCATGAGACCAAAGTAAACTTCTGTATATTGTGTATTAGTACCCGTAGCTTTCGTATTTTCGTCATTTTCAATGAATATGAATTTTAATATTTAGGACCCTTATTTATGCGCGCGTTTATAGTGTTTTGCATCGCGCAATGGCGAGTACATTATGATAAATATGGTAGTCAAACAAACAGCTGTGACTGGAGAAATTGTGCATATGCCATTTGCGACCAGCACAGACCCAGCCTAGCCACAGGTGGAAGACTCAGATCTGCGACACAAAAAAATGCCCATTAAAAAAATCCATTTCCCCACCAACTTGGTATCGTACAGTACTATGTTCTATTTATATATATAAATAGAACATAGTACTGTACGAGACCAAGTGGGTGGAGTAATGCAATTTTTTTAATGGGCATTTGTTTTCTGTCACAGGTCCGAGTCTTCCACCTGTGAGACTAGCCAACACATCCGTGCAATCTGATCTGGGTCTGCCCTGTTTGTAATTCAATCAGTGACACGACTGGTACAGATACATGTACATACATGGCTGCAGGAGTGTGCGGCCTACCAAAAGCAACATTGATGGCAGAAGTCGTAAGCCCCATTTCTCCAATAACTGCAACATATCTATGCAACAATGTGAAATGTTAAGTCTACACAGGATCTACATGTCAGAAATGAAATAAGTGAAAGTGACATATGTTTACAGGAACTGTGATATTTTCTGTAAATAACTTTGAAAGACGACAACATTTTCATAGCAAATGCGGACCATGAACATTTTGTCAACTTTCGACGTCATTTACGAAAAATATTATATATATTTTTCATGTGATATCGCACATGTTTTTATGTACAAAATCCCATGGCATGTTCATTATGTATATTATGAGTTTGTCTAGTTATCAAAATTATATACAAACACGCAAATGTCAGCACTTTCTATTTTAATCGTCTTCACTCCCGGACACCGGTGATTTCCCGCCACCAGATTTCTCTGACCCAGCTGGACTGCCCGACCGTGACCTTCCCGACCCCGCTGGACTGCCTGACCGTGACCGCGACCTGCTGCCAGACTTTGAACGCGACCTTGAACGTGACCTTGACCGACTGCCGGATCCCGAGCGGCTTCCAGAATTCGACCTTGACCTTGAGCGGCTTCCCGATCCGGACCGGCTGCCCGAACGACTTCGTGATCTTGACCCGCTGCCCGATCGACTCCCGGAGCCCGACCTTGAACCGCTTCCAGATCGCGACCTTGACCGTGAGCCATCACTGTCGCTACCCGACGACAGGATTCGCCTGCGCTTGCCGACACTCGGACCCTCATCATCGCTGGCACTGGAGAGGAGACAATGGCCATATGCAAGATTAGATTCACTGCTGACGTAGAGAAAACAACATTATTTTGCAGTTTTTCAACCCAGCCTGCCTCTAACATAAATGTGGCTGTGACTGCAGAATGGGATTTGTGTAGCTACTGATCAAATAGCACATGTCTGTAGTCTCATAACGGTCGATATCGCTTGTTAGATGCATGACGGACGTTTCATTGATGAAATGGCGAACAGTGCAGATCCACGACAATGAAATAAATTACAGTGAAACCTATCTAAGCTAAACACAATGGGGTCCTCATGGTGTCCAGTTTAGAGAGCTTCTACTGTGCAACGAAGGCATCTTTTCCAGCCTACAGTGGGATTAACCCTTACTACGCTGAATTAAATGCTGTCGTCTGCTGGAAAAGTTTTATTTTCAATATTTCTCGACAAAAACTTGTTTTGACAGTGCATGAGAATCGTCTCCAGTGGAGACGATTCTCATGTGCTGTCAAAAACAAGTTTTTGTTAAGAATTAAGGCAAAAAATGAAAAACAGCAGAAGACAATTTCCGTCTCCAGCGTAGGGAGGGTTAAAGAGGGTAATTGGCAGGTAATTGAATAAATAATAGAACTTTAGATTCAAATCAATCAATATTTGTTTGCATACTAACACATTAAAGGTACATGCCCACTCAGTAGGCACAAACTGTTCTTTATAGGAATTAAATAAGTGTATATTAATTGTGTCACTATTCCACCAGTTCTAAAATTTACAAGTGCCTGATATACAGATTTCGTGGAAATTAATTGTTATTTCGTGGGAAAAAATTAATAAAAAACAAGAAATGCGTCTGTCGAACGCGGATGCCACCTGCAGCATATTTGAGAAATTGTGACAAAGTGGTTAACCGAAAAGTGTGACGGACGGACGGACGGACGGACGGACGGACAGACGGACGGTCCAAACATTATATGCCACCCGTTTCTTCGAAACCCGGTGGCATAAAAAATTACAAGTCAACTGCGGGGCTCAGTAGAAATCAGCTATCAGCTGAAGATTCTCATGCTCGTTTATTCCATTGCCTGCCAATTGCCCTCTTTAAACCGACAACTTCCAGCTTGCTATAACGAGCTGAACGACACTCACTCTGCCTCATCAATCTTCAGTTTCTCTCCCTCGGACTCGGAGCCCTCGCTAGATGAGATGATCGCCTTGGAAATGATCTTGCGCCGCTGTTTCGACGTCAACCCATCGTCATTCTCCACCATCTGCTTCTTCTTCTGCTGTCGTTTCTTGGGTTTACGGTCACGATCGCTGAAATGGTTGATGTTGGTGGTGTTTAACTGCCTATCAACAGCTACGGTCAGTTAAAGCCGGGCCAACGGTTCAATCCCGTACAATCAGAACGGAATATTTACATCAAAATAAATACATATTCAGCCCAGAAATTAGAATAACCCGACCTGGTGCCAGGTCCATACAACACCAAAGCCAAAGACATACTTGAGGGCTAAACCAGGGGCCAGTTTCACTAAACTTTGTACGACTAAAATGTTCGTAAGTGCAAATTTAGCATCGTCTGAAAATTTTAATTGATGAATTTACATTTATTGAGCACAGGCTGCATATGCTCAATAAATGTAAATCCAATAATTGTTGACAAGAAAACATTGTTAATGTGAAATTTACGGAATATCATAATTTTGCACTTACAAACATTTTTGTCGTACGAAGTTTAGTGAACCGGTCCCCTGGTCTCCGGTCGGGATTCCAAAGGATGAATCCCGTTTGTTATATCATAGTCAGGCATCAAGCTTTGTATTGGCCGAATACGTACGGATTGATAATATATTGTTGTATCAGGCATTGACCCGATACGCATATCTGGGTTACAGCAATTTGCAAACTAACATTTCATTGGTTGAACGACGTCACATGACTGATGTTACTGAATGACGTCAATGTAATGCCGCACAGTAAACAAGTCCGCGTTCATTTCAACAAAGACTACTTTATATTACATGCTACCAAGTGATTTATCGTGATTCTGGATTGATAATTCTGATGTATTGCCTTGAAGGAAATATTTCCTCCTAGATGTTTGCAAGACATAATTTAAGTCAAATTTGGACGTTATTTCCGGCGAAGAAACATTTCATACGCTAGCGTCACAATGGTCAATCAATTGTGACGTTATAAGCTGGACTAAGAGCAAATTTCACATTTTTCGAAGAGCATGGTTTATACAATTTATTCCAATATAATTCCAGCACAAAAATATTTACACAATTCCCTAACATTTGATTGGCCCGTAGCAAGTCCATGTCCAAAATTTATATCCCAGTAAACTCCCACGCCGAACTACTTTCCGTAACCGTGAGGCGCAGTTAAAATAATTCTTAAGAAAACGGAAGATACACACATTTTCTTGATGAATTTATTTAAAATGCTGGAATTATAAGGAATGAATGGCCTTTTTGTGGAATTTATCGGGGATATAAACTTGGAAAAGTCGCGGGAATACTGGACGAGGCCTTACGGCCTTCGTACAGTATTCCTGCGACTTTTCCAAGTTTATACCCCGATAAATTCCACAAAAATGCCATTCATTCCTATAATCATTTTGAAATACCGCATTTATTTCCCTTGACATTTGTAAATCTGACCAAGAACCTTGTGCTCCGCACTTGTTTATTTCCCTTGTGCTCCGCACTTGTTTATTTCCCTTGTGCTCCGCACTTGTTTATTTCCCTTGTGCTCCGCACTTGTTTATTTCCCTTGTGCTCCGCACTTGTTTATTTCCCTTGTGCTCCGCACTTGTTTATTTCCCTTGTGCTCCGCACTTGTTTCTTTCTCGGATTTCCAGATGTACTTTAAATTTCGTCCACTTTCGATGTCATTTAACGATGGATTCATCCGTCTGTAGCCTATTTCACCAACATTCCAAAGTATACTTTTCTAGCAAAGTATACTTTGAGGGAGACATTTTCAATTTAAGGATAAATTTATTATTTTTTATTATACTGAATTTATTACATTATCACAGCCATTTTGGCTGCCACAGCCATTTTGGCTGTGATAATGTTATCAATTCCGTATAATAACTAGAAATGGACGCTTGTCGACAAGCGCATGTGTATCCCCCTCCCCAGATACACAAGTAGTTTGAAAAAAGGGTGATCGAGTTATGCTCCGGAGACAAAATCGGTGACGGACAAAGGGAGATAACTAAACAATTAGTGCTGCAAGAGTTGTCAATCTTGCGCGACACACCTTTAGGGTCTATGCATGTGTGAAGCTACTGGAGTGCAGAATTATTTGTTAATAGTCCTATATTTAGTACATATATCTGCACAGGTGCACATAATGCCACAATATTTTCAACACAGTTGACGGAAATGTAATATAGAATGTAATAAAAAAAAATAATGCTCGCTACTGGAGCCGAGAATTTTTTTTAATAGTCCTATATTTATCTACATATATCTGCACAGGTCCACATACTGCCACAATATTGTCAACACAGTTTAGGTAAATGTAATAATTTAGCTGTATAAATTACCTGTAATAAGTTAGTGGTCAGTTAAAATTTTTAAAAAGAATGTAAAAAAAAAAAATTTGAAAAAAAAGTTGAAAAATAAAAAATAATAATGCTTGCTACTGGAGCCCAGAATTTTTTTTTAATAGTCCTATATTTATATACATATATCTGCACAGGTCCACATAATGCCACAATATTTTCAACACAGTTTACGGAAATGTAATATACAATTTTTTTTTTTTAAATAATGCTCGCTACTGGAGCCCAGAATTTTTGTTAATAGTCCTATATTTATCTGCATATATCTGCACAGGTCCACATACTGCCACAATATTGTCAACACAGTTTACGGAAATGTAATAATGTACCTGTATAAATTACCTGTAATAAGTTAGTGGTCAGTTAAAAAATTGAAAAAGAATGTAAAAAATAAAATGGAAAAAAAAATTAAATAAAAAAAAAGAAAAAGAATAATGCTCCCTACTGGAGCCCAGAATGTTTTTTAATAGTCCTATATTTATCTACATATCATATACACAGGTCACATATTCCCACAATATTTTCAACAGTTTCGGAAATAATATAACTTTACTATAAATTACCATAAGTTTGTGGTCATTGACATGCTAGACATGCACGGTGAATAGTCTATAGACTTACCACCTTATGTACTGACAAAAATTGAAAAATAATTTGAAAAAAAAAATGAAAAAAAAAAATGGAAAAAAAAAAGTAATAATGCTTGTACTGGAGCACAGAATTTTTTTTTAATAGTCCTATATTTATATATACTGCACAGCTAATGCCACATATTTTCAACACAGTTTAGGAATGTATATAATATTTACCTGTATAAATTACCTGTAAGTGGTCAGTGGTCAGTTGCACATGCTAGCACATGCACAGGTGAATAGTCTGTATAAAGCACTTACGACCTTATGCTACTAGACAAAAATTGAAAAATAATTTGAAGAAAAAAAAAGAAAAAAAGAAAAAAAAAAAATGAAAAAAAAAGAAAAAAAAAAAAAAAAAAAAAAAAAAAGAAAAAAAAAAGAAAAAAAAAAAGAAAAAAAAAAAGTTTAAAAATAATAATGCTTGCTATTGGAGACCAGATTTTTTTTTAATAGTCCTATATTTATCTACAAAAATCTGCACAGGTCCACATAATGCCACAATATTTTCAACACAGTACCCAATGTAGTGATTTACCTGTATAAATTACCTGGTCAGCAGTGGTCAAGCACTGGACATGTGCACATGCTAGCCCATGCTAGCACATGGTTCTTTCTCCCAGTTTCTTTTGTTCTCTCTACAGGTAAGGTGTACAGAGCACACGAGAAAAGGTGTACAGAGCAGACGAGAAAACAGGTCTTCATGCATTATTGTCCAGTTTGTAGAATGCGCAAAACAAAAAGGGAGATAACTCAAAAATTAGCTACGCAAGAGTTGTCATTCTTATGCGCGACACACCTCCGGGTCGTGGTCTATGCATGTGTGAAGTTTCATGAAAATATTCCAAAGGGTGGTCGAGTTATGCTCCGGACAGGAAATCAGTGAGCGAAAACAAAAAAGGGAGATAACTCAAAAATTAGCTATGCAAGAGTTGTCATTCTTGTGAACGACACACCTTCGGTTCGTGGTCTAATTGAATGTGTTAAGTTTCATAAAAATATTCCAAAGGGTGGTCGAGTTATGGTCAATCAGTGCGCAAAACAAAAAAGGGAGATAACTAAAAAATTAGCTATGCAAGAGTTGTCATTCTTGTGCGCGACACACCTTCGGGTCGTGGTCTATGCATGTGTAAAGTTTCATGAAAATATTCCAAAGGGTGGTGGAGTTATGCTCCGGACACGAAATCAGTGCGAGAAACAAAAAAGGGAGATAACTAAAAAATTAGCTATGCAAGAGTTGTAATTCTTGCGCGCGACACACCTTCGGGTCGTTGTCTATGCATGTGTGAAGTTTCATGAAAATATTCCAAAGGGTGTTCGAGTTATGCTCCGGACAAGAAGTGTCTGCGGCGGACGCGGACGCGGACGCGGCGCGCTGTCAAATCCATAGTATCCCCCGACGGAGTCCGGGGGATACAATTATGCATACTTCTAATCATCAAATATATGCAGTGGTTAGTTCTGTATGAAATAATGCATTTCGGAAAAATCAATGATTACTCCCTCAAAGTATACTTTGCTAGATAAGTATACTTTGCAATTTTGATGAATTCGGCTACAGATGTCTTGGGAAATAAATCAGCTACTTCAAAATGGGAGTGGAATAAATTCTATATATTTGACCATCTGCTAGTTTAGTGAAACGGCCCCCAGTTTCCTAGCGCTGCCTGATAAAAAGACACTAGCCTGCCAGTCCGTCCGGGGGATACAATTATGCATACTTCTAATCATCAAATATATGCAGTGGTTAGTTCTGTATGAAATAATGCATTTCGGAAAAATCAATGATTACTCCCTCAAAGTATACTTTGCTAGATAAGTATACTTTGCAATTTTGATGAATTCGGCTACAGATGTCTTGGGAAATAAATCAGCTACTTCAAAATGGGAGTGGAATAAATTCTATATATTTGACCATCTGCTAGTTTAGTGAAACGGCCCCCAGTTTCCTAGCGCTGCCTGATAAAAAGACACTAGCCTGCCAGGTATTGAGACCAACATACCGTCCTCTCCCTTTCTTGCGGCTGACATCCTCGTCCTCATCCGAGCCCTCGGAGCCACTGCGGGCCTTCCGTCCGCGCTTCTTTTTTGACTTCTGGGGCCGATCCTCGTCGCTGTCCGACATGATCTCGCCATCGTTGTCCGGCTTACGCTTCTACAACATACATGCACATATTGATTAAAGGCACTGTGTCTTAAACAGAGCTCCAAATAAGTTACTCTAAAATGTATTATTGATTTTCTTCCTCATTAAATAGGAACAAATGATAAAAAAAATATATAAAAAAAATCACTTATTTGAGCTGCAAAGTGTTTGCTTTTTGCTGCTCTATTAAGTAAATTTAAACTTTATGACAGTATTTTCACTACTCAATTTGAAAATCAATACATATTCGCTTTATTGGCTTCCAATGACCTACCACCGTCTGTTCCACGTTTTGCTTCCGACAAATTTTGTCCATTAAACACATTAAATCTAAAATATATTTAAAAGTAAGTACTTTTTCATCAATAACAAAAAAGTGACCCTCCCCAAAAAAAATTATTTGATGAAATTCCATCAAATATTGATTTTATTGCGAAAAAACAATTTTCCTATGGGAATTTAACATGGGGAGTCAATTTCCAAAAAAATATGGAAATTGACTCCGAAATCTGGCGAGATATCTTGCAAATGATGTAACTAAGAAAACAAATAACAAGAAACGAGGCAAAGCCACGAAGGCCAGGTTTTTTCCAAGCATGGACACTTGGATAACATAATTATACCCACTTTTTGTAGACTAGATGGCCATGGCCTGCATGTCGCGCCATGGGGCGAGGCATGGACACTAAAAAAATAGATATAGTAGATGGAAAAACTTTAATGAAAAAACTTCAACCGTACACACGGACGTACGGACGGACGTATGCCAAAATGCCGACGATATCGCGCTTTCCGCAAGCGGGTGCGACAATGATGATAAACACCTATGTGAAGTATCAAGGTAATGGGTGAAGCAGTTGCAGAGATATAGTACACGAAAAAACTTTAACAAATAAATTCAAAGTAATTTGACCTTGAAATTGCGCACAGGGGCCGCACGGTTGGGGGTTAGAATGAAAATATGGACGATGATAAACACCCATGTGAAGTTTCAAGGTAATGGGTGAAGCAGTTGCAGAGATATAGTACACAAAAAAACTTTAACAAATAAATTCAAAGTAATTTGACCTTGACATTGCGCACAGGGGCCGCACGGTTGGGGGTTAGAATGAAAATATGGACGATGATAAACACCCATGTGAAGTTTCAAGGTAATGGGCGAAGCAGTTGCAGAGATATAGTATAATGAAAATGTTTTGACCAAAAAATCTAACCAGACGTACGTTAAAAAGTTAACCTTGAAAATTGCTAAGTCAATTACGTAGAAATAATAGGTGAAGGTAAAAAAAATGGTCACATGTTGGATAGTTGTATGTGGTAGGCACCCCTTGGTTATGAAGCTGTGAAAGTTTGGTGGTCCTAGGTGGTACAGTACCAAAGAAATGGACTTAAACACGAAAACTTAACATTGTAAACGCGAAAACTTAACATTGAAAATGGCTAAGTCGACTGCGCGGAAAAAATGGGTCAAATTAAAAAAAAAAGTAACATGTTGGATAGTGATATGTGGTGGACACCCCTTGATTATGAAGCTGTGAAAGTTTGGTGGTCCTAGGTGGTACAGTACCAAAGAAATGGAGTTAAACACGAAAACTTAACATTGTAAACGAGAAAACTTAACATTGAAAATGGCTTAACATTGAAAATGGCTAAGTCGACTGCGCGGAAAAAATGGGTCAAGTTAAAAAAAAAGTAACATGTTGGATAGTGATATGTGGTGGGCACCCCTTGATTATGAAGCTGTGAAAGTTTGGTGGTCCTAGGTGGTACAGTAACAAAGAAATGGACTTTAAACACGAAAACGTAACATTGAAAATGGCTAAGTCGACTGCGCGGAAAAAATAGGTCAAGTTAAAAAAAAAGTAACATGTTGGATAGTGATATGTGGTGGGCACCCCTTGATTATGAAGCTGTGAAAGTTTGGTGGTCCTAGGTGGTACAGTAACAAAGAAATGGACTTTAAACACGAAAACGTAACATTGAAAATGGCTAAGTCGACTGCGCGGAAAAAATAGGTCAAGTTAAAAAAAAAGTAACATGTTGGATAGTGATATGTGGTGGGCACCCCTTGATTATGAAGCTGTGAAAGTTTGGTGGTCCTAGGTGGTACAGTAACAAAGAAATGGACTCAAACACGAAAACTTAACATTGATTGTGGACGCCGCCCGCCCCCCCGGCTTTCGCCAATCCAATAGCCTGGATTTTTTTTAAAAAAACCTGGCTAAAAAAGTAACATGTTGGATAGTGATATGTGGTGGGCACCCCTTGATTATGAAGCTGTGAAAGTTTGGTGGTCCTAGGTGGTACAGTACCAAAGAAATGGACTTAAACACGAAAACTTAACATTGAAAACGCGAAAACTTAACATTGAAAATGGCTAAGTCGACTGCGCGGAAAAAATGGGTCAAGTTAAAAAAAAAGTAACATGTTGGATAGTGATATGTGGTGGGCACCCCTTGATTATGAAGCTGTGAAAGTTTGGTGGTCCTAGGTGGTACAGTAACAAAGAAATGGACTCAAACACGAAAACATAACATTGATTGTGGACGCCGCCCGCCCGGCTTTCGCCAATCCAATAGCCTGGATTTTTTCTCTCAAAAAACCTAGCTAAAAATTTTAAATTCCCATAGGAAAATCTTTTTTTCGCAATAAAATCAATATTTGACTTTTGTTATTGATGGAAAAGTACTTACTTTCAAATATATTTTAGATTTAATGTGTTTAATAGTCAAATGTTTGTCGGCAGCAAAACGTGGAACAGACAGTAGATCTATATCAACCAAATGCACCATGTTATCGGACAGTACCTCACTGTCGTCCGGCTTAACTATTACAATGTAGGTGCACAGACCTCTATCATAATCATTAATGCCATCTCATAAGGAACATTTGCAAAACATTTTCTTATTTCTGAAAATTTATACCCCTTTCTGATGAATGGAATATTCATAAAAAAAACATGGGAGTTTCCATTCTAGTTACCGTATTTACGGGTGAAAGGGTTAATTGTTATAGGAATGAATGGTCTTTTTGTGGTGTTACAGAGTCAGTATTTTCACTAACTCAATTTGAAAATCAATGCGTAATTTCACATTGCTGTGAGTATTTTGTACTCACACTTTTGATAATCAATGCGTATTTTGCTAAAATAAGTGCGTAAAATACGTCAATACGCACTTTGTCTGGAGCTCATATAGTCCAAAAGGGTTACAACTTCGCAAACAAAGAAAATAAATACAGTCAAGGTCACCTTTTTACTCGATCTCCGCTCCTCCGGCTCCGGTTCGAGCGCGATCAGTTTCGCCTTCTCCACAAACACCATTCGTTTCTCCATCATCTGTTTCTCCAATTCCTCCTTCTTCTGTCGCTTCGTCTGCTGTTCCTGTTCGTATTTCTTCCTCAGCGCCGCACGCTCCTCCTCGCGGTTTTTGCGCAGCTCTTGCTCCTCCTCGTCGATTTTGTGGGCGCGGGTCACATGATGCTGTGCCTGGCTCAGCAGATCCGAACACAGTCTGGGTATAGATTGAGTGATTAATTGATAGCTGTTCAGCTTGCTTTGGTATTGCAATATAAACAAGAACTGGCATCATTAAAAGAAGCTAATCCCCTCGCTGTCAGCCTTAAAAAAAAAAGGTGCTCAGTGACCTTGGGCAGTCGGACGTGGGTCGTATGTAAAACAAAGCAGCATCCCTACACACATTGTGGCCAAATATTATCAAAATCGTTTAAGCGGTTAAGCGGTTTACGAGTTATTATAGGAATGAATGGCCTTTTTGTGGAATTTATCGGGGTATAAACTTGGAAAAGTCGAGGGAATACTGGACGAGGCCTTCCGGCGACTTTTCCAAGTTTATATCCCCGATAAATTCAACAAAAAGGCCATTCATTCCTTATAATTCCAGCATTTGAAATAAATTCATAAAGAAAATGTGTTTAGTTTCCGTTTTCTTAAGAATTATTTTAACTGCGCCTCACGGAAAGTAGTTCGGTGTGGGAGTTTACTGGGATATAAATTTTGGACAGAGACTTGCTACGGGCCAATCAAATGTTAGGGAATTGTGTAAATATTTTTGTGCTAGAATTATTGAAAAGTTATTGAAGGTGTTACTAACGTACGTATGCACACAACGTACGTACATGGGATAACAGCGAGGCGATAACTACAAGCTGGGCTCCAGATAAGGAATTAGATATTGTTAGTTTAAACACGCTTTTACACTTAAGTGAATTATTCTCTCGGCTAGTATTGATATATCATTAATGTTTCATGTTTTTTCTCTCCACAATTGCAGTTTTAAGTATACCAGAATCTTGCTATGAAATAGTATCACAGAAAAGATTTATGGAGTAGATGCAAATTATGGGTCTGAACATTTTAGCAGATAATATACCGCCTGTGCAAATATTACCAATACAGTCTACATTCGTTTGCTCAAAGTCGGTTACGTCGAATGCCCTCGTTACGTCAAATTGTGTCCAAGTCCCGTTTCAGATCCTATTATTTTCAATGTAACTGGCTACCGTTATGTCGAATTTCGTTACGTCAAATTTTCGCCAATTCAAACTAATTGTTAGGTCCCGAAAACAGAAATGTGTGGTATTTCACTCATGTTAAGTCAAAGTGCGAATTCGCGGCGCCAATTTACCGGATCAAAGACTGGACTTGTTTACCTGTGTAAAGAAACTTTGAATAAGTGTTTAATGTGATTTACTCGACACCAATTAAACTTAAATGTCAATTTCCGAAACAATTTACGGGAAAGTTTCCCGAATTTCGTTTCAATCAAAAATCGAAGATACAATAAAGATGGTTTTCTCAAATACAACTTGTCCAGACTCGTTTGCATGTGTCATCAGATGCGAAACGTTGCCTGAGTATATAGACTGACATTCACCCTCCGATTGATAAAGGCTGTGTGTATATATACTCAAGTCCGGTATGCACAACAACTTGTTAATTTCCGGTTTACATGCTTTAACATGCTTTAGTTATTAAACATAATAAAATGTTAATTAACTGCTTTGAATTGTCTTTTCTTGTTCCACCCTGATAATACAAATGTGTATACTTAGTTCGACTACACACATGCGTGTATAGGCAAACACAAGTAAACACATTATAGTTGCAAAAGTGTAACTCCGTGTGTCACATTTCGTATGGGAGTCGTAACGTGTATGGTAATATTTCGAGGTCCTGTTCAAATTTCATTTAATACGTCAAATTTCGGTTTACTTAAAGTATTTGTCACAGTCCGACGGACTTCGAGTAAATGAGCGTAGGCTGTATTTGTCAAAATACTTGAATATTGTGCTAGAGCTCAGGGACCGATTTCATCAAAATTGCAAAGTAAACATATCTAGCAAAGTATAATTTGAGGGAGTAATCATTTATTTTTCCCGAAATGCACTATTTCATATAGAACTAACGACAGCATATATTTGATGATTAAAAGCATGCAGAATTATTATACTGAATTTATTACATTATCACAGCCAAAATGGCTGTGATAATGTAA
The DNA here is from genome assembly GCA_029237695.1 of Conchocele bisecta. Lineage (NCBI taxonomy): Eukaryota > Metazoa > Mollusca > Bivalvia > Lucinida > Thyasiridae > Conchocele > Conchocele bisecta. The sequence goes on from CM055273.1 coordinate 43,920,643, forward strand.
TAAATTCAGTATAATAAAAATTAATAAATTTATCCTTAAACTGAAAATTTCTCCCTCAAAGTATACTTTGCTAGATCAGTATACTTTGCAATGTTGGTGAAATAGGCTATTGGTTCAGACAATTATAGTGCTTGATTACGAGTTGGCATTGCCAAGTGATGTTCAGAAATTACGCTAATCTGGGCAAGATTAAAACAGGCGGTTGTCTACATTTTCATACTGGCTGAATACATTGCCATGATTATGCAACATGTCAAAATTACAATACAGTTAACCCTATAGTGATTACCATTCTACAGAGCTTTCTTCAGAGCATTTTGAAAGCAACAGGTTGACTGTCAACCTGTTGCTTTCAAAATGTTCTCAAGAAAGCTCTGTAGAATGGTAATCACTATAGGGTTAACTGCATTGTAATTTTGAAATTTACGGCGTATATCAGAAAATGAAAGGTCGGAAAATCTGTTTTAATGTCGACGCGCTAGCGGAGCCATTAAACATGTTTTCTGACCTATCATTTTCTGATATGCGCCGCAAATTTCAAAATTACAATGCGGTTAACCTATTTCTAATGCACTCCTTTACTTTTTTGAAAACTTTATCGAGTCTTGTTGGAAAATCGTACCGGATTGCAAGCTGGTTGAGCAGGTCATACCGGACGGATAACACAAATAATATTTTCTACGAACAAAATAGTTCCAACACAAGATATTAGCGATTTTTGCATGAATGTGTGTACATTGTAAGTTTATGTTGCTGATTTCATTATTTTTCAATAAGGCCATCCATAATTATATCTCCGTTTCCTGTAACCCGACCGACTCGCTAAAAACGGTGCGACCCATTTTTTTTTGTTGCAATTTCGTTTACAATTATATTTTTTTTACAATTATTATTTTTTTTTTTTCACTTTTCTTTTTTTCTATCTAGTGCTACAGTGGGTTAAAAGGGTTAATATAATCTCTGCCCCTAAATGGCATACATGTTCATACAACAACACATACAGCAATTGACATACTTTTATTGCAAGTGTTAAAATATTGTACCTTTTTAATATTAATAATTTTTAAATTCAATATGTCATGTGACAGAAAAAAAAAAGAAATTGCCTACCGACCGACCCACTTCTAAAATTCTGGGTCGGGTTACAGGAAACAAACAATTTTTTAAGGACTGCCCAATAAAAGCAATAAATTTGTCGTTAGAATTATAATTGCCTTATTTACTACTTTGCACTTTTAATGTCACTCCAGTGCGATCTCTTAGGAACAATATTTCAATAGCGGCCACCTGTCAAACCCTGATGTTGATAAATATTTTGATAACTCGTCTAATCATCCGTAGCAAGTCCAAAATTTATATCCCAGTAAACTCCAATGCCGAACTACTTTCCGTAACCTTGAGGTGCAGTTAAAATAATTCTTAAGAAAACGGAAAATAAATCCATTTCCTTGATGAATTTATTTCAAATGCTGGAATTATAAGGAATGAATGGCCTTTTTGTGGAATTTATCGGGGAAATAAACTTGGAAAAGTCGCGGGAATAGTGGACGAGGCCTTCCGGCCTTCGTCCAGTATTCCCGCGACTTTTCCAAGTTTATACCCCGATAAATTCCACAAAAAGGCCATTCATTCCTATAATAACCAATAGGATAAAAATAAACAATTGTTGATAAAAAATTACAATTTTCGAAAATTGTAATTTTTTATCGCCAATTGTTTATTTTGTTTATTTTTATCGCCAATTGCGAAAGTGGCTTTTCCAAGTTTATACCCCGATAAATTCCACAAAAAGGCCATTCATTCCTATATGAAACGTGATGAACGGTGAGATATTTGCAATATTTCTTCGCCGCACGCTTCGGACCATGCAACTTTTGGACCAGGTCACCATGGCGTTTCCGACCAGGACATTTCAGATGCAAGCCAGCTGTGTCTTTGACAATAATACCAGAATACCACTTGGGACATTTTATGTGAGTTACCCTATGTTTTGGTCGGTCATTATGTGGCAGAGTAAATTGACCGACCTCAAACTTAGTATTGGCGTAGGAATACATATTGAAATAATTTGCGACCGTTCATCAACAATGATATACCTGTAATGTGTGACCATCAGCCAATCAGATTGCGTGATATTTATAGAGTGCATTAGAAAATACTTTTTACATATTACAGGGCCTGAAAATAGCACTAGTCTGAGGTCCTGGACCTGCAAATTTTAATGTCGGACCTTTGTATTTTACAAGCAACAAGTCCGCCGGATCTGTGATAAAACTGAAATTGCGATCATCATTCAGTGGCGATGCTAATTATCGTCTTAAGATAATTTATGGTGACACAGTCTAGGATTTACACATGGTGTGATGAGTCATTTCGTATGAAACAGACACATATTTCTACCATTTTTCTAGCGATTATTCTCTCGGACCTTCCAAAAAATTCATCAGACCTTTCACTTTTTTCCTCGTTAGGTCCCGGACCTACTGGTAAAAGCTGCTATTTTCAGGCCCTGTATTAGGAAGTGGTCATTTTATTGATTTTAATTTAGTTTTCGACTTGAATTCAAATTATTAAAATAAAACACACAACTTATGTAGAGAACTGTACAAGTTTTCAGGGCTCCAGATAATGAATTAGTAATTGAGTATTTTCACTTCATCATTTCTGAAGCAATTGGGCATTTCAGTAAACTGGAGCGAAGCTGCCGTCCCATCAATAACTGAGCTGGTGACCATTCCAAACCAGTTATGGGGGTGTTTCGATATTCCAGTATGCCCAAATATGGGTCTGCCGCTTTGGCTTTTGTGAAAATGTGTTTCACAATGCCCACCGTTCGTTCAGCTAAGCCATTTGACCTGGGATACCTGGGACTGGAGGTGGCATAATGGAAATCCCATTCTTTTGCAAAGTCAGCAAATTCCTGGGATGTAAATTGTGGACCTCCATCTGACACAAGTGTAATTGGTACACCATGCCTGCTGTACACACTTTTCAACTTGGCAAAGACAGTTTTGGATTTCATTCTGTGTAACTGTTGTACTTCCAAGTAACGACTGTAATAGTCGACAGTTACCAGAAAGTCCTCGTCATTCCACGTGAAAATGTCCGTAGCAACAGTTTGCCATGGGTGGTCTGGTACAACATGTGATAGCAGAGGCTCTTTGGCGTTTGAGTTTCTATGTTCAAGGCAAATTGAACAGCTTTCTACCATTTTGGTGATATCAGCTGATATGTTCGGCCAGAACATGATATCTCGCGCTCGCCTCAGGCATTTCTGAATGCCTAGATGGCCAATGTGCACAGCTTGCAACATCTTGGATCTGAGTGCAGTAGGAACTAGAAATGTGGCCTGTCGGCACACGAATACCCCCACTGGCAGCCAAAAAAAACGAGGGATTTTTTATTATAAGCCATTTAGCCGAGCGTTAAGGTTTCAAACGCATCAAGTCTGTGACCTTGACCCTGGGCATAGTGTGATAATCCATGCATCGGTGTAGAAGATATAGAGCGGAAGAGAATTTCAATAGGTTTGACCTTTGACCTTCAACTGTGACCTTGACATTGGACGTAGGTGCGTGGTTATTGATCGCGACGCACCTTCTCATCATGAGAAACATTTGTGCCAAGCCATTTGATAATCCATGCATCGGTGTAGAAGATATAGAGCGGAAGGGAATTTCAATAGGTTTGACCTTTGACCTTCAACTGTGACCTTGACCTTGGACGTAGGTGCGTGGTTATTGATCGCGACACACCTTCTCATCATGAGAAACATTTGTGCCAAGCCATTTGATAATCCATGAATGGGTGTAGAAGATATAGAGCGGAAGGGAATTTCCAACAGACCGACCGACCGACAGACCTACCGACCGACTGACCAACCGACAAGCTATCTAGGTTTGACCTTTGACCTTCAACTGTGACCTTGACCTTGGACGTAGGTGCGTGGTTATTGATCGCGACACACCTTCTCATCATGAGAAACATTTGTGCCAAGCCATTTGATAGTCCATGCATCAGTGTAGAAGATATAGAGCGGAAGGGAATTTCGATAGGTTTGACATTTGACCTTCAACTGTGACCTTGACCTTGGACATAGGTGCGTGGTTATTGATCGTGACACACCTTCTCATCATGAGAAACATTTGTGCCAAGCCATTTGATAATCCATGCATGGGTGTAGAAGATATAGAGCGGAAGGGAATTTCCAACAGACCGACCGACAGACCGACCGACGACCGACAAGCTGACTCCTATATACCCCCTGAAACTTTGTTTGTGGGGGTATAATTACGAGTTTGGATCCTTTCAGGATAAGAGAATCTGCTATAGTCAGTTCTTCTCTGTAATTCCAATACGCCACTATTTCCGGTGCACATTGCTTTCTGCAATTGGGCCATCCCTTTAGAATCGTTTCTTTGAGCAAAATCAATTTTGTGTCTTGCTCAGTCAAGTTTGCAATTTCTTGCAACTTGCGGTCACTGACAGGTAAGTTCGCCAATACGGCATGTACCTGTGAATCCATACCTTTAATAAGGTTGGGGTATGTGTCTGGTACTGACTTGCGAGATAGCGTATCAGCAACTGGTATGTTTTTGCCAGGAACATGTTTCACTGACAGATCATATTGTTAAGCTGCAGTAATATTCGCTGTAATCTGGGAGGAGAGGTTTCCCATAATAGATATGAAAGGCAAGTGGTCTGTCTCCACTTGTACTGTCCGTCCGTACACATACTGGTGAAACCGTTTCAGGCCAAATAAAATACCAAACAATTCGAGTTTGATCATGGCGTATCGGGTTTCTGCGGGAGTCAGTGATTTGGAAGCGTAAGCCACTGGCTTGCCTTCCTGTATCAGAACACAACCTAATCCAGATCTAGATGCGTCAGTCTGGACTGTCACTGGCTTTGTCGAGTCATAATATGACAAGACTGGATTCTGTGTGATAAATTCTTTGACCTTTCGGAAAACCTGTGGTTTGTCCCATGAGAAAAGCACATTCTTGGCGAGTAATTTGCGCAAGGGGCTTGTAATCTCGGCGAGATTTGGGGCGAACTTGGACAGATAATTAACCATGCCCAGGATTGTTTCCAGCTCTGCACGATTGCGTGGCGGGTTCAGGTCCATATCTTTGATTGCAGACACCTTTGCTGGGTCTGGCTTGAGACCTTGTGTACTCAAGATGTGTCCAAAATATGGAACCTCTGTCAACCGACATCTAACTTTTCTTCGTTAAGTTTGATGCCTTTTTCCGACATGCGATGTAGAACTTTGTGCAGATTTTGATCATGTTCTTGGCGTGTTTTCCCATAAACGATAACATCATCAACAATTTAAACTACGCCATCTAGCCCTTCAAGGCACTGATCAAGTTTACGTTGAAACATGTCTTGTGAGCTCTTAAGACCACAGGGTAGTCGTAAATAACGATAACGACCATATGGGGAATTGAACGTTGTGAGGATCGAGCTGTCATCAGACAGTTTACACGTCCAGTAAGCTGATCGTGTATCCAGCTTAGTGTAATACTGTGAACCTGCTAGGTCCGGCAGTATTTCCTCAAGTGTTCGCATGGGGTAATGTGGTCTTAAGATTGCTTTGTTGAGGTCATGTGGGTCAAGGCATACTCTTAGTTTGCCTGTCTGGGTTTTTTCTACAACGGCCATGGAATTGACCCATTCAGTAGGTTCAATGACCTTTGTGATAATGGATTGCTGTTCCATTCTGTCAAGCTCCTGTTTGAGTCGGTCACACAGTGCTACAGGTACACGCCGTGGTGGGTGTACTACAGGCTTAGCGTTTGGATCGACTTGGATAGTACATTCACCAGAAAACGTGCCTATTCCTTTGAAAACGTCTGCATATTCAGACAAAGACAGTTTCCTTGTTTAAGGGATTGGCAGTGTTTGTCTCAACAGAGTATGTCAATTTAACCAACTGAAGGTCAATGCATGTATTGAGACCAAGTATGGGTGGTGAGTCTGTACTGACAACATGGAAACCAATAGACAGATCCTTGTGTGCACGCCTGCATGGCAATTTACAGTAACCTACGCTTTCTAGTGTGCCACCATTATATGCAGACAGCATGCTTGTGGGTTTTTGCAATACATGCTGTAGATCCAGTTTGCGGTACATGTGCTCGGGCAAGATATTTACTTGTGAACCTGTGTCAAATTTGAAATTGATATTAACACATTTAGGGCCTACCTCAACCTCCACAAATGCCTGACCATTTTTAACAAGATCGGATTCTACACTGTCCACAAAGAAATCCAAATCATCATCTGCAGAGTCCTAACTGGTTTTCTCGCAATTCACTTCATTCACAGATTGTTTAGCCCTGTCATGTTTTTTCTTTCGACACACAGACGCAAAGTGGTGCCATTTTTTACAATAATCGCACTGTTGTCCCTTGGCACAACACATGTCATTTTGTTGTGTTTGAATCCACAACTATCACACGTCTTCGTGGATCCGGTGTTCGTCATCTTCGCATGGAATGACGGTTTCGGCCCATCTCGTCTCGATTTCGTCACATCGCACGGTGGACGCCTGTTGTGTACTGCATGTACGTCATGACTTCCCATCGTTCGCAGTTGTTCCTGTGAATACTGGTAACCCTGTGCTATTTGAATAGCTTTGTCTAATGTCAGGTCTGCACTTTTGTTGATTAGACGCTCGCGAACCTTTTGGGAATTTGTCCCAAACACGATGCGGTCACGGATCATTTCTTCTCTGTCTTGAAATTCGCAGTCTGAGACATGTCAGAAATTCTTCAACACTGTCCGAACCTTGAACCTCGTTGTAGAATTTGTATCGTCCAAATATTGGGTTCAGTTTAGGTCTGACGTAAGACTGGAACTGTTCATATATCACGTTGATATTTTTCGCATCATCAGCCATGTCCATGTTCTGTGAATATCGCGTCCTCAGTTTCCGACCCATAACAATAAGTAGGTGATCTGTTCTTCTCCGTCTTTCCCCTTGAATGGTCCTTTGAACATTAATTCAACATGACCTTGGAATTTCGTCCATTCCTCTGGGAGATTGGACGACTTCCAGTCCATTTTCGGTGCTGGAACGCCTGATAATTCCATTTTCAGTTTAGTTTAAGTCCGATTAAGCTTCAAATATATTATGTTAATCCGGTTTTTACTTCTGACACCATGTAATGTTATGTATTTGGTATGTATGTAATGAAGAATGACTTGGTATTCGAACTATACACTTTATTATACATAAACATATATGTGACTGTTCACTGAGAGAGAGTGTATGTGAAAGTAGTAATTAGCAGCATAGAAGCACTATATATAGGTATCAAATACAGCAGGGTAGACAACTACATGGCATTCTGCAGTAGAGGTTTAAACCATAGTTATACAACCTGTATACATCATTTACTTGTATGAATGTGATACTACAACAATACTCACCCACTGCAAGGCGAGTTGACCCTCCAAAAGACAAAATGCTACCGTAACACTCCCAAAACAAACACAAGGCGGTGTACCAAGCTGATATTTCTGCAAAAATGTCAGAGCGGGGTCGGGTCTGACCGGCCGTCGGCACTAACCAGCCCCCCCCATCAATAAACACCTTTAAACCGAAGTTGATATCTTATATTGCGCATGTGTCAAAAGTTCATTTCCCCGTGAGTTTTAAATTTGCGACAAACAGTGCAGATAGTATTGCCAATACAAATTAAATCGTTTTCCATAGAACAACATCTACAAACCAAGACTTGCATAAATATGATATAACACATTGTTGTATACATGAATGTACGTAACACATTGCTGTATACATGTAAACATAAATGTACATGTACATTGTTGTATACATACATGTATGCAGATTTATGCAGAGTGTGTCTACATATCTGCATATTGGAATACCGATATTGTAAGTTAAGGCTTGTCACATTCAAATGAAGGTGGTTTTCTACAATTATTACAGGGTTAACTGTATTGTAATTTTGAAATTTGCGGCGTATATCAGAAATTGATAGGTCGGAAAATCTATTTAAACATGTTTTCCGACCCATTATTTTCTGATATACGCCGCAAATTTCAAAATTACAATGCGGTTAACCTATTTCTAATGCACTCCTTTTAAATTACTGTTTTGTAAACTTTACCGAGTCTCGTTGGAAAATCGTACTGGATTGCAAGCTGGTTGAGCAGGTCATACCGGACGGATCACACAAATAATATTTTCTACGAAGAAAATAGTTCCAACACAATTACAAGATATTACTACTTTGCGCATTTAATGTCACTCCAGTGCGATCTCTTAGCAACAATATTTCAATGGCGGCCACCTGTCAAACTTCCCTGATGTTGATACATATTGTGATAACTCATCTAATCATTCGTGATATACTACCATTTGAGATGCAAGATTACACAGGATACATACTTTCTGTTTGTGTGAACGATCTATTACTGCCAAAACATATGAAACGTGATCAACGGTGAGATATTTGTATTATTTTTTTTCGCCGTACACTTCGGACCATGCAACTTTCGGACCAGGTCACCAGAACGTTTCGGACCAGGACGTTTCATAAGTAAGCCAGCTGTGTCTTTCAAAATAATATCAGAGTACCACTTGGGACATTTTATGTGAGTTACCCCATGTTTTGGTCGGTCATTATGTGGCAGAGCAAATTGACCGACCTCAAACTTAGTATTGGCGTAGTAATATATTGAAATAATTTGCGACCGTTCATCAACAATGATATACCTGTAATGTATGACCATCAGCCAATCAGATTGCGTGATATTTATAGAGTGTATTAGAAAAACTATTAAAACGATCAGTAAACAGGACGTCAAAAAGAAGAAATCAGCATACCAAATCCACCATACCCGCGCACGTTTATACCTGCCGGTTTGTCTTTGTCGCTTTTCATTTTCATGTATTACTAAAGGACTCGAGCTCATCCGTCTATACATTCATTAATTCATTATTCAATGCCAAACATGCTTCTAGTTTGTCAACTTGTAAACTGTTGTAAATGTTGGCGTATACTCTATGTGTACCGGTAGATACGTAGTTACTGTAACGTCATTTTGACGTCGTTTGACGTCGCTTTTACGTGATGTCACATTTGCTCAAACGACCTGAATAGTGGTGTTGTATAAAATGTAACATCTTAATGAATATTGCAGATATCATGATCAAATAAAAAGCATTCAATTCATCAGACAAATACCATTGTCATAGTAACAAAATGTCAATTTGACCAAACATTTCCTGAAGAAATGTTTTCTCACAACGCGGCTCATATATCAATGCATACGTGAAATATTGCAAGCTTCGAGTAGTTGAGCTATCTTGAGGAAACGAGCAGAGAAAAACGATCTATCTTTAGCGCCGGTGATCTTAAATTTGGTGCAACGAACCCAACTTTCAGGTGTCTTCCCCTGACCTATGTCAATACACCTTTGAAGTATTGTGGAAATAGGCTAAAGAGTATTCAAGATGTCGCATGGAAATCAGTTCATACACTCTAAGGTACTGCTATAAGCCCCCGGCACCATCCGGTGTGGAGGCATAAAAATCCTTTTTAACAAAGCCACAAACAAACATGATGACTGACCTTGCTTCTGCAGCAGCCTGGGCAAGGTCAAACTTCATCCGGTCGCCATGGTGACTCAGGTACGAGAAATATCTGAAATACCAACAGCACATGTACATCATTCTGTATATATTAAACCTTTCACCCCTACGTAACTGGAATAACATATTCTATTTTAATTTTTGAGACTATAATCATAAAACGAGGAATTTTATTAAAACTTTGGAAACTATCAGCAAATTACGAGCCGTATCATCTGGATCTACACTGTTTGCAGACATTAAGACAGAGGCCTGTGGTGTTGAATGGTTTAAACCAGGAGGTGATATTAGAAAAGTGTGACGCAATATTTGATGTCATATATTTGTACACTTTTCTTCAGTAACTTTCAAACGACTTGTTTACAATAAAAAATCTATATATTCAGCCCTGAAATCACACGTTCACACGACCACCACCCACTCAAACGACTTGTAGACTAGAAATGGAGAGTAGCAAATATAGCCAAATTTTGCGTTTTGTTCTGAAGTTTGTAATTAATCACATTGTTGAAGCAAGTAAAGCAAACATATTTTAAATGGTGCTGAAAAGCCCCTCAACAGCCACGGTCATATTAGGCCGGGTTAATGGGGGTCGAATTCTGTATTTCAACGAAATTAGAATATCCTGATCTGGTGCCAGGTCCTCACCACACCAGAGTAACCTTAAGCTAACACCTAAAAGTAATAGGATTAGTGTTAATCATATTTCTTTTAAACTCATGTACAAGGCCAAAACTGTACACGAGGACCAAACCGGGGATATCGCGTGTTTTAGTCAAAATGAAGCCTATCGTTAAATAATTCCAACACAAAAATATTTACACAATTCCCTAACATTTGATTGGCCCGTAGCAAGTCTCTGTCCAAAATTTATATCCCAGTAAACTCCCACGCCGAACTACTTTCTACAGGTGCGCTGTCAGTGCTGTCAATGTAAACAAATGGCTGCCGTCTGTCAAAATAAACACATTTTCTCGATGAATTTATTTCAAATGCTGGAATTATAAGGAAGGAATGGCCTTTTTGTTGAATTTATCGGGGATATAAACTTGGAAAAGTTGCGTGAATACTGGACGAAGGCCGGAAGGCCTCGTCCAGTATTCCCGCAACTTTTCCAAGTTTATACCCCGATAAACTCCACAAAAAGGCCATTCATTCCTATAGTAACCTTTCACATGCTCCCAGCAAACCGTCCGCTACAGCCAATGTAGCAAAACTTTTCTAGCACAAGCATCATTGAAAGAAAGAGTACTTTCAAGGTGCAAATCCCAGTAAGCTTCATCATTTGGTTACGAATCCAGGTTCAATGTAAACAATTGTGTACCCTCAGGCTCATTTCGGAAACGTTCAGACTTCATACATGGTTCCTAGCCTCCCCTGTAGTCTATTTCACCAACATTGCAAAGTATTCTTATCTAGCAAAGTATACTTTGAGGGAGTAATCTTCAATTTTAGGATAAATTTATCTATTTTTATTATACTGAATTTATTACATTATCACAGCCATTTTGGCTGTGATAATGTAATAAATTCAGTATAATAATTCTGCATACTTTTAATCATCAAATATATGCAGTCAAGGTTCTATATGACATAATGCATTTCGGGAAAAATAAACGATTACTCACTGCCTCAAAGTATACTTTGCAATGTTCGTGAAATAGGCTACTGATAAACTTCATATCAAAAGCCTGGTAGTCTCTATTCCCTCCTCACCTGTGAGCGAGCTTCAGGTCTCGTACAGCACTGAGGACGGTCTTCAGATTACTCTTCTCATCCTTCAGAATGGACGTGGCTAGCTTCTGTTGGACCAGGGCTATGTTGTATAGGAGTACTGTGTCACTTGGAGACACATGGCGCGCCTGAAATAATATTGTCAATAAATGGGGACACATGGCGCGCCTGAATAGGAAATATATAGATGTTAATCATCCAGATGTTTGTATATCCGATCAAGAAACAAGTGTGACTAGACGTGGCTAGCTTCTGTCGGACAAATGTTGTATAGGGGCACCGCTTCGCTGGGAGATACATGGCGCGTCTGAATAGGAAACATGGCACTTCTGATTTCTCCAGACATGATCACAAGCCTTTTGAGACAACAAATCAGTAACGTTGATGGAGGATGTACCATTCAAAAACTTTAACACAAATTTGACCTTGACGATATATGGAATTGATAATCAGTTACCTTGAGCACAGGGGCCACATTTGTGGGCTTTAGAATGAAAATAAGGATGATGACAACTAAGTATATGAAGTTTCAAGCCAATCCGACTGCAGGTAACGGAGATAGTAGGTAGCCGAAGGTTTAATGCAAATCTCTGACAAATGGATGGTCAGGATGGGATGAGACGCGCCAAGTGATTTTGTACCCAAGAACATGTGCAATTTTTTATTTTAAATATGTATTTACAGAAACCGTGATATTTTCTGTAAATGACTTCGAAAGATGAAGAAATGTTCATAGCAAATGCGGCATAGATGCCGCATTTGCTATGAAGATTTCGTCAACTTCCGACGTAATTTCCGAGAAATATCGTAAATATTTTCACGAGATATTACACATATTCTTAAATACAAAATCACACGAAGTGTCTCGTATGTACCGCTAAATTATTTTCAGGGTCATCATGATGTTTCCTACCTTAAGCAGTATATTCTTACACTCCTTGAGTTTGCCGCACTTGAAGTAGGCCCGGGCCAGATACACCATCACCTCTGTGTTGTGGTACTTGAAAAACTTCTTGAGGCAATTCTCGTACTGAAAATAGATTGATTGATTGATTTGCCACCCTTGAGGTAGGCTCGGGCCAGATACACCATCATCTCCGTGTTACCGTACTAGATTCTGAAAATATATTGATTAACTGGTAGATAGGAAACGTTAAGGGAAATGTTTATTGATTGATCAAAAGGGTTCGATCCCGCATGTAACCTGCTGCATTGGGGGCGGGTTTTAATGCAAAAATGCCAAAGACGTATGTGAGGGCCAAACAAGGTCTCCGGTTGGGATTCCGGTAAGGATGAACCCCGATCGTTAAATTACCCACCTGCCACCCACAGGAAATGTTTAACATCCCAGCAAGAGCTATTCATAAAGAACCATTGGAATAACATCTGCGCAGCAGCAACTGACTTAGGAGTGAAAGGATTATAATTGATTTCGTAAGAAACAAGGCTTTACGTACCATCTGCACAGCAGCAACGTATTGCTTCTGTTCAACGTAGATGTGCGCGATGTTGAGCCAGACGTCACAGAAATCCGCGGTCGCTTCTCGCACCTGGGCAAACACGTCGCGCGCCTCATTGATACAACCCTTGTGGGCCAACACACAGCCTGGTGGGATAGATAGATTGATTGATCGACAAGTTCGGGTTATACATCCATTCAACAGCAATGTCTAATAGGTAATATTATAAATAGGTTGGAAAATCACACAAGTATCTTCCCTTAGAACAACTCGAGGCAAAATTGGTCTTTGAATCACGTTGCTTAACCAGTTTGACATCAAGTTCAGAGCTCCAGATAATCTTTGTGTCTAAAGCATACTACACCCCCTGATTTCAAAATCATTGCGTATTTTACTTTTACAGATGGATTATTGATTTTCTTCATTACTAAATAGGAACAAATGATTATAACAAATTTAAACATTCACTTAATTGAGCAGCAAAAAGCAAACACTTGCAGCTCAACTAAGTGAATTTTCAACTTTATGACAGTATTTTCACTACTCTATTTGAAAATCAATGCGCATTTTCACATTACTCTGCAAATTTTTTACTCTCACTTTTGATAATCAATGCGTATTGAGCTAAAATAATTGCGTAAAATACGCACCTTATATGGAGCTCTGCACAGGCTTAATCAGTTTGACATCACGTTGCTTAGTTTAAACAAAGCAAGGTGATGTTAAACCAACAAATTCTGCAAATTCTATGGATGTCCCGGCCAGTTTCAAGCCCACTAGTGAAAGTGCATGGGTCTAACATCCCAGCAACAGCTAAGGTCATATAAAGACAGGACATCGGCTTCAAGTCTCATCCGAAAGACCAGTGGGATGGAAATATTATGAAAGTATTTTTGATGCCCTAGGTGAGATTTGATTGGGAGACAGGTGAGATTTGATTGGGAGACAGGTGTTCTAACACCTAGGTCACACAACCCATCCCTATTCAAGCCCACTAGACTTGAGCAACCACTCGCGCCTACTACGTACCTATACCGTTGGCGGCCCAGATGTTGCGATCATCATTCCTCAGCACCTGTTTGTACATGGCAAGGGCTCGGTCCTGATGACGCTTTTGCTGAAGCACAAACACAGATATTTAAGAAATAAATATCTCCCAGGAGAAAATTAAATGAATGGGGTTTACCGTCCCAGTAATAGCTAAGGTCATTTAAGGACGGGACCTCAGTTTCCAGTCTCATCCAAAACATGGAATGGAAATACTATGAAAGCATTTTTGATGCCCAAGATGAGGTTTGAACCCACAACCTCAGGTATTGCAGTCCAGTCCTCTAACCTCTCGGCCAAAACCCATCCCTACCTCCTGAAAAGTAATTCTTCTCTAATATGTAATTTGAAGTCGAGATATTCCTAAAACAAACTCAAATTTCCAACCGTCAGACCAAAATGGGAAAGTTTCAATGTAATAGAAAGAAGAAGAAATCATTTATTTTGTAATCTAGGTGTTGATCAATTCAAATAACAAGGACACAATGCGAAAATGTGCAAGTTCTGCTTTAACCCTGTCACCCCTAAGTAACTGGAATGGACTGTGATACGTTGATTTCTCAACACATCCAATTGTCACAAAATGATTTTGAGACTCGTCCATTTATAAAAAAAATGTTTTTCTAAAATATGAAAATTACTTGCAAAAAGTGCAGATCCTGATGAGACGGCTCATCACGAGCCGACTCATCTGGATTTACACTGTTTGCAAACACCGCTATAGAGGTCGGTCGTGTTGGAAGGGTTCACAATAATTGTCTACGATGCCACTAACCTTATCTTTGTCCCTCATAGGCTGGTGTAGTGTTTGCAGCCACACGTTGCCGAGAGCGATCAGCGAGTAGGCGTCGTCCTTCGTGCTCGGTCGCGCCAGGATTCGCTCAAACTTCTTCTGCCCCGGACCCCACTCCTGCTTCGCAATATGGAGGTTACCAATCAGGGACCACGCGTCTGGGTGATCCTGTATAGAGAAGGTTGTGACCAGCGAGGCTAGGAAGCGCGAGGCTTGCCGAGGAATTACATTTTCCGAGCTGAATCTTCAGTATTTTTAAGCTGGTTACTGATCTCAGATCGATCAGGGACCATGCGTCTGGGTGGTCCTGTATAGAGAAGGTTGTGACCACTAGGCTAGGAAACGCTTAGGAATTCCTAGGCTTGCCGAGGAATTACTACGTTTACCAAGCCAAACCTTCAGTTTTTGAGCTGAACCTGACAAAGAATGGTTACCGATCAGGGACCAGGTGTCCGAGTGAACACTCGTCTGGATGGTCCTGTAAAGAGAATCTTGTGACCGTGAGGCTAGGAAACACGTAGGAATTCCGAGGCTTGCCTCCTACGTTTTCCGAGCAGACTTACAGTTTTTGAGCCAAATTCTACAGTTTCTGAGCTGAATCTGCCAAAAAATAGCATCATTTCAAGTGAGGGCAGGAAATGCGTAGGAATTCCGAGGCTTGTCGAGGAGTTACTACCATTTCTGAGCAGAACCTGATAAAGGATGACATATCATTTGATAGGAATTGCTGCCACGTCCAGATTTGTGACCAGCATAACGTCTGACCAAATAACGCACTCCTGTAGTCTGATAAAGATCTATATTGCTTGTTAGAAGCAAGTCGGGTGTTTCATTGATAAATTGGCGAACAGTGCAGATCCTGATCAGATTGTGCAGAGGCACAGGCTGAGCTGGATCTACACTGGTCACAAAACCCATAAGCCCCATTTCTCCAGTCACATGTAGAGAAGGGACCAGGGGTCCGGATGGTCCTAGTAAATGTAGCATATGAGAGGATGTGAAAACATGATATTGAAAGACATCATGCTATTCTTTGTCAGGTTCGACTCAGACAAGTATCGATACCAAGAGACAGTAACTGGTTTTACGTCACAGCAAGTTCATATATAAACGGGAATAGACCAGGATGGGTGTTCACGACCGAGATGAGAGTACCCAATTTCTAAATTTACCTGATTAATCTGTAGGGCTTCTTTGAACCAATTAGAGGCCTCGTAAATCTGTCCCTTGTTCCGTGACATACAGCCCAGGCGGAGGTAACCTACATAATGGTATATGGGTAGATGTACAAGACTTCTTTGTCAATTTACATGTGAGAATTCATTGAAATCTGACATAAGGCTTATAAGAGATGGGGCTTATGGGTGTTGTGACCAGTGTAGATTCGGATCAGCCTGTGCATCTGCAGTCTGATCAAGATATGCACTGTTCCCCATTCCTTCAATGAAACACCAATCGTGCTTCTAACAAGCAAAACATATCGTTATCATGCTACAGGAGAGTGCTATTTGATCAGGAGCTACATTGATCACAAATCTCATAAGTCCCATTTCTCCAGTTACAGCTACAAATATAGATGGGAATGCAGCGCTACGGATGGGGCAGAGCAATGTGCATAACGCAAATGTGTTAATAGAACACGGATGCCTCTCCTACAGCTTTGATAGTAAATAAGGCGAAAAAGGGGAGATAATCCATGCCCCAGTATCAAATCAAAAATAGAAATTCACTTTGTGCATATACACCATAAAGAAGCTACATACCAAGCACCAAGTCTCCCGCTATTATTATTTAAAAGAATTATGAGTTACAGGGACTGTTACGAAATTCTGAGTCCAAAAGGGGATCTACACAACATAAGAAAGCTATATACCAAGTTTCAAGTCTCTGAAACGGTTAAAAAGTTTTACGAAGTTTGTGACGGACGGAGAAGGGAATCTACTCATCATAAGAAAGCTACATATCAAGTTTCATGTCTGTAGCTAGTACGGTTTAAAATTGTTACGTCTTGCAAGGTTGGTGACGGACAGACGGACGGATGGAAGGACTAGGATAACACTAAATGCAACCTCCACTATCGTGGTGGGGCATAAAAATGTGTTTTCATCATGGCCCTGTGTAAAGTGGTTTAATTGAAGATACATGTATATGACGATACTAGGACCACTGGGTTGTTTCTGTTATCACCCATATAGGTACCGGTACATAAATATCAGATTTCCTACCCAAGTTGCGTTCAGCAAGATAGAAAATCTGATACGTATGTACTGATTTCGGTGAAAATTGAAACAACCCAGCAGTCCCAGTATGATATGCCCCTTTAATCACTTCATCGTATACTCAGTCCACGTAGTTGTGATGTTCGCAGTGAATGGTTTAAATGCTTTAAGAGTTACAAGGTTTGCGACAGAAGGACGGGACGGAACAGACGGAGAAGGAAAACACTTAATGCTCCCTCGCCTATTGGGGTAGAAAAACTTGCATCCTTACCCCTCACCCTGCTGAAGTAATTTTTGTCGTAATTTTTGTTATTTTCAATTTTTCTCATACAAAACATGGTTTGACAGCACTTGAGAATCATTTTCAATGGAAATGATTCTCAAGTGCTGTCAAACCATGTTTTTACTGCCCAGGGTTAAGATACGCACACCCTCTCAGCTCAGTAACTTACTAGAGAAAATGAACAGGGGCTCACGTATACCCCGGCTGCCTCCTGGACTGTCAAATAAAATCTTTAACGCGGACAACAAACGGGCAGACGGAATTACGAAAACAAAATACCCCTCGACATACTTTGTATGCCGTAGGCATAACAAGTTAATCTCTTCTCCATATACTCACAGTCCACGTAGTTTGGATGTTCGCGGAGAATCGTCTTATACAATTTCTCCGCGTCGTCGTACTCGTGCGTGGCCTCATGGAGCCGTGCGAGGTTATAAGTCGTTGTCACGGAGATAGCACTGTAGTATGTCTCGTCGTGCTGAGCCTCCGCCCGGGACCGCTCCAGCGACGCCGTGTAGTACTTCTGTAACAATTGGGTGATCATTGCAGATCCTGATCAGACTGCGGATGCACAGGCTGATCAGGATCTACATTTGCCGCCAATGCCATAAGCAAGATTTCTTCATCATATAGAGACGGGAATGTACATGTATAATGGACTCGGTCCCGCGACGCCATGTAGTACTTCTGTAATGTAATAAATAGTATTCTGCATTTGCTATGAAAATGTTGTCACCTTTCGACGTCATTTACAGGAAATATCGTAAATTTTGTAAATATATTTCACAAGATATCGCACATGTTCTTAGGTACAAAATCACATGGCGTATCTCAAATACCTCAGCATCAGTCAAGTTTCACAGTTGGAAGTTTAGCTAAGCCACATTATTCAGCATAAAACTTAAATTTGGGCATGAAAAGTGAGTTACTTCAATGAATTAAAAGAATCAAAATTGTAAAGCAGTAATGTCTTTTTTTTGGCTACTAAAATAAAAAGCCTAGTGTTAACTTACACAGCTCACTAGCAGACATATTTAGGAATCGAGACTACTGGCACCCAAAATACCTTTGCATCGGTCAAGTTTCCCAATCGGAAGTGTAGCGCGGCGACGTTATTCAGAATCTCGGGAGGTACGTCTGCTTCCACTTTCTCCTTCAATATCCGAGTGGCCGTTCCATAGCCAGACAGCGCCCCCTGGACGTCGGACTGTTCCAGAATCTGAGCCAGTTCGATCCACGCTTCCACGTCATCCGGGAATTGGTCTGTGACCTTCCGTAGATGTTGCTGCAATGGAAGTGATGAGCTGGCAAACTAGTATTCATGGCAAAATAAATCGGTTTTGAAACAAGAAAATGTGTCTGTACACAAATGCCCCCGGTGACAGATTGGAGAAACTCTGCCAAACTGCTTAACCAAAGCCATCGACAGACACAGTCCAAACACTATATATCTATAGGATATTTGTAAATACTATTGAAATAAATGACATTTTATGAGAGTTTCAAGTTAAATTTTGTTATCGCTGTAAAAATTCAATTTTATTCTCCCCTTTTTTCTCATTCGAGTGCATGAGAATCGTCTCCATTGGATAACCAAATTCATGCAAACAGATTGGCCCGAGATGGGGCACAGATAAGCCTTGTCCAATCAAAGTTGCTGATTTCGAGCATGAATATGTCTTCTGGTTATAGGTTACAAAATTGAATTAATTCATATTCAATACCAGGCAGTTTGATTGGCCGATACTGAGTACAGCTCAACAATTACCAATCAAACATCCGGTGTTTTCTAGCCGATGTTCATTAAGTTTTATAAGACTATTTCTTCAAAGCTATTCTCGAAATCACTCTTAGCTTAGCTCAGCCTCGACTAATCAATCTTCCTGACTTCGAGCATGACAATGGAGCAGATGCTTTAAGTGAGCTTTCTAGGGCTATCTATTTAACGTTATTCTCAACATCACACATCTTCATTTGGCCAAGTCTGAGCACAGCTCAACCAATCAAACTTCCTGATTTTGGGCATGAACATGGAGAACATGTTCAATAAATGTTTTTATAAACTACAGGTTCTCCACCGATCTTAGTAATATCCTTCTCCAATGAATCAAACTCACTAATTTTTCTTCTTCAACTTCATACTCAAAATCAGGAAGTTTGATTGGCTGAGCAAAGCCTCAAATATTCAAAATTACTGATTTTGAGCACGAGAATGGAGCATAATGTGGTTGTGACTGGAGAAATGGGGCTTATGAGATTTGTGACCAAAGTTGCTCTTGATTAAATAGCACACCCCTGTAGCCTGATGACAATCTATATTGAATAATAGAAGCATGACGGGTGTTTCATCGACGGAATGACGAAAATGCATAGGCTGATCTGGAGCTACACTGGTCGCGAAACCCATAAGCACCATTTCTCGAGTCACAGCCACATATAAGCTCTAGCTTTTCTACTAACCTTAGCAATGTCCTTCTTGGCCTGGTCTGTGGAGGTGGCATACAGGGAGCCAAGGATCTTCATTGTTTCGTAGTTGTTTCCCTGGGCCTTCAATACCTTCTCGAAACACTGGGCCGCCTATAATACAAGTAGTGACATCGCTGGATGGAAACATAAAGGTTATATGGCTTCCCTGGTGCAACTCGTCACGCTAGCGTAAAATGTTTCACGTCGAAAAGGCGCCGCATTCCTGACAAATTTCCATTCCATGCAGCCGATACTGTATTTCTGGAGAAATTTGCGCCGCTACTAGATGAAGTGTGTTTATGCATATATCGGAGTTGAGCTAAGTGACATCTCATCAGGAAACCGGTGCATTTTTCAACACGAAACATTTTGCGCCGGTGCAAAGTGCAGCAACGGTGACTTTTATTGTGCTTTTAATCATACCTGTTATAAAGTGTTTGTTTGTTTGTTTATTTATTAGTGTTTAACGGCCTATCAACAGCTAAGGTCATGTAAGGCCGGGCAAACGGGTTCAATCCCGTTGTAACCTGCTGCATTATTGGGGGGGGGGGGAGGGGGGGGTAAATCCCAAAATCTAACGGAATATTTACATCGAGAACAAATATATTCAGCCCTGAAATTAGAATAACCTGACCAGGTCCATACCACACCAAGTCACTGGGCCCCTTTCCCTAAAATAGGATTACGAATATCGTAATACTCACATACGGGGTATAACCAGATTCAACTGTCACATACAAAATTCCAAAGACGTATGTGAGGGCCAAACTTTACATCAAATAATATACTAGGTTATCATTGACAACTGCCCATATGGGCAAAATAAATTCACCTTGAAACAATGGTTAGCTTAATTGCACATACTAATCATTAAGCCAGTATTCTGAAACCAAGATTTTATGCCAAATGTGTGAAAATGGCAATGAAACATTCTTAAATTGCTTGAAATTGGCTGAGAAATGTCATGAAATTTGCATTTATAACTGATGTTTAAGACTGTCAAAAATGGGAAGATCAAAATTTATATCAGGAGATGAAAGTATTGCAAATGATGTAAGGTTGAAGAGAGTTTCCAGACTGTCTTTATCGCCGCATTGATATAGTTCTGTCCGAGACAAAAGACGTACGTTGTCGTTATCACCGCGGTATATGTACATCTGTCCGAGACCGAAGTAGGGCAGGACAAACGTGGGAGGCGAGAACTGTGTGGCCTGGTAGTAGTACTGGAACGCTTGGTCGTAGTCCTCCTACAATACAGAAAATATACCAGGCTAGTGTCTATTGATGTATATCAGGCAAGGTTAGGAAATGCGTAAGAATATCGAGGCTCACCTAGGACCGTTTGCGAGCCGAGCCTGCTAAGCTTCACATCAAGACACTAGCATGGTATTCTATTTATCAGGTAACAAATTTTATGCTACAGAATGAGCGAACTTAATGTAGCTTTCATTATTGAAAAGAAAGTGGATAGGATATGACCTGGTAAATAGAGAATATCAAGCTACTGTCTTTTCTTATCAAGTTTATCGAGCAAGACTATAAAAACTTTAATTTACATGTAAGTCCAGCGCTCCAGATAAGGAATTAATAATTGAGTATTGTTACTCCCATCATTTCTGAAGCAATTGGGTATTTCAACATTTTAATTGGGTAAAATAAAATCACACTACTGTTTACACATCAACAGACAGCAATTATTGCTTCACAATAAAAACATGTCTTGGCATTTCATTGGAAGTGTCTCCTGGGAGACAATTTTAATGAAATACCAAGATGTGTTTTCATTGAAAATAAGAAAAATATGCTATATGTGTGTGGTCCGTTATAATATTCTGCAAGATGATAAAGGTACCACAAACTTTTTCTTGCTTTTTGATACTCGCTACTTCTGATTTCCATTGGGTTTTTCGCAATTTTAATTGGGTATTTAAACAAATACGCAGCTTAACTGGAGCTCTGTAAGTCCATATAGAGAATAGTAGGTTAGTGCCGTGAATGGGAAAAAATATCCGGCAAGGCTCAAGAATTTCTTTATTTCTCATCAGAAGTATATGTTGTGACCACTCATTTGAACCGTCTCGCCGAGACGGTTCAAATGAGTGGTCACAACATATACTTTGGTTCAGAAATAAGGAAAATAGATAGAGAATAGTAGGTTAGTGCCGTGAATGGGAAAAAATATCTGGCAAGGCTCAGGAAACGGGATGGGCGAGGCTCTGCCGAGCACATCCCGTTTCCGTGCCGCGCCAGATATTTTTTCCCATTCACGGCACTATCTACTATTCTATTTATCCCGTCAACACCTACAAATGGCTGTAAAATGTAAAAATAGTATTGACTGGATATCAAAAATGTTTCACGGCACTGTGTTTCACGGCACATACGCACTGTGTTGACGGGATAAAAATATATTAACCCTTTGAACCCGAAAGTCCGCTATAGCAGTGTTTGGAAACAGTGCAGATCCAGATGAGCCGGCTCGTACCAAGCCAGCCGTCTCATCAGGACCTGCACTTTTATCCAAGTAATTTTCATATTTTCAGAGCTTTCATAAATGGACTAGACAGAAAAGCTGTTATTGTGACAAAATTAACATATCAAAATCCATTCCAGTTACTTAGGGGTGAGAGGGTTAATTACCTGTACGTGGAAGGCGCGGGCGAGCTGGTAACAACTCTCGGCTCTCATCGCCTCGTTCTCCGTGTTGTGAAAGGCGTGTAGGGCCAGGTGTTGCACCTTCTGGTAGTCCTGTAACAGATAAACGACTCGTTAGAATAGAGAAGTGAAAGTGTTTAACGTCCCAGCAATAGCTACGGTCAAATAGAGACGGGACCACAGTTTAAAGTCTCATCCGACAGACCAGTGGGATGGCAATACTATGAAAGTATTTGTTGATGCCCTACATGTATGCGAGGTTTGAACCCACAACCTCCGGATTGGAAGTCAGTTGTTCTAACCCCTAAGCCACAACCCATCTTAGAATGCATGGGCGGATTCAGGGGGGGCGGACCCGGCGCGCGCCCCACCTAAAATTCGCAGAGTAAAGATTTTTTACAAGTTACAAGGCACGTTTCATGCCAAGTGCCATGTATTCCATGCATTTTTCGGTCGTTGTCTTATTGTTTCAAAATTTAAATGTTTTCAATGAAAAATCATGTCTAAACATACTGTGACAGTGTCAAATAATCTTGTGTGTGGTAATGTACTAGAAAACAGGTGATGTACTTTCTGATAGTCCTGTATAGATAAACAACTCATTAAAATAGAGATGTTTGTAAATGTGATAAAGAGAATAGCATCTGTATTGTGGAAGGCTTGAAAGGTTGAGACCGAGCTACCAACCAAACTTCCAGATTTTGTTCACATTAATTCAGAAAGTTATATAAGGAAAGTTACATAGACAGGGGCCCGTTTCATTAAACTTCGTACGACTAAAATGTTCGTAAGTGCAAATTTAGAATCGTCTGGAAATTTCAATTAATGGATTTACATTTATTGAGCATAGGCTGCATATGCAGAAAACATTGTTAATGTGACATTTACAGACTGTCATAAGTTTGCACTTACAAACATTTTAGTCGTGCGAAGCTTAGTGAAACGGGCCCCAGGGTCCCAACTATTACCCACCTTTTTATAGAAGAAATGGTTGGCGAGGTGGTTTAGCACCATGGGGTTTGTAGAGTCGATGGTGTACGCCTTTGACAGAAGCTGTACCCCGTTTTTAATGGCGTCCTGCGTCTTACTGTTCAACTCCAGAATGGCCAGGCCAATCAATGCTCCGACACAGGAACCGTCTAATGTGAGGGCTCGCTCAAACGCCATCCTGTAAGGAAACAGTTTGGTTAAATGGTACATCTCACAGCTCCAGATAAGTTTTGTGTCTAAAAGAGTATTATTCCCCACTTTTGATAATCAATGCGTATTCTGTTAAAACTAGAAATGTGGCCAGTCGGCACACGAATACCCCCACTGGCAGCCAAAGAAAACGAGGCATTTTTGATTATAAGCCATTTAGCCGAGCGTTAAGGTTTCAAACGCATCAAGTCTGTGACCTTGACCCTGGGCATAGTGAGATAATCCATGCATCGGTGTAGAAGATATAGAGCGGAAGGGAATTTCAATAGGTTTGACCTTTGACCTTCAACTGTGACCTTGGACGTAGGTGCGTGGTTATTGATCGCGACACACCTTCGCATCATGAGAAACATTTGTGCCAAGGCATTTGATAATCCATGCATCGGTGTAGAAGATATAGAGCGGAAGGGAATTTCAATAGGTTTGACCTTTGACCTTCAACTGTGACCTTGGGACGTAGCTGCGTGGTTATTGATCGCGACACACCTTCTCATCCTGAGAAACATTTGTGCCAAGGCATTTGATAATCCATGCATCGGTGTAGAAGATATAGAGCGGAAGGGAATTTCAATAGGTTTAACCTTTGACCTTCAACTGTGACCTTGACCTTGGACGTAGGTGCGTGATTATTGATCGCGACACACCTTCTCATCATGAGAAACATTTGTGCCAAGCCATTTGACAATCCATGCATCGGTGTAGAAGATATAGAGCGGAAGGGAATTTCAATAGGTTTGACCTTTGACCTTCAACTGTGACCTTGGACGTAGCTGCGTGGTTTTTGATCGCGACACACCTTCTCATCATGAGAAACATTTGTGCCAAGCCATTTGATAATACATGCATGGGTGTAGAAGATATAGAGCGGAAGGGAATTTCCAACAGACCGACTGACTGACCGACCGACCGACCTATATACCCCCTCAAACTTTGTTTGTGGGGGTATAATAAGTCAGAGGTCCAGATAAGGTGCGTATTTGCGTAAATACGCAATTAAAACATGCAAAAACAACAAAACATTACCATTAATACATAAATTATTACGATTTGTTTCCGAATCGGTTTTTGTAATCAAAATATGGAAATACCCAAATGAAAAAAATTGATGGGGTAACATTTTTAAAATACCCAATTGAAAATTGAGAATACCCAATTGATTTCAAATGTATGGAGTAACAGTACCAGAGGTCCAGATAAGGTGCGTATTTGCGTAAATACGAAATTAAAAAATGCAAAAACCCAATTAAAATCAGAGACAATGCGTACCAAAAAGCAATTAAAATGTCCGGTACGCAATACTTTTTTATCCTGTAGCGGACTCCTCAAATGTATTTTCAGTCTGTCGCCTACTGCTAGATTGTTCATGTACAAAACCATAGCTGATGATCTGTGCGGTCGGCCATTCAATGTTTACAAAGTCTGGTCCCGGCTCTACCTGCGGACAATGTCTCGCTGTATTTCACCGATAACGGCTGGAAACCAGTATTCGGGTGTACTCGATTTGAACTCCAGGATTTAGCGGGAGCGATTCCGACTTTCAGCGGGACAAAATGGGTCCAAATCAATACGAAACTCTAATAACCCACCAAACGGCATTTGTTTCGAGTACCGTTCAAGTTAATGATCCCAAATCTAGAATTTCCACCCTTATCGCATCGGCCGTTTTTGCCCATATTGATTTTGAGAAAAAAAATCGGATAAGACGGGGCCTATCAATTATGGCAAAAGTTAACACAAACTTCAGAGCTCACGCGAGCCGGAATTGAATTCCCATTTACCTCTGAATGTGTTGTCACAATCCACGTCATTTACAGAAAATCAATAATTGTGGGGGAAAAACGGCGATGCGACACTATTGTGAACCCGAGATCCAGGCTTATTACTAGTCTATTTTCTTAAATTCAAACGACGACCCCGAGTCTACTCAAGGAGATGCAACGAAAAACGTCTGTAGACATTCGTAAATGACTATCCGCACGGATAAAACAAATGGTACAGTGGAATTGGTCCTGGGGGGAGGGCGGGGCACAGCAGACATTTTATTATTTTGAATGTGTCGGGTTTATATTTTACATATGGGACAGTATCATAAGTAATAAATGAAATATGGTAACATTATTACTATTTCGACCAAGGCACACGTTGAATAAAATGGCGGTCGAATTAACTAAGTTAAAATAGGACGAGTTGAACGGCGCTCGAATTCACCAATTAATATAATCGTAGTAGCGATAGACACTATAAATAACACAATCGGATCATGTCAGATTTGTTCGTAGAAAATTGGTGACACATGGCGCAACAAAATGGCGGCCACAATAAACAAACGTGGAAGAAAAAAATTGCAAAAGTCCAGCACCAATGTTAACCTTATTTCGATTTATTTTACGACCGATGCAAAGGTGGAATCTCAATCCATTGCACAAGGCATCATACAGTCATTTTGTTGAGCTCGGTGTGTGGAGACCCCAAATTAATCGTTATTGATGAATTGCTGTCAAACGTGGTCAGCCAAAAAAAAAAATAGATCGCGTGTTGCAAAGATCAATCTGCCAATCAAAGCATTCTTGATCAGCGTATACACTGTTTGTCATTCAGATAATGAAACATCTCGCATGATTTTTTTAATACATGATACTGCTTGTTACATAACTTATAACTATAAGTGTGCTAGCAGATCCGGAAATACACTGGTCACAAATGCCATAAGCCCAATTACTCTAGTAACAGTTACTTATATGTACTTGGTTTGAAAACTTGAACTAATCATTTTTAAGTATAACACTGCTTCAATTAATTATATGAACAATAACACAGTACCATTAATACATAAATTAGTACGATTTGTTTCCGAATCGGTTTTTGTAATCAAAATATGGAAATACCCAATTGAATAAAATTGATGGGGTAACGTTTTTAAAATACCCAATTGAAAATTGAGAATACCCAATTGATTTCAAAAGTATGGAGTAACAGTACCCAATGTCAAATTCCTTACCTGGAGCCCTGATAAGTGCGTAAAAATACGCCAATACGCACTTTATTTGGAGCTCTGCATGTTCCAGGAATACACAGGGAATTTACCAGCAGGCAGAAAAGTATACAAAGATAGGAATTAAGCAGTAAAATCAGGGCTCCAGATAAGGAATTAGTAATTAAGTATTGTCACTTCATCATTTCTGAAGCAATTGGGTATGTCAAAATTTTAATTGGGTAAAATAAAATTTCACTACTCTTTACACATCAACAGACAGGAATTATTGAATAGTTTGCTTCGAAATGAAAACATGTCTTGGCATTTCATTAGAATTCTAATGAAATACCAAGATGTGTTTTCATGGAAAGTAAGAAAAATATGCTATATTTGTGGTATGTTTATTGTTTTCTGCAGCATGATAAAGGTACCACAACATTTTTATTGCTTTCTGATACTCACTACTTCTGATTTCAATTGGGTTTTTGGCAATTTTAATTGGGTATTTAAGCAAATACGTAGCTTATTTGGAGCTCTGTAAAAGATAATAACTGTGCCATCTAATGTGAGAACCAGCTCAAATGCCATTCTGTTATTTACGATACGAGGTGTTGAAAAGTTACGGTTTCAGGATGGCATTTGAGCTGGCCCTTACAGTAGACGACACATGCCAAGTTCTTGCTAAAAATGAATTTCATTGGTCGAGTTAAACCCAGCACCGTTATACAGTGAGCTTTAGACACTCGTCTCACAAGACATGGTCTATGTTCATTCTTTACCTACCTGTGTTATCAGGTGCGATTATTAAGCAATGACCAACCCATCGTTAACATATCTGGCAAAATTGCGGGATTCCTGTGATTGCGCACTCTGTGTACTACAATGTAGCAGTTAGTTGAACAGGGCTCCAGATAAGGAATTAGTAATTGAGTATTGTCACTCCATCATTTCTGAAGCAATTGGGTAATTCAACATTTTAATTGGGTAAAATAAAATCACACTACTGTTTACACATCAACAGACAGCAATTATTGAAAAGTTTGCTTCGAAATGAAAACATGTCTCGGCATTTCATTAGAATTGTCTCCTTGGAGACAATTCTAATGAAATACCAAGATCTGTTTTCATGGAAAAATATGCTATATTTGTGGTCTGTTTATTGTTTTATGTAGCACGTCAGATAACGATACCACAAATTTTTCATTGCTTTTTGATACTCACTACTTCTGATTTCACTTGGGTTTTTGGCATTTTTAATTGGGTATTTAAGCAAATATGCACCTTATCTGGAGCTCTGGTTGAAATGTGTAGTCAACTGGCTAAGCCTCAGTGTATGAGACAAGCAATGTGATTTTTGTACCAAAGAGGATGTGCAATATTTCATGAAAGGTATTTACAAAATTTACAATATTTTCCGTAAATGACGAAATTTTCAGAGCAAATGCAGAATTCTATTTTGCATTTGTAAATACATTTCATGAATATTGCACATCCTCTTTGGTACAAAAACATTTACGACGTCAGGTGTTCGAACGCCCGAGGTCACCACCCATCCCTGGATTTTGACTCGACATACCGTGCCTTATCCTGTTTGTTGAGTCGCAGGAAGCAGTGCCCCATGCCGAGACGAATGGAGGCGGGGCAGTTGGGGTTGGTGCGCAGGGCCCGCTTGTAGTAGGCGAGGGAGCCGCGGTACTCCTTCTTGTTGAACGCGATACACGCCTTACCCAGCAGCGACGGGATATTGTTGGTCGACTGGCGAATACAGAATACCAGACTTGTGTGCTTTGATAATTTTTCAGTAAACTATTATGTACTTTTTTTTCAGGAAACTATTTGGTATTTTTAGTTTTTATGTCAAGTTTATTAGGCAAGTTAGGAAACGCGTAGCATCAGAATTCATACCGTTTCAGAGTCGAATATTATGAACTTGATATTTCTTAAAAGAGAATACATACATACAAAGCTGGTGTCTTTTTGATAACAAGTTTATCAGACAAGGCTAGAAAATGCAGAGGAATTCCACGGCTCGCTCGAACGTTACGAACTTTGATGTTTCTTAAAAGAGAATACAAGGCTAGTGTCTTTTAATATCAATAATTAAGTTTATCAGGCAAGGCTCGAAAACACATAGGAATTCATAGGATATCAAGTTTGTCAGGCACTGGACATACATTTTGGAGCATATGTAGACTTGGCCTGCGTATGCCTTTAATTCTTTGTTAAGCTTAACTCTTTGCATGTTAGCGGCGAAAATATCCGGCAAACGAATTACGAGTATACAGGGCTGTACAAATTGGCACGCCCGACGCCCGGGACAAGTCGGTTTTAATCTCGGGCAAGTGCCTCTATGCTGGAATTTAGTCCCGGGCAAGTCACTATTTTCTGTTAGAACGTCCCGCCACAAGCCCGTTTTTTGGAACCGGACTGTCATAAACTTAATCCCAAAACTGACCATTTTATCGATCGATAACGCTGCGGGCGTCCTGGCGATTCGCAGCTACTGTGTTACACAGTACCTGTGTATCGCAATAAAGTGATATAGCAATCTACAGCGACCCTGATTATATTAATTTAATCAAATATGCTATATACACAGTATAGCAGCTTCTGTGTAAGTGTGTATCACCACAGGGAATCCGACACACGCCCTAGGCGTTATCGATCGATGAAATGTTACAATTTAGGATTAGTCTAGTGAAGAAAACAGGCTTGTGGCGGGACGTTTCAACGGAAAATAGTGACTTGCCTGGGACTAAATTTCAGCATAGAGCCACTTGCCCGAGACCAAAACCGACTTGTCCCGGGCGTCGGGCGTGCCGATTTGTACAGCCCTGACACACAGCTGGGTGTATCGGTTTTTTGCACAAAGCATCACACAAATCTCGTCTGTAATATGTGTCGGGTGTAATTGCATCTGGATTTGGAATTCATATATCCCCTGGCACGGATATTGCACGGTTCGGATATGCAACATGGAAGGTCGTATGTCGCCGGACTTCCGTGCAATAGGGGGGTCGCACTGTATGCATAATAACATGATTACCTGATTAAAGGTATTACATTTGCTAACATACTAATTATTTCATGTACTTTGAATGTCGTTGTTTGAATAAACTTACAGAAATCACGAATCAACTAATTACACGATGACTACGACGTGCGAAGATTTTTTTTCTTTGTTTTCCTTTTTTCTTCTCTATTTTTTTAATATTTTTTTTTGGGATCCACGAGAGACCCGCGTTATAATGGAGATCGCGCTATACGTGATCGCGTTATAATGGAGCTGCAGTGTAATTAGCGAATTAACAGCTGTTGCCAACAAAAAAAAACTGAAATTTCAAAAAGTTTATTATTTACCGTTCCGCGAACATACTGATAGACATTAAATATTGTAAATATAGACATGATTTCATTTTCGAGACGGTCAAATGAGTAGACTCCGTAATTTAATTCACAAAACGTCGATGTTTTTACACCGAAAATTCTGGAATATACGTTCGAAATTATAGATAGACAATTAAACACCAATCAATCGATCTTTCCTGATTGCCAGGGTTCCCCTTACTAGTAATATATGTTATTGCCAACATTTTTATAGCAACTAAAGTGCATGTATTATGCACACATGGATATACATACGCCGAGAACCGTTGGTTGGAAGCTTCTATATGGAGTTGGTAATGTGTGTCCATGTGTTCATATTACATATACTAACGGCACAATAGATATACCGTTAAACACCAATCAATCCAATTTGTGATGCACTAATATATTGCGTGATTGAGACATGATTGTTTATGTAATAAATTGTTGATTGATGAGCTGTAGTTATTCTCTCTCTCTTTGCACCCGGAAAAGAAAACATTCAATCTGGCTTTTCTATTTTTGAGTAACTGACAGGGAACGACTGGTCCTAATTGCAGACTCTGCAACCACCGTTATACCCGTGCCATAGTTCTCTATGGTTGTGTTGTTACAGTTTCGTATAAGAAGTTTTACGAGGACAAGTCATTTTTTCAAAACCACTTGCCCTGAAAATTATAATTTCCAGGACAAGTCGGGGCAAGTCACTTTTGTCAAGTCACTTGTCCGGGACAAGTGGCTAAAAAATCAATTTGTACAGCCCTGAACCCTAAACAGTGCTCCAGATAAGGAATTAGTAATTGAGTATTGTCACTCCATCATTTGTGAAGCAATTGGATAGTTCAAAATTTTAATTCGGTAAAATAAAATCACACTAATGTTCACACGTCAACAGACAGTAATTATTGAATAGTTTGTTTCGAAATGAAAACATGTCTTGGCATTTCATTAGAATTATCTCCGTGGAGACAATTCTAATGAAATACGAAGATGTATTTTCATGGAAAATAAGAAAAATATGCTATAATTGTGGTCTGTTTATTGTTTTCTGCAGCATGATAAAGGTACCACAAATTGCTTTTTGATACTCGCTACTTCCGAGTTCAATGTTAATTGGGTATTTAAGCAAATACGCAGCTTATCTGGAGCTCTGCCTAACTATCTGACATTGATACTTCCATGCTTATTTCTGAACAATTACATTAACCAAATGTGTATTTCGACAAACTAGGTCTCAGGTCAGGAGTCCTGTAAAGAAGAATCCCGATTGTTAAATAACCCATCGCATACTCCCAACCAACCACCCACACTGGCCTATGGTAACAGTGTATGACAGTAACAGAATAGATACCTGTCCGAGTACGAAGTTGAACTGGGCGTCGGCCTGGTCCATCTTGTCCCCCTCCAGCAGGCAGAAGTAGGCGCGGCCCAGCAGGTGGTTCTGTAACAGAGAGGAAACGCATGTAGGTACAATGCTCCTGTAGCCTATTTCATCAACATTGCAAAGTATACTTTAGTAGCAAAGTATACTTTGAGGGAGAAATTTTCAATTTTATGATAAATTTATTAATTTTTATTATACTGAATTTATTACATTATCACAGCCAATTTGGCTGTGATAATGTAATAAATTCAGTATAATAATTCTGCATACTTGTAATCATGAAATACATGCATTTGTTAGTTCTATATGAAATAATGCCTTTCAGGAAAAATAAATGATTACTCCCTCAAAGTATACTTTGCTAGTAAAGTATACTTTGCAATGTTGATGAAATAGGCTACAGGTAAGGAATTGGACATTGGGTACTGTTACTCCCTACCTACTCCCTACTTGAAGTCAATTGGGCATTTTTTTTAAAAACTTATCTCCCCCTTTTCGACTTAGAATTTGGCAATTTTGCCTTGTAACTAGTAAAACTTTAAACCGTAATAGCAACAGACCCGTAACTTGGTATGTTGTTTCCTTTTGATTAGTTTGTGATTAGTAAATGCGCAAAGTTCATTTCGATTTTGATTCGACCCACGGGTCATATATTATCTCCCCATGTGGGCGCAAATTTTTCCTAGTTTATTATCAAAGTGGTATGTGGGGCACCCGTGTTCTATGAACACATTGTGTATATATTGTATTGTAAACAGTGTTGGCAGTAATTAAACCAGTTTGTAAATTAAAATCAGTGGCCGACCGTTCGGTTTGGGCAGATTTTGACTGATTACATTATTGTACACAAACTTAATAGCAATACACTAAAGACTGGGGAGACATTGGGTTTCCGATTTCAATTGGGGTTTTGTATTTTTTAATTTGGTATTTACGCAAATACACGGCTTATCTGGAGCTTTGTATGTAGTGTTTCACCCAGCTGATTTAGCATTATTTTCTGACACGGCGGTATATGTGAATCTTTTTTTTGTTTTTATGGCAAGATCAAACGTAATATTTGTGCGATTGAAAATACCAGAAGATGGAAGTGCAGGTCTTTTTGCTCCAGTTACATTTGAATGGCTACAATATTCAAACTGAGGTTTGTACTACAAATTCTAAGTGTCAATGTAATTGGTATAACTGTCCCACAGTATCTAATTATCATGTTGGTGGGTTGGAGACGGGGTGAGAATGGCGGCATTTGCCAACCACTCATAATGCGAGCCTCCTACAACACCGCCTCTTTATATCATCCACCAAAGCAGTTTCTCCCGCATACAAAGATTATACCATTACGACACTGCAAATATAGCTGATCTTTTTATCTGCTAAAGCAGTTTGTCCTGCATCCAAAGTATTATACCATGTATGACACTGCAAACGTACCTGATCATACATGATAATCTTATCCGCAGTTGTGTACAACAGTGTTGCCTGTGTAAACATCTCGCGTTTACGATCTTTGTTCTTCTCGCGGTGAGCTTTCTGCACGTAGTATGCCGCGAGCGTGTCGAGCGCCTTCATCTGGTCCTTCTCGCAGTTGGTGTAGTCGAGGCCCGCGTCCGTTCGCGATGCATCGAGGATCTTGACGAAATCATCTATGTAGTTTTGCTTGTAATATTCAAGCTGCAAAATGCATCAGTGAAGTGTTTAATATTGATTTTGCGACAGAATTCACCATATCGTTGCTTAAAACTGGATGAAATTATTGATGTAGCTCGGCATGTAATATTCAGCCTGCAAAATGTAATAGTGAAGTGCTTAATATTGAATTTGCGACACAATACTTCTGAGATTTGATTTATTGGTGTATTACAGCTGAGGAAACACTTCTGAAAATGCACCATATTGTTGCAATTTTTTTTACAAAATCATTAATTTTGTTTTGCTTTTAATATTCAAGCTGCAAAATGCAATAGTGAAGTGTTTGTTAGGAGCCGGCTCATCTGGATCTACACTTTTTGTAAACACTGCTAAAGGTCTATAGTGTTGAAATGGTTATTTATTGAATTTGCGACAGAATTCACCATATTGTTGCATAAAACTGGATGCAATCATCGATGTAATTCTGCTTGTAATGTTCCAGCTACAAAATGTAACTGTGAAGTGATTCAATTTGCGACAGAATTAGCTGTATTGTTGCATAGAAACCCGAAAAAATCATAAATGTAGTTTTGCATGTAATATCCAAGCTGAAATGTAAAATTGTGATATATTACATGCTACCAGTAACCTATTTCACCAACATTGCAAAGTATACTTTTCTAGCAAAGTATACTTTGAGGGAGAAATTTTCAATTTTAGGATAAATTTATTAATTTTTATTATACTGAATTTACTACATTATCACCATTTTGGCTGTGATAATGTAATAAATTCAGTAAATAATTCTGCATGCTTTTAATCATCAAACATATGCAGTGGTTAGTTCTATATGAAATAATGCATTTCAGGAAAAATAAATGATTACTCCCTCAAAGTATACTTTGCTAGATAAGTATACTTTGAAATGTTGGTGAAATAGGCTACTGAGCTGCCAACCCCATGTTGGTCACATGGAGAGAAAAGGGGGCTACTTTCAGGACTCATGTATATGCATAAAGTAATTTTTTTAGAGCCGTGTCTCGGCCACCATGACCAACCGAAAAATCTCAATTATAGTGCTTGCAAGACGCAAATTCATCACCGCGCTTTGACAGGACACAATGGGGCCATGTCACGCTGTAATCAGTGATGAACATCTCTGTTCTCCTAACGTCTTTCGATAAAAAAAGACCCAAATTCGTTGGCTGCGCGCTTTGGAGCAGACATTTTAAGAATGTACTTGATGAAGAAATCTATATCGCTGAATGCTTGAAACTACTATTTCTACACAACAAGAATCAAAATGGTAAGCGCATATGCGAGTATGATTACGGGTAAATAAAAAAAAATAGGATTTATTTGCAGAATTTGGGAACAAAATAATTATTTCCGCTTTAAAATCGTACCGTTTTAATTGTTGTCGGTACAGACAAATCTGAACAGTTGGCCACTGTGCTACCCAGTGATTTACCGTGATTCTGAAGAGATTTATTTCCTTGAAAGAAATATTTCCTCCCAGATGTTCGTGAGACGTATTTTACGTCACGTTTTGACGTCATTTCCGGCGAAGAAACAATTCATACGTTCACGGCATTTTTGACGTCATAGGCTGGTATAAGAGCAAATTTCATATTTTTTCGAAGAGCATGTAATATACAATTTATTCTACTACCATTTTGAAATACCAGATTTATTTCACTTGACATCTGACAAAGGAACTTGTGATCCGGTCTGATTATCAGATGTCTCGGCAAATAAATCTGTTATTTTAAAATGACAGTTGAATAAACTCATGTATTTAACCAATACTTCATGCCAGGGTTGGCAATTTCCCGGGAAATAAGAGTATTTCCCGGGACGGCGGGAAATACCGGGAAATACCGGGAAATACTGGGAAATACCGGGAAATACCGGGAAATAAGAATTTGGATACCGGGAAATAAGAATTTGGATGATTTTGGTGGTAAATACGGGTATATATACCATACAATTTCTATTACCCGGTGTACTGATTGTAGTATCATGTGTGCAGGATGAAAATGAACTGCTTTGAAGAATATGACGAAAAATACAGGCATTCATAGTGCATTTACGCATTGCTTATAATCTTTATATAAATGTTAGAGATCTAACATTATTGAGACTGTTCATTATTACTCTAATATACATTGTATACAAACACAGTTTAAGGAGTTTATACATACAGTATTGGAGGTATTTTAAATGTTTAATGTAGTAGGCAAAATGCAAATGTTTTTAGGATTATCCCTGAAATGTGTTTCATAATATAGCTGTATTATTAAAATAATCAATTAGTTATTAAAGAAGTCAGAATCATAATTTGAGATGACCCACACTGTTTGTTTGTACACAATTTCAATTAGCAATGCCCAGTCAGGTGTTAAGGTGTGTTGTGGGACTTCAATTTCCCGGTATTTCCCACTTCTGGGCTTATTTCCCGGGGCGGGAAATACCGGTATTTCCCGGCGGTATTTCCCGCCCCCGGTATTTCCCGGCCAACCCTGCTTCATGCTGCATAGCCCTATATATGGGGTATGAACAACTTTAATGATGTTTTGCTATTTTTATGCCACCGGGTTTCGAAGAAACGGGTGGCATATAGTGTTTGGACCGTCCGTTTGTCCGTCACACTTTTCGGTTAACCACTTTTGTCAGTTTCTCAAATATGCTGCAGGTGGCATCCGCGTTCGACAGACACACTTCTTGTTCTTATTTCTATTCAAAAGCATATGTTGTGACCATTCATTTGAAACCATCTTATCGAGTGGTAACAGCATACCATTCATTGCACATTATTTTTCATATGAACAATTGTTTCTAATTTTTATGAAAATTTCAGCACGGGCCCTGACAACAATGTAGCGTAAACCACAGCATACCGAATGTGGAGTGATATGGAGCGCCGGATTGCTGACGTTATGATCGTGGGTTCGTGCCTCATCAAAGGCATGCGTTATGTCCTTGAGTAAGACATTTTATCCACACCACTTCAGTCCACCCAGCTGTAAATGTGTAGCGGCTAATTACCGGGAAACTTGATTGTGTTTGATTGTATGTACTTATAAACTCATATAAACTCAACAAGAGTGTGTACCAGATGTCAAGGGGCGCCACCTACTGCTGTAGTATACTAGTATTGTAGTACTTTTCCCCAATTTTCTTCATTTCTCAAAGAAAGTATATGTTGTTACCACTCATTTCAACCGGCTCGGCGAGATGGTTCAAATGAGTGGTAACAACATATACATCGTGAAGGATTTAAAATTTAACTACTTACCGCGAGCGTGTACCAGATGTGAAGGGGCGCCACCTCCTGTCGTAGTATACTGAGTACTTCATCTCCCTCCGGCAGCTTGTCCAAGTCCAACTCTATCACCTGATATTCAAATAGACAACCATGGGACTTCAAATGTGTATGACGGATACACTGAGTACATAACTCTAATACACTGCATTGCATAAGAGTTACGACGGAGTAGTCTTTCCAAATGTGCGTTTGAAGCGTTCTTTGTTTACTTTCTACTTCGTGGAGAGTGACTTTACATTTTGCTAATACACACTTTATTAGGCAAGTTTATGGTAATAGTTTTGTGTCATATTGTAGAATTGTCTCTCAATAACAATACAGAGAAGTATGAACGTCAATGCCCTGAAAGTTTTTTCTATACTTTAGTGCGCGAAGTGTAAATGCTATTACGCACATGACCAATTTGAGCTAACCAGACAAAAACATAATTTGTAATATATTTGTA
This sequence comes from Conchocele bisecta, assembly GCA_029237695.1. NCBI lineage: Eukaryota > Metazoa > Mollusca > Bivalvia > Lucinida > Thyasiridae > Conchocele > Conchocele bisecta. Next base: position 43,957,257 of record CM055273.1, read on the forward strand.
AAGCGGTTATTTCTTGAAATACATCGCAAATTTACTTAAAATAGTATGCGTGACTGTTCATTCCACAAGATGCAACTGTTAGTGTCAAACATTAGAGGAACTCTCTCGCGAACAGCCATTGGGACGAACATTCTCGGAACCTGCATCAGTGTATATGTGAACCTTAAACAATCAAGTCTGGCTAAATTATTTTTTCAACTTCCAAAATTATGATTGTTTTGTTCAACATTTCCAATTATTTCACAGTAAATGAGAAGAACATTTTCCACCATATCCCTACACAAATATTTCATATATACTATCCTTTATTTATTAACAGTGTAATTGATAAAACGTCAATAAAATCACAAAATACCTCATCGGTGTCCCGAAGTGGAATTTCGATCGCCGCCATGCCGAATTTCTAGTTTCCGATAGAATGGTACCCGGGTTCCTTGTTTTCAAAACTCGGAATCTTATCAATGCAGGGAACCGGGGATATGACTAAAGTGCGCATTGTAGATTTTTAGGCCCATTGTGCGCATAGGAGATTTCGTGGCGCATTGGAGTTTTATATGTTATATATCTTCTTAATAAAAACATTACATTTATTTGTTTCTTGTTATATATAATATACTGTTACATATGTATAATATATATTTCAGTCAAGGTGAATGCGCATGTGATTGGTAATGATCCGACTAACGGATCAAGATATTTGCGTTATTTGGACTTACGTAAAAAATAGGTCAAAATTGACGACGACGCCGGAATTGTGACCGCTATGTCTCACTTTCCACTATCGTGGGTGACACAAAAATCACCATTATCCACCATACACCCGTCATTTAGCACCAATATCCCTAAATAATCCACCATACATTCGGTGTGACCTTGACCAGCGTCATTCGAGTGGTCTTGACTCATCATTTTCTATATGTATGCATAAAAAATCGCCATTATCCACCATAACGCCGTAATTTCCCAATCATCCCGTCATTATCCGTCATTTCCCCAATTATCCAACATTTTCCGTCATTTTCTCCATTATCCTTCATTTTTCCTCATTACGCCATTTAGGCAGACCCTTAGATATATTACATTTATGTACGCGCCTAATAGTTTCATGGCCGGGCTCGATTTGAAAACTGACAAGAATGCATATTTTTAGCAATAGGTTAGAAAACACCCATTATATATTATTTAGCTTTACTATATAGCTTTAACCGAATTCCCCAAATATGGCCATATCATATCATATGTTCTACTTCTCATTGTCATTTCTTTGTCAAACGCAAGAAGAGGTGAAACTAGCTGATGACTGGTAAACACAAAGATAACCGAATTCCCCAAATATGGCCATATCATATCATATGTTCTACTTCCCATTGTCATTTCTTTGTCAAACGCAAGAAGAGGTGAAACTAGCTGATGACTGGCAAACACAAAGATGGCCAAATTGGCCATTCCGTATGCCGTACAGCATAAAGTAACGAGGAAGTGTTATACATATAGTCCATCACATTTACGAAGCACTTATCTTTGACTTAAACGATGATCAGGTATAGAACGGGTCCTTAACTTCTATTGTGGGAAATGGCCGTTATTTCCAAAGACCCAAAACCGGACCATATGGACGGCACAGATGAAGGTCCCCATCCACCTTGGAGGTATACTCTTTGCCCAAGATATTTCTTATATACTAGTTTAAATGTAGTTCGAACACGGCTACATTTGGTATATTTTTATTCAATATTTCCTCCCTATGAGGGTATCAGCATCAGAACAGACTGCTATATACGATAGCATGGACATCTGTATTATAATATCGAACACGTTTCATATTACATGTATTTGCCTCATGTAAGTTTTAATTCTGTACTGCTGTTACTGATCACTGCTGCCTTCATATTAGAAACAAAATTGCTACCTCGCTACGATATCTCAACCATATCGTAGGCAGCGCTTGTAGCTACCTTCACATGGGACACAGATGTCTCATGGCACCAGCATAATCTATCAGTGAAAGCTCTTCACATGTACAGCAAGTGGTCATGGGCAACAGCAATCTAGAACATTATGTAGTAACATGCACGAAGTCATGCAAACATTCTGAGTGATATGCTCCGAACAAGAACCGAAGCAAATAGGAGGTGAACACTACGTCAAATGGAAATAACTCGTGTGAAGTACTATGACTATATTCCAAGTGATATATATATATACGAAATGCTCTGAACAATAACGTGGAACAACAAGGTGAATATTTCCTCAAATGTAAAGTTGTTATATTCCAAAAGTAAAAAAAAAGAACCATCTCTATTGTACACGACGCACCGCTTAGCAATGTACATATGTATATGAAGATGCTCCAATCGGTATGCGAATTATGGTCCTGAAATGAACTTAAATATGGCTGTGACTGGATCAATGGGGTTATGTGTTTTGCGACTAGTGTAGATCCAGATCAGCCTGTGCATCCGCACAGTCTGATCAGGATCTGCACCGCTTGTGATTCTTGTGATTCGGCCACAAATCCCATAAACTTCGTTTGCCCCATGTAACTTATGTTACCTAAATGAAAAAGGTGAACATTGCGTCAAAGAGAGATAAGTCTAAAAGTACCTGATAATACATAAAACAAAATGATAAACTATAATTGGTGTCTCTGTGTCAGTTATTGTGCATGAAGCGAACACCCACATATTGGATATCTGAGACATCATCTGAGACACAGTCACTGTAAGACAATGTGAAAAGGTGACATTAGCTGCATGTGAAAAATCATATTTTCATAATTATTCTTGATCTATGAATGATGGCCATATTGCAAGTACATGGCACTCTATAGCTAGCTACAATAATTCGCCTCCGATATGTTATCTACGACTACAATTTCACCCATTCAAAAAATGTGAGCAACCGAAGTACATATCCAAACCTGTTGCATCTAGGTCAAACTTTAGTAAACTCTATAGTTTATACATTTAAGCAAATAATCTTTGATGTATAACTAGTAAATTGCCAAAAATAATAGAACAGCGAAATCATTTTCCCATGGAAGCCATATTTTCTCTTGTAGATGTTCAATATTCGACATAACGAAATTAAGCTTTAAAATTTACAAGACATACATGTAAATATCAGATAAACAGCTTGACATGGTAAAATAACAAATTTATGCATGTGTATGTTTGTTATTAATATTTTATACAGCTTTGCCAGTTTTATATCGCTAACATATCAAACAAACCGGATAACCGATTGCAAAAGTCAGTCTTCCATGTGTCACATTAAAGAGATGGTTAAATTGCTAACCTCGTGAGAGGTATGGAGCTCGGTAACAATTTTGTTTCTAATGACACTCCTGTACAGATACAGGCATAGACTAGCCAGCGGGCTAACAACTGCAACCGACGGAGGGCAAGGAGACGGACACACACATGCACGGTGACTACACATCAACGATCGAAAATTCAAATAATTTCAAGTATGTACGACATTCTCAGACGGAGGGCAAGGAGGCGGACCGAAACACACACGGTGACTACACCTATATAGGAGCATGTATAAAAAAAATCAACGATCGAAAATTCCAATAAAATAAAAGTGCGTACGACAAAACGTTCTCAGGCATAATCCAGATCAGCCTACGAATCGCGTTGTGTCATTCTTATCCGGTCCGAGTGCAACGATATTATAATTACATTAAACCCTTTCAATACTACATACCTGTATCGTGGTATTGGCAAACAATGTATATCCATATGAGCCGGCTCGTCACGAGCCGTCTCATCAGGATCTGCACTTTTACAAGCAATTTTCATATGTTTTAGAACAAACACACGCTCGTTGTATAAATTGACTAGTCTGAAAATCATTTTGTGAAAATTGGATTGATCCGAATATTAACATATCAAGGTCCATTCCAGTTACCTAGGGTGAAAGTTCCATATCACTCCGCCATATGTTCAGTAATTACGGTTTCAGTGATACTGTTTCCTGGAACATCGAAACCCTCCCCTCTAGATTCGCCCCTGCTATATAATAAGTGGCATAGACAATCGGATTCATGGCTTACCCTATGCAACCCGAGTTCGTGTTTCTAGCATCTAGTCACATAGGACACACTTTCTTATGAACTCATTGCCATATACATAGTCGTGGTCGTTGACTCCAATGAAAACTATTATTAATTAGGGTTAAGCCCCCAGGCCAGTGTAGCCCCAGACTAGCATGTACACCACGCAGTCTCAATATGACATACACTGTGCAATGAGAGCTAATTCATATGCAGCTGTGCTGAATTGCGAACGATGCAGACCTAGATCAGACTGCGCGGATGCGCATGCTGATCTGGGTATACACTAATCCATTGTAGTTAAACTTGAAGTTCACTGACTGATCGCAAAGGTCGTAAGCCCAATATCTTGCAAACCGATACTGTGAGAAAATATGGCAAACATTGTTGTTCGATGGTATTGGTCTATGCTGGTTTGATAAGCCATGGTGTTGCTTGACCTGTTCCACACGTGGAGTACTGGTGTACCTGAGGGTATTTTACCATACAGTTTTGAGATTTCTTTTGTTTGAGCCGTGAGTAAAGTTCACGTACGAGCTCACGGCTCGTTGACCGTGAGGTGGACATTATAATCCGTTGACCAATCACTTGGATATATATATATATACAGGCGCGGATCCAGGATTTCGGGTTGGGGGGGGGGGGCGTAACTATTTTGCAATACTTGACTATAGCGTAGCTCGTCCGTAGACCGAGCGGAGCAGTTGTTAGCGCTAGTGGGGTCCGGGGGCATTCCCACCCGGAAATCTTTTGATTTCCTGCGTTCTGACGCATTTTGGAGCAAAAATATTGACACTGTCACAGTATGTTTAGACATGATTTTTGATTGAAAATGTTTAAATTTTGATACAATAATACAACGACCGAACAATGCATGGAATACATGGCACTTGGCAAAATTAAACAATAAATTCACAACGCGAACGTAGAAACGTGCCTTGTAACTTGTAAACAATCTTTACTCGGCGAATTTTAGGGGGGGGGGGGGGGGGGAATTTTTAGGGGGGGCGCGCCGGATCCGCCCCGCCCTCCTGAATCCGCCCATGTATATATACTACATACCTGTAATCGTGGTGTTGGCAAACAGTGTAGATCCAGATGAGCCGGCTCGTCACGAGCCGTCTCATCAGGATCTGCACTTTTACAAGCAATTTTCATATTTTTGAGAACAAACACACACTCGTTGTATAAATTGACTAGTCTGAAAATCACTTTTGTGAACATTGGATTGATCCGAATATTAACATATCAAGGTCCATTCCAGTTACCTAGGGTGAAAGTGTTAAGTTATATAGGTTCCATATCATTCCGTCATATGTTCAGTAATTACGGTTTTGAATATAGTGTAAGCTCCGATTAGACTGCGATTTCCTATTAGCAAGATGCTCCCTTTACTCTATGCTGCTTTCACGTGATACTGTTTCCTGGAACATCGGAAAACAGCCCCCCCCCCCCCTCTAGATTCGCCCCTGCTATATAATAAGTGGCATACACAATCGGATTCATGGCTTACCCTGCAACCCGAGTTCCTGTTTCTAGCATCTAGTCACATAGAACACGTTTTCTTATGAACTCACTGCCATATACATAGTAAGTCGTGGTCGTTGACTCCAATGAAAACTATGATTAATTAGCGCCCGGGCCAGTGTAGCCCCAGATTTAGCATATACACCCGGCCACGCAGTCTCAATATGACCTACACTGTGCACTGAGAGCTAATTCATATGCAGCTGTGCTGAATTGCGAACGATGCAGACCTAGTTCAGATTGCGCGGATGCGCATGCTGATCTGGGTCTACACTAATCCATTGTAGTTAAAATTGAATATCACCGACTGATCGCAAAGGCCGTAAGCCCAATCATATTTTCTCAAAATATATTTTGCAAGACATTGTCATGACAATGTCTTGCAAGATATACTTTGAAAAAATATAGCAAACATTGTTGTTCGATGGTATTGGTCTATGCTGGTTTGATAAGGCTTAAGCCATGGTGTTGCTTGACCTGTTCTGAACTTCCACACGTGGAGTACTGGTGTACCTGAGGGTATTTTACCATACAGTTTTGAGATTTCTTTTGTTTGAGCCCTGAGTAATGTTCACGTACGAGCTCACGGCGCGTTGACCGTGAGGTGGACATTATAATCCGTTGACCAATCACTTGGAGACGGACTGTGTTACAGGTAACATGAAGAATTTTGAAGTTTGGTAAGAATTGAGCGGGATGGGGGAAATGGCTGACATAGTATAGGATAAGAGGGTGGGGAGGGCAGAAGTGGGGGCGTATATGCATTTAGTGTAAAAACCTAGATCATATAGAACTTGAATGGAGCCTGTAGTAGAGATTATTTTCTTGTAGACGAATATTAGTTGTGATTTTGCCTTCAAACTTTGCATACTACCACAAATCTCTTGTCTAGTTTGGAGCACAGGTTGAAGTCGCGTCTATAAATATGCCTAAAAGCATCAATAAAGGAAAACAAAAAAAAGCTAAACAATCTTTTTACTCCCTCCTTAAAAACAATTGTTTAGCTTTTTTTTCTTCATTTATTGATTCTTTTAGGCATATTTAATGTATTTATAGACCCTTGTCCGTTACTTCAACCTGTGGTTTGGAGCAGCCAGCCTCCTGTCTTCTTATCTCCTCTACTGTACCATATGCAAATTGTGTTTATTTCATATTTCAGAAATAACTACCATCACACACTGTCAGCTTGTTCAGTTTTAACCCTTTCAACCTCATACCCTTCAATCATAATGTTTACAAACCGTGTACACACAGATCTAGTTTAGACAACTGACGATCCAGATGAGACGGCTTGTAACATGCCGTACCATTTGGATCTACTCTACACTGTATATAATTAATTAACCCTTTCATTTATGAAAAAAATATGAAAATTACTTGCAAAAAGTGCAGATTCTGATGAGACGGCTGGTCACGAGCCGGCTCATCTAGATATACACTGCTTGCAAACACCGCTGCGGCTATAAAGGGCTGTACATAGTGTTCAAAGGTTTTGGTAATTTATTTTTTACAAAAATATTATCTATTTAGCTGTCTAGCTTGCACATTCCAATTCTATTTGCTTCTCTCACTCAAATTTGAAACTGATTTTTTTTCCACAGTTTTTTTGTTGTAACTACTTGCTGTGACCACATCTTTGAACCCTATTTTTGCCACTGCTGTTAATGATTCAAATGAGCAGTCAATGAACGCAATCTTGTCTCCCAATTGTGTGTATCCTGATCAACCGCATGCGTAAATCTGACGCCGACCAAATGTTTGTAACTAAATATAAAGTTTATACAACTGTTGTTTTGAAGCACATGAGATTTATTTCTGGAGAAGTTTGTAAACATATTTTTGTTTTGTGGGAGGGAAATCGTGGTAAGGGTCATATAATATAACAATTATAGTATTTCGAGTCGGTGTACATGAGATTTACGGACCTTCTAAAAGTGATGTTCACCTCCGCCTTCAGCTTTGGTGAACATCACTTTTCTCAGATCCGTAAATCTCATGTACACATCAAAAGACAATAATTGTATATTGTTGACTCCATGCAAAATTGGTATTTCGTCAATCGACTGAACAGTGAAGACCCTGATCAGGCTGCGTTGCTGGTAATCTTCTCTGGTCAAAAATCATTGCTATATTGCATAAAATGGTCTTTCACACAACCAGACTGTGCCTTAAACTGACTGTGTCTCAGCTGATGTCTCAGATATGTCGTTTTTCGCTTCATGTACAGTAATTGACATATATAAATCATGATCAATAGCTTATTTGTATTTGATGAAATAGCAAAAACATGTGTTCAAGTACATTTACATTTGATCAGAAACTGTGATAAACAGGGGAGTTGTGGCATACTTAGCCATTTTCACTATACATCACTAATGATGACTTGTTCCAGTAATCCAGTAAGGATAAAATTGACATTTCTTCATTTTTAGCTCGCCTGCACGAAGTGCAGAAGAGCTTATGGCATACCCCCGGTGTCGTCGTTTCATACATGCATTCATCTGATGATACTCTATCGTGCTATAGCAAATCCATGACCCACCGCTCACACCGCCCTTACCCCAGGGTCAAGGTCACAAACTTAGCACATTCATAAACTTAACGTTGGGGGGGTAAATGTCTTATAACCCCAAGGTCAATGTAAAAAACTTAAGCATGTTCATAAACTTAACGTTGGGGTAAATGTTGTGTAACTTCTGTTTCTTTACAGGGAACGCTTTGATATTTCATACATGCATTCATCTGATGATCCTCTATTGTGCTACAGCAAATCCAATGACCCACCCCTTTCCCCAAGATCAACATCATAAACTTAACATTGGAGTCAATGTCTTTTTATAACTTCTGTTTCTTTACAGGGAACGCCTTGATATTTCATATGTGCATTCATCTGATGATACTCTATCGTGCTATAGCAAATACATGACCCACCCCCTCCCCTTTCCCCAAGGTCAAGGTCACAAACTTAGCACATTCATAAACTTAACGTTGGGGTAAATGTCTTGTAACATCTGTTTCCTTTCATGGAACGCCTTGATACTACATACATGCGTTCATCTGATGATACTCTATCGTGCTATAGCAAATCCATGACCCACCGCCCACCCCTTACCCCAGGGTCAAGGTCACACACTTAGCACATTCATAAACTTAACGTTGGGGTAAATGTCTTGTAACATCTGTTTCCTTTCATGGAACGCCTTGATATTTCATACATGCATTCCTCAGATGACCCTCTATCATGCTGTAGCAAATCCACAACCCACCACCCAACCCTTACCCCAAGGTCAAGGTAAAAAATAGCATGTTCATAAACTTAAAGTTGGGGTAAATGTTGTGTAACATCTGTTTCTTTACAGGGAACGCTTTGATATTTCATACATGCATTCATCTGATGATCCTCTATTGTGCTACAGCAAATCCATGACCCACCCCCTACTCCTTTCCCCAAGGTCAAGGTCACAAACTTAGCACATTCATACATGCATTCCTCATGTGAATAGCTATCATGCTGTAGAAAATCACCAACTTAGTGCGTTCATAAACTTAACGTTGGGTTCAATTTTGTTTTACTTCTGTTTTCAGGGAGTGCATTGATATTTCATACATGCATTCATCTTAATATGCTATATTATGCTATAGCAAACCCACGACCCACCTTGCACCACTGTCAAGGTTCACCACACGCCCCTTAACCCAAGGTCAAGTTATATAATATTCATGTTTTTTTATGCAACTGTGCCAAGTTTGAGTGAAGGCTGCCATCAGGCGAGCTTTGTTGTCTTCTGACAACTCTTGTTATACGACCGTTTTAAAAAAAAAGGTACTTATTATGTTTTACAGCGGGGCGGGCGGGCGGCAGACAGAAAACTGCATAATTTTTTGAAATCTACATCGCATTTCCTGCGTTCTGGCGCATTTTGGAGCAAAAAAAAAACCAATAAACAATAAATTCACAACGCGAACGTAGAAACGTGCCTTGTAACTTGTTAAAAATCTTTACTCGGCGAATTTTAGGGGGGGCGCATGCCGGGTCCGCCCCCCCCCCTGAATCCGCCCTTGTTCTACACATATTGATGATGGGCATGTTGATGTTTTTATGTCAATATTTTTTACCAAAAATATCACCTTTTTAACTTAGCCATTTTTATGCCCCACCACGATAGTGGAGGGGGCATTTAGTGTTACCCTTGTCCGTCCGTCCGTCTTCCGTCCGTCCGTCCTGTCCGTCCGTCCGTCGTCCCGTCCGTTGTCCCGTCCGTCCGTCCGTCACAAAACTTTAATGCTCGGGTAAATGTCTCAGAATTTCTTCATCCTTCGACCGATCTGCTTCATATTTCATATACACATTGCTCTAATGGTCCTCTACCGTCCTGTGCCAAATCCACGTTCGTCCTGCCCCCGCCAAGCCCAGGGTCAAGGTCACATACTTAGTGCTTCAAAAACTTTAACGCTCAGGTAAATATCTTATAATTTCTGTTTTCTTTCACGGATCAGCTTCATACTTCATATACGCATTTCTCTAATGGTCCTCTACCGCCCTGTGCCAAATCCACGTTTGTCCTGCCCCCGCCGAGCCCAGGGTCAAGGTCACATACTTAGTGCTTCAAAAACTTTAACGCTCGGGTAAATATCTTATAATTTCTGTTGTCTTTCACGGATCACCTTCATACTTCATATATGCATTGCTGTAATGGTCCTCTACCGTCCTGTGCCAAATCCACGTTTGTCCTGCCCCCGCCGAGCCCAGGGTCAAGGTCACATACTTAGTGCTTCAAAAACTTTAACGCTCGGGTAAATATCTTATAATTTCTGTTTGCTTTCACCGATCAGCTTCATATTTCATATACGCATTGCTCTAATGGTCCTCTACTGTCCTGTGCCAAATCCACGTTCGTCCTTCACCTGCGAAGCCCAGGGTCAAGGTCACATACTTAGTGCTTCAAAAACTTTAACGCTCAGGTATAAATATCTTATAATTTCTGTTTTCTTTCACGGATCAGCTTCATTCTTCATATACGCATTGCTCTAATGGTCCCTCACCGCCCTGTGCCAAATCCACGTTTCTCTGCTCCCAAGCCCAGGGTCAAGGTCACATACTTGGTTCTTCAAAAACTTTAATGCTCAGGTATAAATATCTTATAATTTCTGTTCCCTTCCACGGATCAGCTTCATACTTCATATACGCATTGCTATAATGGTCCTCTACCGCCCTGTACCAAATCCACGTTCGTCCTGCCCCCACCAAGCCCAGGGTCAAGCTCACATACTTGGTGCTTCAAAAACTTTAACGCTCGGGTAAAAAAAAATTTGACTTGGAATTTGGCCTCATTTATTATCAAAGCGATATGTGGGGCATCCGTGTTCTATGAACACATTTTCTAGTTTGTACATTTTTCTATACAATTTTATATGTGGTACAGAGTTTGTGTACACAACTCCTCTGAAACCGTTCAGTCGATCGATATGAAACTATACACACGTCTTCTACACATATTGAAGATGTGCACATTTGTGTTTTTATGCCGAAAAAATTATTTTTTAATAAAAATATCACCTTTTTAACTTAGCCATTTTTGTCGCGCCTGCTTTAGCAGAGGCGTGACTATAGTCGGCGCTTTTTCCGTCGTCGTCGTCTGCGGATGGCGTTTCCGCGTCGTCCGGTTTTTTGTAAGGCAAATGCGTTAGTTATTGTTTTTTCACAATATCTCTTTAACCCCTTGCCAGACTTTCATAATATTTCACATCAATGTTTGTCTAGGGATGATGCTTCATTACGCACACCCCCAAATTCTCAAGGTCAAGGTCATTTATTTACTTTTAATGTTCACCGGTTTTGTAACAGAAATGCGTTAAAGTTATTGTTTTTTCACAATATCTCTTTTAACCCCTTTCCACACTTTGATAATATTTCACATCAATCTTTGTCTAGGGATGATGCTTCATTACGCACACCCCCTACATCCAAATTCTCAAGGTCAAGGTCATTTATTTACTTGTAATGTTCACAGTCAAATGCCTCGGCAGGCGCGATACTGCTTCCGTGGCGGAATTCTTGTTTAGCTAAGGAGACAATTCTAATGAAATACCAAATCATGTTTTCATTTCGAAGCAAACTATTCAATAATTGCTGTCTGTTGATGTGTAAACAGTAGTTTGATTTTATTTTACCCGATTAAAATTTTGAAATACCCAATTGCTTCAGAAAATACTTGATTACTAATTCCTTATCTGCAGCCCTGGATCAAAACTTAGAAGCATTATGCCATTGTGTATGGGTACTTCATTGACTGAATGGCTAACAGTGCAGATCCTGATCAGAATGTGTGGATCTCCACTGGTTGCAAAACCTGTAATTCTCCACTCACATGCAGCCACATTATGGAATTGTCTTAATATTGGAGGTACATGCACAATCAGTAGGCACAAACTGTTCTTTATAGGAATTAAATAAATGTATAATTGCGTCACTATTCCATCAGTTCTAAAAATTACGAGTGCCTGCTATACAGATATAATCATTTAGTAATATATATAGTATTGATAGTGATGCTCAGTGGTATCAGGTTATTTTCATATGCAAATGAGGCATGACATAATTATTTATACAAATTAAATGTGTCGCCTAAAAAAAATAGTATTTTCGACAGATTATAAAGTATGATCATTGCACATCAAAAAAAATAAATACAGAGAATAAATAATAATGTCTGTTAGTATTTTAAGGAAACACTGTTATCCAATTAGAATCTGATTACTTAAATATTTCAATACATCATACTTGTGCACAAATGCCACACATGCTGTCATTAATATGACATTGATCGTTTGACCATCACAACTTTGAACTTTTAAACACATGAAGAAGTTGACCGGAATTTACATACGACTTGTGTGTACAAATGTTGCACATCCATGTTAATATGACCTTGACCATCACAACAGTGCTTATGAATACTTATCACTTTTGGCTAATTAACTTGCCACAGTTTCACAATGGTAATCTGCCACCAGGAGTATTTGTGTGCCGATAGGCCACATTTTCTGTGTGTCAGATCACGGTATTCTTTTTTATGAACTCTGCATGCTAGCGGTGAAAATATCCACCAAACAAATTAGGACTATATGTTTTATTTCTCTCTGTAAATATGTCTTGGAATTTCATTAGAATTGAGTCCTCAGGACTCAATTCTAATGAAATTCCAAGACATATTCATGATATTTACAAGGAGAAATAAAAGAAAATATGATGAATTTTTGTCCGCTAGTTTTGAACTATTTATAGCCCACAAGTTTCCCAGCATGCAAAGAGTTAAAAATAAATTGCTTATTGCACATTTCTATTGTTTCCATGTGATAACTCAATCTCAGTATATCCAATCTTCACGATTCTTCATATATATATATACATTCATATCAGCAATAAGTAGAACGAATGTAGAACTCATGCCTTCCAGATCAAAGTCACGGTTGCTTGCAATTGATCTCTGATTTCATTTGCGTGCATTTATGTTGGATATCGGAGACAAAGTGCTAATTAACCCTCGATCACTACGCTGTAGTTTTTGTCGAGAAATATGATTACAAAATTTAACTCGTAGTAAGCGTAGTAAGCAAGGTGTATGTATGATCACGTGGTACTAACAACAACAACAAGTACCGATTCAGAGTATGTATTCTTTTATAATGTCCTTATTACGTAACAGATTTTGATGAAATTTTTTAATGTGAATAGCGCATCAAACGCGTCGTCTTGTTAAGCTGCATTTGGTGGTCTCTGTATATTCGCGCAACTTTCTGTCATTTTTGCGAAGAATCGATTTCCGTGTCTCCGATTCTTCGCAAAAACGACATAGGTCTGTGCCAAACTCCCTAGACCACCAAATGCAGCTCATGAAGACGTGTTTGCTGCGCCATATTTCATCAAAATCCGTTGCATATTAAGGAAAATACTTTGGAGTGGGCGTTGTTGTTGTTGTTGTTGTTGTTGTAACCACGTGATCATGCACCTTGGTAAGGGTTCAGAGTAGATTTTAAGAGTGAAATGTTTTTTATGGTACGTTACCTTCCGATATCATTACTGTGGAAATATTATTCAGGATTCAGTTTTGGATTTTATGGGTATTCATGATTTTGCAGTTAGTATAAACATATTTTATTAAACCCTTTCAACACCACAGGCCTGTATAGTGGTATTGGTAAACAGTGTATATCCTGATGAGCCGGCTATCAGGATCTGCACTTGTTGCAAGTAATTTTCATATATTTGAGAGCAAAAACACCCCCTTTTCAGAAATGGACTCATCTGAAAATCATTTTGTGACAATTGGATTGGTTGCAAAATTAACATATCAAAATCTATTCTAGTTAACTTAGGGGTGAAAGGGTTAATAACCATTTACATTTACATCAATTTAGGTTTCTTATAGAGTTCCTCTCCTTACTTTGCATCATATTTATGTTTGCAAAAGTGGTAGCTGGAGTATAGTAATAATTATGTAGTTAAAGGTATACACGGCCACTCAGTAGGCACAAAATGTTCTTTAAAGGAATTAAACAAGTGTATAATTGTGTCACTATTCCACCAGTTCTAAAAATTACGAGTGCCCGCTATACGGGTATAATCATTTAGTAATATTTATTTTACTGATAGTGACGCACGGTAGTATCGGGCTATTTTCATATGCAAATGAGGCATGCTATTTTTTAATAGCGGTCGGATTCGATCGCGGCTTGAAATCTTGGACCCCGACCACCGCGTTATAATGGAGCTCCAGTGTATATACTATTTTATATACTAATCAAATGCGTCCCCTGAAAAAATAATATTTTTGACAGATTATAAAGTATGATCATTGCACATCAAAACATAAAGACAGAGACTAAATATATATTAATATCCGTTAACATTTTAAGGAAACACAGTTATCGCCCCTGATACCAGTGTGGAAATTTACGTCTGATATAAAATGTATAATAGTGCCAATCAATACATGGGGTAATGGTGAAGGAATGTTTATTTCACCAGAAAATGTCTCTGATGATGTCTCTGATATAGAGAACATTTTGTGCCTACTGAGTGGGCATGTACCTTTAATGTACATGTAAATGCATTGTCGGTCCTATATTTAGAATAGTATGTATTCCGGTAGTATAATTAAGTATTTGTAGCTATACAGTTGCTAATTATAGAACACAGGCATTTAGTATGAAATACCATATTACATAATGCATATAATATCTGTATTTTGTATCAATATATTATATATATCAATGTACATGTGTATGTATTTTTTATCAATAAATGTAAGCTTTTTGATACAAAATAGTTTATGAAATGAAATGTTTCCACAGAAACAATTAATGCACTGACAGGTCATGTGCTGTATACAGACATACCATATTCTAAACTGTGTATACACATAGAATATGTGGCACAATCTGATAATGTATGAACATTCTAGATCCAGATCAGACATCAGGGGACCGTTTCACTAAACTTTGTACGACTAAAATTGGAATAAGTGCAAAATTATGATAGTCTGTAAACATTACACCATTATATTTTGAAAAAGTGCAGTGTTTTCCTTAAATGAAGTTGAAAATTGAGGTCATGATGTGTACATTAAATAAAAAATATTAAAATCATGTTTCAAAATTGTCATACCACTACAAGCGTATTCTGAATGCCATAGGTTAATATGCATGCTATGTATTTAGAGCTCCGTACCAGTGTACTAATCCAGTCTACAAACTTTTTCAGAATTCGATGGATGATCAATATATTAGCCGATCTATAAATAGATCGGCTAATAATAATGTTTCAAAGTTGTCATACAAAGCGTATTCTGAATGCAATAAATTAATGTGCATGCTTTGTATTTAGACCTCTATACCAGTGTACTAGATCCAGTCTGCGATGGGGACAGCTAGGTGGTCACAACAGTTCAGCTTCACAACAGTGGTGATCCAGTCTATCTACTCACCGTGTGGCTTGACAACAGTGGTGATCAAGTCTATCTACTCACCGTGTGGCTTGTATGTGTGGATCACAGATGGTAAGTGATTCCAATTTATAGGCAATATTTGGAAAAAAACAGGCATTCATTTGGAACAAGGGTGCCTGCCACCAGATCCATCCCCATTTTTTGGCAATAACTATTTTGAAAAAAAATGCAGCATTTTCTATAAATGAAGTTGAAAATTGACGTCATTTTTGACATCATTTGCAGAAAATATTACCAATTTTGGAAATTAATATTAATGGAATATGGTGATTAAGACAAAGGTCATTCTCAGTGGTTTCGATTGGCAGGTGCATATTAATATTTCTTTACAATTCATTTATCAAGTTTCTAAATTTTGTAAATATTGATACGTTTGTATGTCTTCATAAAATCTTGTCTACATGTATTTGTGACCTGACGTTATGCTATTGCTACAAGGCAAATGGATTTGACCATGTGTAGTTCCAGATCAGCTGAATTGGAAGATACAGCAGACATGTTTCACTGACCGAGATGGGAAGGAATATGTATATGCTTAACGATGTACTCTTTTTTATCTGGATTAACATGTTAATGGTGTATCTTACTGGGATACACACCCGGGCCAAGTGATCTTGTGTAGTAAGGCTACTGTAATTTACACACTGAACATGCGATGCTCCACCCATGCAGGTGCATTTCCGGCTGATGTGATAATCAGTGATCAATCAATCAATGTACCATTCAGTTTTTGTTTGACTGACTAATTACAAGTGAAATAGACCCTGATCAGCCACAGTGACTGTGGCTGATCAGGGTCTATTCGACTTGTAGTTGCCACACATATGTGGTTGTGAGACATGACGTGCATTTCACTAGTGCAGACTTATTTTAATTACAGTCTCCCCATCAACATAGTGATCACAGTGATGGCCTGGTATTCTTAATATATAAATCTGAAGTCTGCATTATTTATATTTCTATATTATTAACATGTATTAAAGTTGGTATGTATCCCACAACAACAAATGTCTTGGTACATATAGTTGCCACCCTGTCTGTCTGTTATATGTTGTGACCACTCATTTGAACCGTCTCGACAAGACGGTTCAAATGAGTGGTCACAACATATACTTCTGAGCGCATAGAAGGGAAATATTTAGGCTTTTCCGCAAACATAATGGCGTATCCTCAGCATGAAATGGGTTAATAATAATAGCTCTTATTACATCACCATGTTTGTCGATAATTATAATTTGAAAAAGTGCAGTATTTTCCTTAAATGAAGTTGAAAATTGAGGTCATGATGTGCACTTCACGAGTGCAGAGATGGTTCAAATGAGAGGTCACAACGAGTACATTAAATAAAAAATAAGAAAATAATGTGTCATTGTCTACCACTACAAGCGTATTCTGAATGCCATAGGTTACTATGCATGCTATGTATTTAGAGCTCCGTACCAGTGTACTAGATCCAGTCTACGCCAGGGAGAGGTGGTCACAACAGTTCAGCTTGACACAGTGATGATCCAGTCTATCGACTCACCTGTGGCTTGTATATGTGCCATGGATCATGGATGGTAAATGATTCAAATTTATGGGTCATATTTGACAAAACCAGCCTTATGTCATTTCTTGGGAGTAGAAGTGCCTGGTCCTAGATAACATCACCAGTTTTTGGCGATAATTATTTTGACAAAATACAGCATTTTCCTACATGAAGTTGTAAAATGATGTCATTCCTTAGGAGTGCCTGGTCCTGGATCACTCACCAGTTTTTGTCGATAATTATTTAACAAAGTGCAACATTTTCCGTAAATGAAGTTGAAAATTGACGTCATTTTTGACATCATTTACAGAAAATGTTACCAAATTTTTGAAATAAATATGAATGGAATATATGGTGATACGGACAATGGTTATTTATTCTCAGCGCGTTCGATCCTTATTAATATTTCTTTAGTATTGAATAATCGACTTTCCAATTTTCATTAGTATGGGCGTGTCTTCGTACAATCATATCTATTTGTGACATGACCAATGGTAGTTTCCCAATCAATCAACCTGAATTGGAAGATACAAGCGGACATGTTTCACTGAACCGCCGAAGGGTTGGGAAGGTAATGTATAATGTTTGAACGACGTAATTTTTCCAGGGCTGTATGTGATAATCAATCAATAGACAATGCAGTACCAATCAATATTTATCAATCATTGTTTTGTTTGACTGACTAAAATTACAAGTAGAAATAGACCCCTGATCAGTCCACACATATGTGGGCTTGGTTACAGGAGACATTGTGCATTTCCACACCCAAGGTGGGGGGCCAAAAGACCCTGAATCAGACTGCCAGCTTGGTCCTATGGTCAAGTGTAAGTGCTATAAAAGCCCCCATTTCTCAGCAGCCACATATGTACAATTAACCCAGAAATATACTGGCTGTAATAATGCAGGAGGACTTTGCCCTGCGCCACAAACCGCTATATTCTGGTTAACCCATTACAAGCTGAAGAATACAGACTTTTCTCATAGATGATTATTTTATTTTTCTTAGTTTCTCAACAAAAAATCTATCTTCTGAACCACTCTTTAGAAGCGTTTACGACAAGAAACCGTTTTAAATGAGTGGTCACAACATAATTACTATTAAATAAAAAAAAGAAAATAATTGATTCAAAGTTGTTCATAACAAAGTCGTATTCCTGAATGCAATAAATTAATGTGCATGCTTTGTATTTAGACCTCTATACCAGTGTACTAGATCCAGTCTGCGATGGGGACAGGTGGTCACAACAGTTCAGCTTCACAACAGTGGTGATCCAGTCTATCTACTCACCGTGTGGCTTGACAACAGTGGTGATCAAGTCTATCTACTCACCGTGTGGCTTCTTGTATGTGTGGATCACAGATGGTAAGTGATTCCAATTTATAGGCGATATTTGGAAAAAAACAGCATTCATTTGGAACAAGGGTGCCTGCCACCAGATCCATCCCAATTTTTTGGCATAACATATTTTGCATGCAGCATTTTCCATAATGAGTGAAAATTGACGTCATTTTTGACATCATTTGCAGAAAATATTACCAATTTTGGAAATTAATATTAATGGAATATGGTGATAAGACAAAGGTCATTCTCAGTGGTTTCGATTGGCAGGTGCATATTAATATTTCTTTACAATTCATTTATCAAGTTTCTAAATTTTGTAAATATTGATACTTTGTATGTCTTCATAAAATCTTGTCTACATGTATTTGTGACCTGACGTTATGCTATTGCTACAAGCAAGGATTTGACCAGTGTAGTTCCAGATCAGCTGAATTGGAAGATACAGCAGACATGTTTCACTGACCGAGATGGGAGGTATGATATGCTTAACGATGTACTCTTTTTTTATCTGGATTAACATGTTAATGGTGTATCTTACTGGGATACACACCCGGGCCAAGTGATCTTGTGTAGTAAGGCTACTGTAATTTACACACTGAACATGCGATGCTCCACCCATGCAGGTGCATTTCCGGCTGTATGTGATAATCAGTTGATCAATCAATCAATGTACCATTCAGTTTTTGTTTGACTGACTAATTACAAGTGAAATAGACCCTGATCAGCCACAGTGACTGTGGCTGATCAGGGTCTATTCGACTTGTAGTTGCCACACATATGTGGTTGTGAGACATGACGTGCATTTCACTAGTGCAGACTTATTTTAATTACAGTCTCCCCATCAACATAGTGATCACAGTGAGGCCTGGTATTCTAATATATAAATCTGAAGTCTGCATTATTTATATTTCTATATTATTAACATGTATTAAGTTGGTATGTATCCCACAACAAATGTCTTGGTACATATAGTTGCCACCCTGTCTGTCTGTTATATGTTGTACCACTCATTTGAACCGTTCTCGACAAGACGGTTCAAATGAGTGGTCACAACATATACTTCTGAGCGCATAGAAGGGAAATATTTAGGCTTTTCCGCAAACATAATGGCGTATCCTCAGCATGAAATGGGTTAATAATAATAGCTCTTATTACATCACCATGTTTGTCGATAATTATAATTTGAAAAAGTGCAGTATTTTCCTTAAATGAAGTTGAAAATTGAGGTCATGATGTGCACTTCACGAGTGCAGAGATGGTTCAAATGAGAGGTCACAACGAGTACATTAAATAAAAAATAAGAAAATAATGTTTCAAAAATTGTCATACCACTACAAGCGTATTCTGAATGCCATAGGTTAATATGCATGCTATGTATTTAGAGCTCCGTACCAGTGTACTAGATCCAGTCTACGCCAGGGAGAGGTGGTCACAACAGTTCAGCTTGACAACAGTGATGATCCAGTCTATCGACTCACCGTGTGGCTCGTATATGTGCCATGGATCATGGATGGTAAGTGATTCAAATTTATGGGTCATATTTGACAAAACCAGCCTTATGTCATTTCTTGGGAGTAGAAGTGCCTGGTCCTAGATAACATCACCAGTTTTTGGCGATAATTATTTTGACAAAATACAGCATTTTCCATACATGAAGTTGAAAATGATGTCATTCCTTAGGAGTTCCTGGTCCTGGATCACATCACCAGTTTTTGTCGATAATTATTTCAACAAAGTGCAACATTTCCGTAATGAAGTTGAAAATTGACGTCATTTTTGACATCATTTACAGAAAATGTTACCAATTTTTGAAATAAATATGAATGGAATATATGGTGATACGACAATGGTTATTTATTCTCAGCGCGTTCGATCCTTATTAATATTTCTTTAGTATTGAATAATCGACTTTCCAATTTTCATTAGTATGGGCGTGTCTTCGTAAAATCATATCTATTTGTGACATGACCAATGTAGTTCCAGATCAACTGAATTGGAAGATACAGCGGACATGTTTCACTGACCGAGAGGTTGGGAAGGTATGTATATGTTTAACGATGTATTCCAGGCTGTATGTGATAATCAATCAATATCAATCAGTCAATCAATTTATCAATCAGTGTTTTGTTTGACTGACTAAATTACAAGTAGAATAGACCCTGATCAGTCACACATATGTGGCTGTGACTGGAGACATTGTGCATTTCACCAGTGCAGACCCTGATCAGACTGCAGGCTGGTCTAGGTCTAGGTAAGTGCTATAAGCCCCCATTTCTCACAGCCACATATGTACAATTAACCAGAATATACTGGCTGTAATGCAGGATGACTTTGCCCTGCGCCACAACCGCTATATTCTGGTTAACCCATTACAAGCTGAAGATACAGACTTTTCTCATAGATGATTATTTTTCTTATTTCTCAACAAAAATATATCTTCTGACCACTCATTAGAATCGTTACGACAAGACCGTTTAAATGAGTGGTCACAACATATACTTTAAATAAAAGAAAATAATGTTTCAAAGTTGTCATACAAAGCGTATTCTGAATGCAATAAATTAATGTGCATGCTTTGTATTTAGACCTCTATACCAGTGTACTAGATCCAGTCTGCGATGGGGACAGGTGGTCACAACAGTTCAGCTTCACAACAGTGGTGATCCAGTCTATCTACTCACCGTGTGGCTTGACAACAGTGGTGATCAAGTCTATCTACTCACCGTGTGGCTTGTATGTGTGGATCACAGATGGTAAGTGATTCCAATTTATAGGCGATATTTGGAAAAAAAACAGGCATTCATTTGGAACAAGGGTGCCTGCCACCAGATCCATCCCAATTTTTTGGCAATAACTATTTTGAAAAAAAATGCAGCATTTTCCATAAATGAAGTTGAAAATTGACGTCATTTTTGACATCATTTGCAGAAAATATTACCAATTTTGGAAATTAATATTAATGGAATATGGTGATAAGACAAAGGTCATTCTCAGTGGTTTCGATTGGCAGGTGCATATTAATATTTCTTTACAATTCATTTATCAAGTTTCTAAATTTTGTAAATATTGATACTTTGTATGTCTTCATAAAATCTTGTCTACATGTATTTGTGACCTGACGTTATGCTATTGCTACAAGCAAGGATTTGACCAGTGTAGTTCCAGATCAGCTGAATTGGAAGATACAGCAGACATGTTTCACTGACCGAGATGGGAAGGTATGTATATGCTTAACGATGTACTCTTTTTTTTATCTGGATTAACATGTTAATGGTGTATCTTACTGGGATACACACCCGGGCCAAGTGATCTTGTGTAGTAAGGCTACTGTAATTTACACACTGAACATGCGATGCTCCACCCATGCAGGTGCATTTCCGGCTGTATGTGATAATCAGTTGATCAATCAATCAATGTACCATTCAGTTTTTGTTTGACTGACTAATTACAAGTGAAATAGACCCTGATGAGCCACAGTGACTGTGGCTGATCAGGGTCTATTCGACTTGTAGTTGCCACACATATGTGGTTGTGAGACATGACGTGCATTTCACTAGTGCAGACTTATTTTAATTACAGTCTCCCCATCAACATAGTGATCACAGTGATGGCCTGGTATTCTTAATATATAAATCTGAAGTCTGCATTATTTATATTTCTATATTATTAACATGTATTAAGTTGGTATGTATCCCACAACAAATGTCTTGGTACATATAGTTGCCACCCTGTCTGTCTGTTATATGTTGTGACCACTCATTTGAACCGTCTCGACAAGACGGTTCAAATGAGTGGTCACAACATATACTTCTGAGCGCATAGAAGGGAAATATTTAGGCTTTTCCGCAAACATAATGGCGTATCCTCAGCATGAAATGTGTTAATAATAATAGCTCTTATTACATCACCATGTTTGTCGATAATTATAATTTGAAAAAGTGCAGTATTTTCCTTAAATGAAGTTGAAAATTGAGGTCATGATGTGCACTTCACGAGTGCAGAGATGGTTCAAATGAGAGGTCACAACGAGTACATTAAATAAAAAATAAGAAAATAATGTTTCAAAAATTGTCATACCACTACAAGCGTATTCTGAATGCCATAGGTTAATATGCATGCTATGTATTTAGAGCTCCGTACCAGTGTACTAGATCCAGTCTACGCCAGGGAGAGGTGGTCACAACAGTTCAGCTTGACAACAGTGATGATCCAGTCTATCGACTCACCGTGTGGCTCGTATATGTGCCATGGATCATGGATGGTAAGTGATTCAAATTTATGGGTCATATTTGACAAAACCAGCCTTATGTCATTTCTTGGGAGTAGAAGTGCCTGGTCCTAGATAACATCACCAGTTTTTGGCGATAATTATTTTGACAAAATACAGCATTTTCCATACATGAAGTTGAAAATGATGTCATTCCTTAGGAGTTCCTGGTCCTGGATCACATCACCAGTTTTTGTCGATAATTATTTCAACAAAGTGCAACATTTTCCGTAAATGAAGTTGAAAATTGACGTCATTTTTGACATCATTTACAGAAAATGTTACCAATTTTTGAAATAAATATGAATGGAATATATGGTGATACGACAATGGTTATTTATTCTCAGCGCGTTCGATCCTTATTAATATTTCTTTAGTATTGAATAATCGACTTTCCAATTTTCATTAGTATGGGCGTGTCTTCGTAAAATCATATCTATTTGTGACATGACCAATGTAGTTCCAGATCAACTGAATTGGAAGATACAGCGGACATGTTTCACTGACCGAGAGGTTGGGAAGGTATGTATATGTTTAACGATGTATTCCAGGCTGTATGTGATAATCATCAATATCAATCAGTCAATCAATTTATCAATCAGTGTTTTGTTTGACTGACTAAATTACAAGTAGAATAGACCCTGATCAGTCACACATATGTGGCTGTGACTGGAGACATTGTGGCATTTCACCAGTGCAGACCCTGATCAGACTGCAGGCTGGTCTAGGTCTAGGTAAGTGCTATAAAGCCCCCATTTCTCACAGCCACATATGTACAATTAACCAGAAATATACTGGCTGTAATGCAGGATGACTTTGCCCTGCGCCACAACCGCTATATTCTGGTTAACCCATTACAAGCTGAAGATACAGACTTTTCTCATAGATGATTATTTTTCTTATTTCTCAACAAAAATATATCTTCTGACCACTCATTAGAATCGTTACGACAAGACCGTTTAAATGAGTGGTCACAACATATACTTTAAATAAAAGAAAATAATGTTTCAAAGTTGTCATACAAAGCGTATTCTGAATGCAATAAATTAATGTGCATGCTTTGTATTTAGACCTCTATACCAGTGTACTAGATCCAGTCTGCGATGGGGACAGGTGGTCACAACAGTTCAGCTTCACAACAGTGGTGATCCAGTCTATCTACTCACCGTGTGGCTTGACAACAGTGGTGATCAAGTCTATCTACTCACCGTGTGGCTTGTATGTGTGGATCACAGATGGTAAGTGATTCCAATTTATAGGCGATATTTGGAAAAAAACAGGCATTCATTTGGAACAAGGGTGCCTGCCACCAGATCCATCCCCATTTTTTGGCAATAACTATTTTGAAAAAAAATGCAGCATTTTCCATAAATGAAGTTGAAAATTGACGTCATTTTTGACATCATTTGCAGAAAATATTACCAATTTTGGAAATTAATATTAATGGAATATGGTGATAAGACAAAGGTCATTCTCAGTGGTTTCGATTGGCAGGTGCATATTAATATTTCTTTACAATTCATTTATCAAGTTTCTAAATTTTGTAAATATTGATACTTTGTATGTCTTCATAAAAATCTTGTCTACATGTATTTGTGACCTGACGTTATGCTATTGTTACAAGCAATTTGGATTTGACCAGTGTAGTTCCAGATCAGCTGAATTGGAAGATACAGCAGACATGTTTCACTGACCGAGATGGGAAGGTATGTATATGCTTAACGATGTACTCTTTTTTTTATCTGGATTAACATGTTAATGGTGTATCTTACTGGGATACACACCCGGGCCAAGTGATCTTGTGTAGTAAGGCTACTGTAATTTACACACTGAACATGCGATGCTCCACCCATGCAGGTGCATTTCCGGCTGTATGTGATAATCAGTTGATCAATCAATCAATGTACCATTCAGTTTTTGTTTGACTGACTAATTACAAGTGAAATAGACCCTGATGAGCCACAGTGACTGTGGCTGATCAGGGTCTATTCGACTTGTAGTTGCCACACATATGTGGTTGTGAGACATGACGTGCATTTCACTAGTGCAGACTTATTTTAATTACAGTCTCCCCATCAAACATAGTGATCACAGTGATGGCCTGGTATTCTTAATATATAAATCTGAAGTCTGCATTATTTATATTTCTATATTATTAACATGTATTAAGTTGGTATGTATCCCACAACAAATGTCTTGGTACATATAGTTGCCACCCTGTCTGTCTGTTATATGTTGTGACCACTCATTTGAACCGTCTCGACAAGACGGTTCAAATGAGTGGTCACAACATATACTTCTGAGCGCATAGAAGGGAAATATTTAGGCTTTTCCGCAAACATAATGGCGTATCCTCAGCATGAAATGGGTTAAAAATTAATAATACTCTTTATTACATCACCATGTTTGTCGATAATTAATAATTTGAAAAAGTGCAGTATATTTTCCTTAAATGAAGTTGAAAATTGAGGTCATGATGTGCACTTCACGAGTGCAGAGATGGTTCAAATGAGAGGTCACAACGAGTACATTAAATAAATGAAAATAATGTTTCAAAAATTGTCATACCACTACAAGCGTATTCTGAATGCCATAGGTTAATATGCATGCTATGTATTTAGAGCTCCGTACCAGTGTACTAGATCCAGTCTACGCCAGGGAGAGGTGGTCACAACAGTTCAGCTTGACAACAGTGATGAATCCAGTCTATCGACTCACCGTGGGCTCGTATATGTGCCATGGATCATGGATGGTAAGTGATTCAAATTTATGGGTCATTATTTGACAAAACCAGCCATTATGTCATTTCTTGGGAGTAGAAGTGCCTGGTCCTAGATAACATCACAGTTTTTGGCGATAATTATTTGACAAAATACAGCATTTTCCATACATGAAGTTGAAAATGATGTCATTCCTTAGGAGTTCCTGGTCCTGGATCACATCACCAGTTTTTAGTGTCGATAATTATTTCAACAAAGTGCAACATTTTCCGTAAATGAAGTGAAAATTGACGTCATTTTTGACATCATTTACAGAAAAGATTGTTACCAATTTTTGAAATAAATATGAATGGAATATATGGTGATACGACAATGGTTATTTATTCTCAGCGCGTTCGATCCTTATTAATATTTCTTTAGTATTGAATAATCGACTTTCCAATTTTCATTAGTATGGGCGTGTCTTCGTAAAATCATATCTATTTGTGACATGACCAATGTAGTTCCAGATCAACTGAATTGGAAGATACAGCGGACATGTTTCACTGACCGAGAGGTTGGGAAGGTATGTATATGTTTAACGATGTATTCCAGGCTGTATGTGATAATCAATCAATATCAATCAGTCAATCAATTTATCAATCAGTGTTTTGTTTGACTGACTAAATTACAAGTAGAATAGACCCTGATCAGTCACACATATGTGGCTGTGACTGGAGACATTGTGCATTTCACCAGTGCAGACCCTGATCAGACTGCAGGCTGGTCTAGGTCTAGGTAAGTGCTATAAGCCCCCATTTCTCACAGCCACATATGTACAATTAACCAGAATATACTGGCTGTAATGCAGGATGACTTTGCCCTGCGCCACAACCGCTATATTCTGGTTAACCCATTACAAGCTGAAGATACAGACTTTTCTCATAGATGATTATTTTTCTTATTTCTCAACAAAAATATATCTTCTGACCACTCATTAGAATCGTTACGACAAGACCGTTTAAATGAGTGGTCACAACATATACTTTAAATAAAAGAAAATAATGTTTCAAAGTTGTCATACAAAGCGTATTCTGAATGCAATACATTAATGTGCCTGCTTTGTATTTAGACCTCTATACCAGTCTACTAGATCCAATCTGCGATGGGGACAGGTGGTTACAACAGTTAAGCCAGTCTATCTACTCACCGTTTGGCTTGACAACAGTGGTGATCCAGTCTATCTACTCACCGTGTGGCTTGACAACAGTGGTGATCCAGTCTATCTACTCACCGTGTGGCTTGACAACAGTGGTGATCCAGTCTATCTACTCACCGTGTGGCTCGTATGTGTGGATCGCAGATGGTAAGTGATTCAAATTTATAGGCCATATTTGGAAAAAACAGGCATTCATTTGGAACAAGGGTGCCTGTCGCCAGATCAATCCCCGTTTTTTGGCATTTGGCATCTCATCTCCTTGTGATGTACATCAACAACCCCTGACCTATATTTGACCTTTCCTTTCCTACATTTAACCTTAAATTACTTACTTAATTCCCCTTGGTTAAGGTTTTTACTCAACCTTGGTTAAGGTGTTTAGTCAAGCTTGTAGATGGAATACTATTGTGCATCATACAGACACCATACTTGGATAACTTTTTCTCATAGGGATGTACATCAATAACCCCTGACCTTTATTTTACCTTCACCTACATTTAACCTTGAATTACTTGGTTAATGTTTATAGTCAAGCTTGTATATGGAATACTTCTGGGCCTACATCAACCATACTTGGACAACTTCATCTCCTAGTGATGTACATCAATAATCCCTGACCTATATTTGACCTTGACCTAATTTTATCCTTGGATTACTTAGTTATCTCCCCTTGGTTACGGTTTTTGTCGCGCCCGCTTGCAGAAAGCGCGATATAGTCGGCACTTTGGCGTACGTATGTACGTACGTACGTGTGTCCGGTTAAAGTTTTTGGTTAAGTTGTTTGGTTAAGTTGTTTGGTAGTTTTTTGGTTAAAGTTTTTGGTTAAGTTCTTTGGTTAAGTTCTTTGGTTAAAGTTTTTGGTTAAGTGTTTTTGGTTAAAGTTTTTTGGTTAAAGTTTTTGTTTTAAAGTTTTTCGTTATACTATATCTGCAACTGCTTTGCCCATTACCTTGAAACTTCATATGGGTGTTTATCATCATCTATATTTTCATTCTACCCCCCTCCCGTGCGGCCCCTGTGCCCAATGTCAAGGTCAAATTACTTTGAAGTTTTTGGTTAAGTTTTTTGGTTAATGTTTTTGGTTAAGTGTTTTGGTTAAGTTTTTTTATTAAAGTTTTTCGTTATACTATATCTCTGCAACTGCTTTGCCCATTACCTTGAAACTTCACATGGGTGTTTATCATCATCTATATTTTCATTCTACCCCCCTCTTGTGCGGCCCCTGTGCCCAATGTAAGTTTTTGGTTAAGTTTTTTGGTTAAAAGATTTTGGTTAAGTTTTTTGGTTAAATTTTTTCGTTATACTATATCTCTGAAATTGCTTTGCCCATTACCTTGAAACTTCACATGGGTGTTTATCATCATCTATATTTTCATTCTACCCCCCTCTTGTGCGGCCCCTGTGCCCAATGTAAGTTTTTGGTTAAGTTTTTTGGTTAAAAGATTTTGGTTAAGTTTTTTGGTTAAATTTTTTCGTTATACTATATCTCTGAAATTGCTTTGCCCATTACCTTGAAACTTCACATGGGTGTTTATCATCATCTATATTTTCATTCTATCCCCCTCTCGTGCGGCCCCTGTGCCCAATGTCAAGGTCAAATTACTTTGAAATTTTTGGAAAGTTTTTTTCGCGCCCGCTTGCGGAAAGCGCGATATAGTCGGCACTTTGTCGTACGTACGTACGTACGTACGTACGTACGTACGTCCGGTTAAAGTTTTTCCTTAAGTTTTTTCCTTAAAGTTTTTCGTTATACTATATCTTTTTTTTAGTGTCCATGCCTCGCCACAAGGCGCGACATGCAGGCTGCGGCCATCTAGTTAGTCAAGCTTGTATATGGAATACTCCTGGGCCTACAGCAACCATACTTGGAAAACTTTATCTCCTAGTGATGTACATCAATAACATCTGACATTGACCTACATTTAACCTTGAATACTTACTTAATTTCCCTTGGTTAATGTTTTTAGTCAACCTTGGTTAAGGTTTTTATGCAGGCTGCAGCCACCTTCTTTGTCAAGCTATGTGTACATCGACAACCCTCGTAGTCGAGCTATGCTGTTCTCCTACAGCTCTTGTTATTACATGTAGTATGGGCGTGTCTTCGTAAAATCATATCTATTTGTGACATGACTAATGTAGTTCCAGATCAACTGAATTGGAAGATACAGCGGACATGTTTCACTGACTGAGAGGTTGGGAAGGTATGTACATGTATATGTTTAACGATGTATTCCAGGCTGTATGTGATAATCAATAAATATCAATCGGTCAATCAATTTATCAATCGGTGTTTTGTTTGACTGACTAAATTACAAGTAGAATAGACCCTGATGAATGAGCGAGTGAGTATTGGTGTTTAACGGCCTATCATTGCAACAGCTAAGGTCATTTAAGGCCGGGCCAACGGGTTGTACTATCCCGCATTAAACGGGTCCACGATGAGGAAAATTCCCAAAATCAGAACTCAATATTTCCATGCCACACCAGTCACTTTAGTAGCTCGGCCCCAAAGTAATATGATTTGCCATAAGCTTATTACTTCTTAATGGAGCATAATTAACAGGTTAACCCTTATCATGCCCCAGCCTAAATGGCTTATCTACACAGCCACTGCCAGGCTATTTACACAGGGGATATGATTACTGCAGTAAATGTGTTACTGTCCTGTTTAATCATGTAATTACTATCATGTATTGCTATTTTACCTCTTGGTAGCCTGCATATCATTTGAAGAAAATTGAACAAGCTTTCTTTTGGTATAATTTTTATTGGTGAAATCCAATTACATTCACATTCATTCTTCTTTCCGTATTTTCCGCCATTTTATTGGAAATTCCAAGCCAACAAAAGAATGGATCTACACACGGCTATTTTGGTGCATAGACGCATCTATTCACACTGATTGGTCAATATTATTAGACAGAATGACATTTTAATCATTTAGTCGGAGGAGATTTTGAGCAGAGGTCGATTATAAATTAGCCGAATAAACACATTTTACGCGATTATACGTGGCTGAAACTTGTTCTGTTTAATAAATAAAAGCTTTAAATTAGCCCAATAATCGGCGTATGTTGGCGTATATGGCCATTAGAGCCAACTATGGACTTCAACAACAATAACTTCCGGGTTAAATCTCTTCCGGCGTTCAGCTCATTACGTATTCAAAATTGTGTTATTTGGCTATATTTAAAGTTTTAAACAGAGATAATTGCCAAAAATGCAAACTTTATCGGTTGATGCAATTTGGAAGTGATACAGCAAAATTCGCGTTCGTAGATTACCGAATAGCGGAGAAAAGGGTTGCTACAAACTTTTTCAGAATTCGATGGATGATCAATATATTAGCCGATCTATAAATATATCGGCTAATAATAATGTTTCAAAGTTGTCATACAAAGCGTATTCTGAATGCAATAAATTAATGTGCATGCTTTGTATTTAGACCTCTATACCAGTGTACTAGATCCAGTCTGCGATGGGGACAGGTGGTCAACAGTTCAGCTTCACAACAGTGGTGATCCAGTCTATCTACTCACCGTGTGGCTTGACAACAGTGGTGATCAAGTCTATCTACTCACCGTGTGGCTTGTATGTGTGGATCACAGATGGTAAGTGATTCCAATTTATAGGCGATATTTGGAAAAAAACAGGCATTCATTTGGAACAAGGGTGCCTGCCACCAGATCCATCCCCATTTTTTGGCAATAACTATTTTGAAAAAAAATGCAGCATTTTCTATAAATGAAGTTGAAAATTGACGTCATTTTTGACATCAATAATCCCTGACCTATATTTGACCTTGACCTAATTTTATCCTTGGATTACTTAGTTATCTCCCCTTGGTTACGGTTTTTGTCGCGCCCGCTTGCAGAAAGCGCGATATAGTCGGCACTTTGGCGTACGTATGTACGTACGTACGTGTGTCCGGTTAAAGTTTTTGGTTAAGTTGTTTGGTTAAGTTTTTTGGTTAAAGTTTTTGGTTAAGTTCTTTGGTTAAGTTCTTTGGTTAAAGTTTTTGGTTAAGTTTTTTGGTTAAAGTTTTTGGTTAAAGTTTTTCGTTATACTATATCTGCAACTGCTTTGCCCATTACCTTGAAACTTCATATGGGTGTTTATCATCATCTATATTTTCATTCTACCCCCCTCCCGTGCGGCCCCTGTGCCCAATGTCAAGGTCAAATTACTTTGAAGTTTTTGGTTAAGTTTTTTGGTTAATGTTTTTGGTTAAGTGTTTTGGTTAAGTTTTTTTATTAAAGTTTTTCGTTATACTATATCTCTGCAACTGCTTTGCCCATTTACCTTGAAACTTCACATGGGTGTTTATCATCATCTATATTTTTTCATTCTACCCCCCTCTGCGGCCTGTGCCCAATGTAAGTTTTTGGTTAAGTTTTTTGGTTAAAAAGAATTTTGGTTAAGTTTTTTGTTAAATTTTTTTCGCCCCTATATGAAATGCTTTGCCCATTACCTTGAAAGTACGTGTCATCATCTTATTTTTATTCTAACCCCCTCTTTTTGTGGGGCCCCTGTGCCCAATTGTTAAGATTTTTGGTTAAGTTTTTTGGTTAAAAGATTTTGGTTTTTTAAAGTTTTTTGGTTAATTTTTTAGTTATATATCTGAAATTGCTTTGCCCATTACCTTGAAACTTCACTGGGTGTTTATCATACTTGACTTCACATGGGTGTTATCATCATCTATATTTTCATCTACTCTTGTGCGGCCCCTGTGCCCAATGTCAAGGTCAAATTACTTTGAAATTTTTGGAAAGTCTTTTTCGCGCCCGCTTGCGGAAAGCGCGATATAGTCGGCACTTTGTCGTACGTACGTACGTACGTACGTACGTACGTCCGGTTAAAGTTTTTCCTTAAGTTTTTTCCTTAAAGTTTTTCGTTATAACTATAATCTTTTTTTTTTTTTTAGTGTCCATGCCTCACCACAAGGCGCGACATGCAGGCTGCGGCCATCTAGTTAGTCAAGCTTGTATATGGAATACTCCTGGGCCTACAGCAACCATACTTGGAAAACTTTATCTCCTAGTGATGTACATCAATAACATCTGACATTGACCTACATTTAACCTTGAATTACTTACTTAATTTCCCTTGGTTAATGTTTTTAGTCAACCTTGGTTAAGGTTTTTATGCAGGCCGCAGCCACCTTCTTTGTCAAGCTATGTGTACATCGACAACCCTCGTAGTCGAGCTATGCTGTTCTCCTACAGCTCTTGTTATTACATGTAGTATGGGCGTGTCTTCGTAAAATCATATCTATTTGTGACATGACTAATGTAGTTCCAGATCAACTGAATTGGAAGATACAGCGGACATGTTTCACTGACTGAGAGGTTGGGAAGGTATGTACATGTATATGTTTAACGATGTATTCCAGGCTGTATGTGATAATCAATAAATATCAATCGGTCAATCAATTTATCAATCGGTGTTTTGTTTGACTGACTAAATTACAAGTAGAATAGACCCTGATGAATGAGCGAGTGAGTATTGGTGTTTAACGGCCTATCATTGCAACAGCTAAGGTCATTTAAGGCCGGGCCAACGGGTTGTACTATCCCGCATTAAACGGGTCCACGATGAGGAAAATTCCCAAAATCAGAACTCAATATTTCCATGCCACACCAGTCACTTTAGTAGCTCGGCCCCAAAGTAATATGATTTGCCATAAGCTTATTACTTCTTAATGGAGCATAATTAACAGGTTAACCCTTATCATGCCCCAGCCTAAATGGCTTATCTACACAGCCACTGCCAGGCTATTTACACAGGGGATATGATTACTGCAGTAAATGTGTTACTGTCCTGTTTAATCATGTAATTACTATCATGTATTGCTATTTTACCTCTTGGTAGCCTGCATATCATTTGAAGAAAATTGAACAAGCTTTCTTTTGGTATAATTTTTATTGGTGAAATCCAATTACATTCACATTCATTCTTCTTTCCGTATTTTCCGCCATTTTATTGGAAATTCCAAGCCAACAAAAGAATGGATTTCTACACGGCTATTTTGGTGCATAGACGCATCTATTCACACTGATTGGTCAATATTATTAGACAGAATGACATTTTAATCATTTAGTCGGAGGAGATTTTGAGCAGAGGTCGATTATAAATTAGCCGAATAAACACATTTTACGCGATTATACGTGGCTGAAACTTGTTCTGTTTAATAAATAAAAGCTTTAAATTAGCCCAATAATCGGCGTATGTTGGCGTATATAGCCATTAGAGCCAACTATGGACTTCAACAACAATAACTTCCGGGTTAAATCTCTTCCGGCGTTCAGCTCATTACGTATTCAAAATTGTGTTATTTGGCTATATTTAAAGTTTTAAACAGAGATAATTGCCAAAAATGCAAACTTTATCGGTTGATGCAATTTGGAAGTGATACAGCAAAATTCGCGTTCGTAGATTACCGAATAGCGGAGAAAAGGGTTGCTACAAACTTTTTCAGAATTCGATGGATGATCAATATATTAGCCGATCTATAAATATATCGGCTAATAATAATGTTTCAAAGTTGTCATACAAAGCGTATTCTGAATGCAATAAATTAATGTGCATGCTTTGTATTTAGACCTCTATACCAGTGTACTAGATCCAGTCTGCGATGGGGACAGGTGGTCACAACAGTTCAGCTTCACAACAGTGGTGATCCAGTCTATCTACTCACCGTGTGGCTTGACAACAGTGGTGATCAAGTCTATCTACTCACCGTGTGGCTTGTATGTGTGGATCACAGATGGTAAGTGATTCCAATTTATAGGCGATATTTGGAAAAAAACAGGCATTCATTTGGAACAAGGGTGCCTGCCACCAGATCCATCCCCATTTTTTGGCAATAACTATTTTGAAAAAAAATGCAGCATTTTCTATAAATGAAGTTGAAAATTGACGTCATTTTTGACATCATTTGCAGAAAATATTACCAATTTTGGAAATTAATATTAATGGAATATGGTGATAAGACAAAGGTCATTCTCAGTGGTTTCGATTGGCAGGTGCATATTAATATTTCTTTACAATTCATTTATCAAGTTTCTAAATTTTGTAAATATTGATACTTTGTATGTCTTCATAAAATCTTGTCTACATGTATTTGTGACCTGACGTTATGCTATTGCTACAAGCAAGGATTTGACCATGTTAGTTCCAGATCAGCTGAATTGGAAGATACAGCAGACATGTTTCACTGACCGAGATGGGAAGGTATGTATATGCTTAACGATGTACTCTTTTTTTTATCTGGATTAACATGTTAAATGTGTATCTTACTGGGATACACACCCGGGCCAAGTGATCTTGTGTAGTAAGGCTACTGTAATTTACACACTGAACATGCGATGCTCCACCCATGCAGGTGCATTTCCGGCTGTATGTGATAATCAGTTGATCAATCAATCAATGTACCATTCAGTTTTTGTTTGACTGACTAATTACAAGTGAAATAGACCCTGATGAGCCACAGTGACTGTGGCTGATCAGGGTCTATTCGACTTGTAGTTGCCACACATATGTGGTTGTGAGACATGACGTGCATTTCACTAGTGCAGACTTATTTTAATTACAGTCTCCCCATCAACATAGTGATCACAGTGATGGCCTGGTATTCTTAATATATAAATCTGAAGTCTGCATTATTTATATTTCTATATTATTAACATGTATTAAGTTGGTATGTATCCCACAACAAATGTCTTGGTACATACAGTTGCCACCCTGTCTGTCTGTTATATGTTGTGACCACTCATTTGAACCGTCTCGACGAGACGGTTCAAATGAGTGGTCACAACATATACTTCTGAGCGCATAGAAGGGAAATATTTAGGCATTTCCGCAAACATAATGGCGTATCCTCAGCATGAAATGGGTTAATAATAATAGCTCTTATTACATCACCATGTTTGGCGATAATTATAATTTGAAAAAGTGCAGTATTTTC
This sequence comes from Conchocele bisecta, assembly GCA_029237695.1. Lineage (NCBI taxonomy): Eukaryota > Metazoa > Mollusca > Bivalvia > Lucinida > Thyasiridae > Conchocele > Conchocele bisecta. The sequence continues at coordinate 43,991,872 of CM055273.1, forward strand.
CTTAAATGAAGTTGAAAATTGAGGTCATGATGTGCACTTCACGAGTGCAGAGATGGTTCAAATGAGAGGTCACAACGAGTACATTAAATAAAAAATAAGAAAATAATGTTTCAAAAATTGTCATACCACTACAAGCGTATTCTGAATGCCATAGGTTAATATGCATGCTATGTATTTAGAGCTCCGTACCAGTGTACTAGATCCAGTCTACGCCAGGGAGAGGTGGTCACAACAGTTCAGCTTGACAACAGTGATGATCCAGTCTATCGACTCACCGTGTGGCTCGTATATGTGCCATGGATCATGGATGGTAAATGATTCAAATTTATGGGTCATATTTTGACAAAACCAGCCTTATGTCATTTCTTGGGAGTAGAAGTGCCTGGTCCTAGATAACATCACCAGTTTTTGGCGATAATTATTTTGACAAAATACAGCATTTTCCATACATGAAGTTGAAAATGATGTCATTCCTTAGGAGTTCCTGGTCCTGGATCACATCACCAGTTTTTGTCGATAATTATTTCAACAAAGTGCAACATTTTCCGTAAATGAAGTTGAAAATTGACGTCATTTTTGACATCATTTACAGAAAATGTTACCAATTTTTGAAATAAATATGAATGGAATATATGGTGATACGACAATGGTTATTTATTCTCAGCGCGTTCGATCCTTATTAATATTTCTTTAGTATTGAATAATCGACTTTCCAATTTTCATTAGTATGGGCGTGTCTTCGTAAAATCATATCTATTTGTGACATGACCAATGTAGTTCCAGATCAACTGAATTGGAAGATACAGCGGACATGTTTCACTGACCGAGAGGTTGGGAAGGTATGTATATGTTTAACGATGTATTCAGGCTGTATGTGATAAATCAATCAATATCAATCAGTCAATCAATTTATCAATCAGTGTTTTGTTTGACTGACTAAATTACAAGTAGAATAGACCCTGATCAGTCACACATGTGGCTGTGACTGGAGACATGATGTGCATTTCACCAGTGCAGACCCTGATCAGACTGCAGGCTGGTCTAAGTCTAGGTAAATGCTATAAGCCCCCATTTCTCACAGCCACATATGTACAATTAACCAGAATATACTGGCTGTAATGCAGGATGACTTTGCCCTGCGCCACAACCGCTATATTCTGGTTAACCCATTACAAGCTGAAGATACAGACTTTTCTCATAGATGATTATTTTTCTTATTTCTCAACAAAAATATATCTTCTGACCACTCATTAGAATCGTTACGACAAGACCGTTTAAATGAGTGGTCACAACATATACTTTAAATAAAAGAAAATAATGTTTCAAAGTTGTCATACAAAGCGTATTCTGAATGCAATACATTAATGTGCATGCTTTGTATTTAGACCTCTATACCAGTCTACTAGATCCAATCTGCGATGGGGACAGGTGGTTACAACAGTTCAGCTTCACAACAGTGGTGATCCAGTCTATCTACTCACCGTGTGGCTTGACAACAGCGGTGATCCAGTCTATCTACTCACCGTGTGGCTTGACAACAGTGGTGATCCAGTCTATCTACTCACCGTGTGGCTTGACAACAGTGGTGATCCAGTCTATCTACTCATCGTGTGGCTCGTATGTGTGGATCGCAGATGGTAAGTGATTCAAATTTATAGGCCATATTTGGAAAAAACAGGCATTCATTTGGAACAAGGGTGCCTGTCACCAGATCAATCCCAATTTTTTGGCATTTGGCATCTCATCTCCTTGTGATGTACATCAACAACCCCTGACCTATATTTGACCTTTACCTACATTTAACCTTAAATTACTTACTTAATTCCCCTTGGTTATATAAGGTTTTTACTCAACCTTGGTTAAGGTTTTTAGTCAAGCTTGTAGATGGAATACTATTGTGCATCATACAGACACCATACTTGGATAACTTTTTCTCATAGGGATGTACATCAATAACCCCTGACCTTTATTCTACCTTCACCTACATTTAACCTTGAATTACTTGGTTAATGTTTATAGTCAAGCTTGTATATGGAATACTTCTGGGCCTACATCAACCATACTTGGACAACTTCATCTCCTAGTGATGTACATCAATAATCCCTGACCTATATTTGACCTTGACCTAATTTTATCCTTGGATTACTTAGTTATCTCCCCTTGGTTACGGTTTTTGTCGCGCCCGCTTGCGGAAAGCGCGATATAATCGGCACTTTGGCGTACGTATGTCCGTACGTATGTACGTACGTACGTGTGTCCGGTTAAAGTTTTTGGTTAAGTTGTTTGGTTAAGTTTTTTGGTTAAAGTTTTTGGTTAAGTTCTTTGGTTAAAGTTTTTGGTTAAGTTTTTTGGTTAAAGTTTTTGGTTAAAGTTTTTCGTTATACTATATCTGCAACTGCTTTGCCCATTACCTTGAAACTTCATATGGGTGTTTATCATCATTTATATTTTCATTCTACCCCCGCCCGTGAGGCCCCTGTGCCCAATGTCAAGGTCAAATTACTTTGAAGTTTTTGGTTAAGTTCTTTGGTTAAAGTTTTTGGTTAAATTTTTTGGTTAAGTTTTTTGGTTAAAATTTTTGGTTAAGTTTTTTGGTTAAGTTTTTTGGTTAAAGTTTTTCGTTATACTATATCTTTGCAACTGCTTTGCCCATTACCTTGAAACTTCACATGGGTGTTTATCATCATCTATATTTTCATTCTACCCCCCCTCCCGTGCGGCCCCTGTGCCCAATGTCAAGGTCAAATTACTTTGAAGTTTTTGGTTAAGTTTTTTGGTTTTTTGGTAAAAAAAAAAAAAAAAAAGTTTTTTGGTTAAGTGTTTTGGTTAAGTTTTTTGGTTAAAGTTTTTCGTTATACTATATCTCTGCAACTGCTTTGCCCATTACCTTGAAACTTCACATGGGTGTTTATCATCATCTATATTTTCATTCTACCCCCCTCTCGTGCGGCCCCTGTGCCCAATGTCAAGGTCAAATTACTTTGAAATTTTTGGTTAAATTTTTTTTCGTGCCCGCTTGCGGAAAGCGCGATATAGTCGGCACTTTGTCGTACGTACGTCCGGTTAAAGTTTTTGCTTAAGTTTTTTGCTTAAAGTTTTTCGTTATACTATATCTTTTTTTTAGTGTCCATGCCTCGCCACAAGGCGCGACATGCAGGCTGCGGCCATCTAGTTAGTCAAGCTTGTATATGGAATACTCCTGGGCCTACAGCAACCATACTTGGAAAACTTTATCTCCTAGTGATGTACATCAATAACCCCTGACCCCCAACAGCTAAGGTCATTTAAGGCCGGGCCAACGGGTTGTACTATCCCGCATTAAACGGGTCCACGATGAGGAAAATTCCCAAAATCAGAACTCAATATTTCCATGCCACACCAGTCACTTTAGTAGCTCGGCCCCAAAGTAATATGATTTGCCATAAGCTTATTACTTCTTAATGGAGCATAATTAACAGGTTAACCCTTATCATGCCCCAGCCTAAATGGCTTATCTACACAGCCACTGCCAGGCTATTTACACAGGGGATATGATTACTGCAGTAAATGTGTTACTGTCCTGCTTAATCATGTAATTACTATCATGTATTGCTATTTTACCTCTTGGTAACCTGCATATCATTTGAAGAAAATTGAACAAGCTTTCTTTTGGTATATTTTTATTGGTGAAATCCAATTACATTCACATTCATTCTTCTTTCCGTATTTTCCGCCATTTTATTGGAAATTCCAAGCCAACAAAAGAATGGATTTCTACACGGCTATTTTGGTGCATAGACGCATCTATTCACACTGATTGGTCAATATTATTAGACAGAATGACATTTTAATCATTTAGTCGGAGGAGATTTTGAGCAGAGGTCGATTATAAATTAGCCGAATAAACACATTTTACGCGATTATACGTGGCTGAAACTTGTTCTGTTTAATAAATAAAAGCTTTATATTAGCCCAATAATCGGCGTATGTTGGCGTATATGGCAATTAGAGCCAACTATGGACTTCAACAACAATATCTTCCGGGTTAAATCTCTTCCGGCGTTCAGCTCATTACGTATTCAAAATTGTGTATTTGGCTATATTTAAATGTTTTAAACGGAGATAATTGCCAAAAATGCAAACATTATCGGTTGATGCAATTTTTTGGAAGTGATACAGCAAAATTCGCGTTCGTAGATTACCGAATAGCGGAGAAAAGGGTTGCTACAAACTTTTTCAGAATTCGATGGATGATCAATATATTAGCCGATCTATAAATATATCGGCTAATAATAATGTTTCAAAGTTGTCATACAAAGCGTATTCTGAATGCAATAAATTAATGTGCATGCTTTGTATTTAGACCTCTATACCAGTGTACTAGATCCAGTCTGCGATGGGGACAGGTGGTCACAACAGTTCAGCTTCACAACAGTGGTGATCCAGTCTATCTACTCACCGTGTGGCTTGACAACAGTGGTGATCAAGTCTATCTACTCACCGTGTGGCTTGTATGTGTGGATCACAGATGGTAAATGATTCCAATTTATAGGCGATATTTGGAAAAAAACAGGCATTCATTTGGAACAAGGGTGCCTGCCACCAGATCCATCCCCATTTTTTGGCAATAACTATTTTTTAAAAAAATGCAGCATTTTCCATAAATGAAGTTGAAAATTGACGTCATTTTTGACATCATTTGCAGAAAATATTACCAATTTTGTAAATTAATATTAATGGAATATGGTGATAAGACAAAGGTCATTCTCAGTGGTTTCGATTGGCAGATGCTTATTAATATTTCTTTACAATTCATTTATCAAGTTTCTAAATTTTGTAAATATTGATACTTTGTATGTCTTCATAAAATCTTGTCTACATGTATTTGTGACCTGACGTTATGCTATTGTTACAAGCAAGGATTTGACCAGTGTAGTTCCAGATCAGCTGAATTGGAAGATACAGCAGACATGTTTCACTGACCGAGATGGGAAGGTATGTATATGCTTAACGATGTACTCTTTTTTTATCTGGATTAACATGTTAATGGTGTATCTTACTGGGATACACACCCGGGCCAAGTGATCTTGTGTAGTAAGGCTACTGTAATTTACACACTGAACATGCGATGCTCCACCCATGCAGGTGCATTTCCGGCTGTATGTGATAATCAGTTGATCAATCAATCAATGTACCATTCAGTTTTTGTTTGACTGACTAATTACAAGTGAAATAGACCCTGATCAGCCACAGTGACTGTGGCTGATCAGGGTCTATTCGACTTGTAGTTGCCACACATATGTGGTTGTGAGACATGACGTGCATTTCACTAGTGCAGACTTATTTTAATTACAGTCTCCCCATCAACATAGTGATCACAGTGATGGCCTGGTATTCTTAATATATAAATCTGAAGTCTGCATTGTTTATATTTCTATATTATTAACATGTATTAAGTTGGTATGTATCCCACAACAAATGTCTGGGTACATATAGTTGCCACCCTGTCTGTCTGTTATATGTTGTGACCACTCATTTGAACCGTCTCGATGAGACGGTTCAAATGAGTGGTCACAACATACTTCTGAGCGCATAGAAGGGAAATATTTAGGCATTTCCGCAAACATAATGGCGTATCCTCAGCATGAATTGGGTTAATAATAATAGCTCTTATTACATCACCATGTTTGGCGATAATTATATTTTGAAAAAGTGCAGTATTTTCCTTAAATGAAGTTGAAAATTGAGGTCATGATGTGCACTTCACAAGTGCAGAGATGGTTCAAATGAGAGATCACAACGTGTACATTAAATAAAAAATGTTAAAATCATGTTTCAAAATTGTCATACCACTACAAGCGTATTCTGAATGCCATAGGTTAATATGCATGCTATGTATTTAGAGCTCCGTACCAGTGTACTAGATCCAGTCTACGCCAGGGAGAGGTGGTCACAACAGTTCAGCTTGACAACAGTGATGATCCAGTCTATCGACTCACCGTGTGGCTCGTATATGTGCCATGGATCATGGATGGTAAGTGATTCAAATTTATGGGTCATATTTGACAAAACCAGCCTTATGTCATTTCTTGGGAGTAGAAGTGCCTGGTCCTAGATAACATCACCAGTTTTTGGCGATAATTATTTTGACAAAATACAGCATTTTCCATACATGAAGTTGAAAATGATGTCATTCCTTAGGAGTGCCTGGTCCTGGATCACATCACCAGTTTTTGTTGATAATTATTTCAACAAAGTGCAACATTTTCCGTAAATGAAGTTGAAAATTGACGTCATTTTTGACATCATTTACAGAAAATGTTACCAATTTTTGAAATAAATATGAATGGAATATATGGTGATACGACAATGGTTATTTATTCTCAGCGCGTTCGATCCTTATTAATATTTCTTTAGTATTGAATAATCGACTATTTCCAATTTTCATTAGTATGGGCGTGTCTTCGTAAAATCATATCTATTTGTGACATGACCAATGTAGTTCCAGATCAACTGAATTGGAAGATACAGCGGACATGTTTCACTGACCGAGAGGTTGGGAAGGTATGTATATGTTTAACGATGTATTCCAGGCTGTATCTGATAATCAATCAATATCAATCAGTCAATCAATTTATCAATCAGTGTTTTGTTTGACTGACTAAATTACAAGTAGAATAGACCCTGATCAGTCACACATGTGGCTGTGACTGGAGACATGATGTGCATTTCACCAGTGCAGACCCTGATCAGACTGCAGGCTGGTCTAAGTCTAGGTAAATGCTATAAGCCCCCATTTCTCACAGCCACATATGTACAATTAACCAGAATATACTGGCTGTAATGCAGGATGACTTTGCCCTGCGCCACAACCGCTATATTCTGGTTAACCCATTACAAGCTGAAGATACAGACTTTTCTCATAGATGATTATTTTTCTTATTTCTCAACAAAAATATATCTTCTGACCACTCATTAGAATCGTTACGACAAGACCGTTTAAATGAGTGGTCACAACATATACTTTAAATAAAAGAAAATAATGTTTCAAAGTTGTCATACAAAGCGTATTCTGAATGCAATACATTAATGTGCATGCTTTGTATTTAGACCTCTATACCAGTCTACTAGATCCAATCTGCGATGGGGACAGGTGGTTACAACAGTTCAGCTTCACAACAGTGGTGATCCAGTCTATCTACTCGCCGTGTGGCTTGACAACAGCGGTGATCCAGTCTATCTACTCACCGTGTGGCTTGACAACAGTGGTGATCCAGTCTATCTACTCACCGTGTGGCTTGACAACAGTGGTGATCCAGTCTATCTACTCATCGTGTGGCTCGTATGTGTGGATCGCAGATGGTAAGTGATTCAAATTTATAGGCCATATTTGGAAAAAACAGGCATTCATTTGGAACAAGGGTGCCTGTCACCAGATCAATCCCCATTTTTTGGCATTTGGCATCTCATCTCCTTGTGATGTACATCAACAACCCCTGACCTATATTTGACCTTTACCTACATTTAACCTTAAATTACTTACTTAATTCCCCTTGGTTAAGGTTTTTACTCAACCTTGGTTAAGGTTTTTAGTCAAGCTTGTAGATGGAATACTATTGTGCATCATACAGACACCATACTTGGATAACTTTTTCTCATAGGGATGTACATCAATAAACCCTGACCTTTATTTTACCTTCACCTACATTTAACCTTGAATTACTTGGTTAATGTTTATAGTCAAGCTTGTATATGGAATACTTCTGGGCCTACATCAACCATACTTGGACAACTTCCTCTAGTGATGTACATCAATAATCCCTGACCTATATTTGACCTTGACCTAATTTTATCATTGGATTACTTAGTTATCTCCCCTTGGTTACGGTTTTTGTCGCGCCCGCTTGCGGAAAGCGCGATATAGTCGGCACTTTGGCGTACGTATGTCCGTACGTATGTACGTACGTATGTACGTACGTACGTATGTACGTACGTACGTGTGTCTGGTTAAAGTTTTTGGTTAAGTTGTTTGGTTAAGTTTTTTGGTTAAAGTTTTTGGTTAAGTTCTTTGGTTAAGTTCTTTGGTTAAAGTTTTTGGTTAAGTTTTTTGGTTAAAGTTTTTGGTTAAAGTTTTTCGTTATACTATATCTGCAACTGCTTTGCCCATTACCTTGAAACTTCATATGGGTGTTTATCATCATATATTTTCATTCTACCCACCCCCTCCCGTGCTGGCGGCCCCTGTGCCCAATGTCAAGGTCAAATTACTTTGAAGTTTTTGGTTAAGTTTCTTTGGTTAAAGTAAATTTTTGGTTAAATTTTTTTTGGTTAAGTTTTTTTGTTAAAAATTTTTAAAATTTTTGTTAAGTTTTTTGGTTAAGTTTTTTTGGTTAATGTTTTTCATTATACTATATCTTTGCAACTGCTTGGCCCATTACCTTGAAACTTCACATGGGTGTTTATCATCATCTATATTTTCATTCTACCCCCCTCCCGTGCGGCCCCTGTGCCCAATGTCAAGGTCAAATTACTTTGAAGTTTTTGGTTAAGTTTTTTGGTTAAAGTTTTTGGTTAAGTGTTTTGGTTAAGTTTTTTGGTTAAAGTTTTTCGTTATACTATATCTCTGCAACTGCTTTGCCCATTACCTTGAAACTTCACATGGGTGTTTATCATCATCTATATTTTCATTCTACCCCCCTCTCGTGCGGCCCCTGTGCCCAATGTCAAGGTCAAATTACTTTGAAATTTTTGGTTAAAGTTTTTTTCGTTCCCGCTTGCGGAAAGCGCGATATAGTCGGCACTTTGTCGTACGTACGTACGTACGTACGTACGTACGTACGTACGTACGTACGTCCGGTTAAAGTTTTTGCTTAAGTTTTTTGCTTAAAGTTTTTCGTTATACTATATCTTTTTTTTAGTGTCCATGCCTCGCCACAAGGCGCGACATGCAGGCTGCGGCCATCTAGTTAGTCAAGCTTGTATATGGAATACTCCTGGGCCTACAGCAACCATACTTGGAAAACTTTATCTCCTAGTGATGTACATCAATAACCCCTGACCCCCAACAGCTAAGGTCATTTAAGGCCGGGTCAACGGGTTGTACTATCCCGCATTAAACGGGTCCACGATGAGGAAAATTCCCAAAATCAGAACTCAATATTTCCATGCCACACCAGTCACTTTAGTAGCTTGGCCCCAAAGTAATATGATTTGCCATAAGCTTATTACTTCTTAATGGAGCATAATTAACAGGTTAACCCTTATCATGCCCCAGCCTAAATGGCTTATCTACACACAGCCACTGCCAGGCTATTTACACAGGGGATATGATTACTGCAGTAAATGTGTTACTGTCCTGTTTAATCATGTAATTACTATCATGTATTGCTATTTTACCTCTTGGTAGCCTGCATATCATTTGAAGAAAATTGAACAAGCTTTCTTTTGGTATAATTTTTATTGGTGAAATCCAATTACATTCACATTCATTCTTCTTTCCGTATTTCCCGCCATTTTATTGGAAATTCCAAGCCAACAAAAGAATGGATTTCTACACGGCTATTTTGGTGCATAGACGCATCTATTCACACTGATTGGTCAATTAATATTATTAGACAGAATGACATTTTAATCATTTAGTCGGAGGAGATTTTGAGCAGAGGTCGATTATAAATTAGCCGAATAAACACATTTTACGCGATTATACGTGGCTGAAACTTGTTCTGTTTAATAAATAAAAGCTTTATATTAGCCCAATAATCGGCGTATGTTGGCGTATATGGCAATTAGAGCCAACTATGGACTTCAACAACAATAACTTCCGGGTTAAATCTCTTCCGGCGTTCAGCTCATTACGTATTCAAAATTGTGTTATTTGGCTATATTTAAAGTTTTAAACGGAGATAATTGCCAAAAATGCAAACTTTATCGGTTGATGCAATTTGGAAGTGATACAGCAAAATTCGCGTTCGTAGATTACCGAATAGCGGAGAAAAGGGTTGCTACAAACCTTTTCAGAATTCGATGGATGATCAATATATTAGCCGATCAATGCACACAGTTTATTTTGATTTTTGATTCAACCCCCGGGTCATGGATTATCTCTCCCTTTTTGACCTAGAACTTTTCCAATTTTGGCTTGTAACTAGTAAAACTTTTAACCCCTAATAGCTATGCACCTGAAACTTGGTATGTATACTAGCTTCCTTATGATGCGTAGATGCGCAAGGTTTATTTTTGTCACACCTGCTTTAGCAGAAGGCGCGACTATAGTCGCCGCTTTTTCTGTCGTCGCCGTTGCCCGCGTCAACAATGTCAAAAAGTTTGTACAAGTTTCTTCATCGTGATATACCGGTAACATTAATATTACTTTACGGATTGCTTCAATATTTGGACACTTGATACATGTGAGCATATGGAACACACATATACCATCATTAATATGACTTTGATTTTTTTGTCGAGCCCGCTTGTGGAAAGCGAGACATAGTGATCACAATGACGTCCGGGTGTCCGTCCGTCCGAAATATGTTAAAGTTTTTAAATACCTTATATCTCTGCAGTCCTAAGTCACATTGACTTGAAACTTCAAATGTGTATTAGTCATCATCCATATATTCATTCTGTGTCCCACTCATTCGGCCCCTGTGCCCCAAGGTCAAGATCAAATGACTTTGAAATTTGCGTTTTTACATACCTTATATCTCCACAACACTTACTCAGATTTGCTTCAAACTTCAAATAATTCTTTATTATCATCCATATTTTCATTCTATAGCCCACCCATGCAACCCACTTGCCCAAGATCAAGGTCAAATGACTTTCAAATTAAAGCTTTTACATACCTTAATTCAAACTTCAAATAAATATACTCCGAGACCATCAAATACCTCGGCGGGCTCAACATGCGGGCCGCGGCCATCTGGTTTATCTTCACATTTTTGCGGAAACACTTAGCCATTATTTTGCATCAATGCGGCAGGTTGAATATGGGATTGAACCCGTTGGCCCGGCCTTAAATGGCCTTAGCTGTTGAACAGCTTTGTGTAGATGCACAAAGTGAATTTCTATTTTTTCTTTGACACTGAGCCATTGATTCAATAGCTCCTCCTTTTGGACTCAGAATTTTGCCTCGTTTACTATCAAAGCGATATGTGGGGCATTCATGTTCTATGAACACATTTTGTAGTTGCATTTTTTTTCATCTGTCCAGGCCTTATATCTTCACCTTTTTGTGTTAATATTTTTAAATTGCTTATATCCTTGTATTAATTGGGTTGACTTGAAATTTTATACATGTATCCTTGTTTATCATCATCCATACTTTATTTCTATGTCCCACGCATGCTGTCCGCAGGTCCATAGTCGATTTCAAATGATTTAGAAATTTGAATTAAAGTTTTTGCAACATTTACGTTTTTAAATATATTATATCTCTGCAACCATAGGTCATATACTTGTTTATCATCATCCACATTTTAATTGTATTGTCCACCCATGTCATCTGATAATATAATGTTAACTGCATTACATATTGTGCTGAATATTTGTGGCAACACTGTCTGTCTAGGCATTGTGCTTTGTTGTGCATATCCCCCAAGGTAATGGTCACTTAGTAATGCTTACATTGTCTAGAATTGACAGATATTATAAAATAGCACCACATGGCACACTTCCGGGTATGGAAGGTTTTCGAGCCAATTCCCACTATTAAATATAAGCCGAATCGAATCGAAACACTTCATTTTCTTCTGACAACTCTTGTTACATGCCAATCATCCTAAACCACATGAAAGATTAACTTAAAAAATAGTATTATAAACAAATATTCAATAAAGTTGTTCATCAAATGTTCAGCCTTGCCAAGAATTGGAAGAACAAGTTCATGGAATATTTGTATTTGACATTATTATTAGTGATTCTGTGAGAATAAGATAAAGCTTATTATCCCGTCAACACAGTGCGTATGTGCCGTGAAACACGGTGCCGTGAAACATTTTTGATATCCTGTCAATACGACCTAATCACTGCGCATGAATATGTGAGGTTGTCATACTAGTCAATTCTCTGATTTTGAGGAAGCGGCTGGCTGGGGTTATTTTTTTGCATTTTAAAGCTATTTGTATGTGTTGACGGGAAAAATAGAATACCGGTAGTAGGTTAGTGCCGTGAATGGGAATAAATATCTGGCGCGGCACGGAAACAGGATGTGCTCGACAGAGCCTCGCCCATCCTGTTTCCTAAGCCTTGCCAGATATTTTTTCCCATTCACGGCACTACTATTCTCTATTTCTTCATTTCAGGAAGTGGTTGACTGTGACAATCACCAACATGGAGAGACGTTTCGTGTTCCAATGACTGGGCTGAATAAAGACTGCAAAAAGAGTGTAGATATACTTAAAACAAGCAGAATAATGACAATCATCATGTACAGTTGCTAGCTCCATTTTCTCTCAAATTCAATAGACAATGTATATGTAATTGTAATTCAGAAACTGTTGCTATCTTAGAAAATACAAGACTATTTTCAATTGGACAATATTATTTAATATATTGCTCTGGAAATATATATTTTGACAAAACAAATGTTAACAGAACAATAATCTAATGACATAAAAAACTCACAATTTCAGAGCTAAATGTTGAAAGTTACTAACTGCGTCATTGTAGAACAAAATTATAATGCAGCCTGTTGCATATAAGTATGGTTTTATTCACCAAATGGTTTGGAGTCACTTTCGTAGTTGATACAATATATTGGGACACTGTTTGTTTTGTGTCATGTGAGAGAAAACAAAAGGTGGTTCAATACTAATACAGTTGCTGTAGTAATTATGATAGTGGAGAGACTATATGTCAGTGTGGCGTAGAAACATGTAAATCTATTGTAAACCCGTTTCATCTGGCAACCACAATTTTTAACTTTTTCATTGGTAGCTGCTAAAAATAATTTTAACTAGCGTTTCGACCGATCAACTATATTGTCTTAAATGTTATACAGATGTTATACTTCAGTATTGTGAACAATCAAACTGATGGTGACCAGAATGAGATAGGTATGAATGTATGTTTGTCTAGGTCTTTTTGTGCTTATGACCATTGCAACCAGTGTAGACACTGATCATCCTGCACAGCTGGCTGATCCGGGTTTACAATCGTTCCAATGGCCATATGAATTGTACATTTTGTTAGTTGTACGTTATGTATTGAAGTCCCAATCATCAACAACAAAATTCACAATATACAAAATATTTTTTCTCAACATTTGTTTCAAATTTACAATGCTTATGCTTCTTATATGTCTGACCTAATTCCAAGTCTTCAATTATAAATTGTTTTATGTTATTTGGTAACATTGACTTTTGAACTTGGACTGAAACAGTTGATGCATATGAAATATATTTACGTTCAGACACATACAAGTAACATATCCACTTTGGTCCATTTTCTGTGCATCCTGTCTGCTATACGTGACAAGCCATGACAAAATTTGACATACTGGTCTCATGTCTGATCAACTGACACACCCCTGTATAATAGATATCTACACTGTCCGACTAGTATGTGTTCACACTGTGGCAGCCATCTGTAGCCTATTTCACCAACATTGCAAAGTATACTCAATATCTAGCAAAGTATACTTTGAGGTAGCAATCATTTATTTTTCCCGAAATGCATTATTTCATATAGAACTAACGACTGCATATATTTGATGATTAAAGGTATGCAGAATTATTATACTGAATGTATTACATTATCACAGCCAAAATGGCTGTGATAATGTAATAAATTCAGTATAATAAAAATTAATAAATTTAACCTTAAATTGAAAATTTCTCGCTCAAAGTATACTTTGCTAGATAAGTATACTTCGCAATGTTGGTGAAATAGGCTACTGATCCTGACCATATACAATGTTACACTGGTTCTACCCAGTCGCCTTTCTGCCCTAGTTTGGCTAATCCAATTAAATGAATCTACACTGATTGCAAATAAAAATTACCTTTTTTGTCTTGGCATGTCACTTACATAATTAGCCAGTGTATGCAAACTGGGAAAGCTATCATTTTCACCCAGCATAGAAATTAATCAGCCTGCATTTTAAGCTTCAACGTTGGATATAGTCAGACTGTACGACTGAAATGAATGCTGACCTGTATCTATGCTGTGTGAAAATTATTAAAGTTTACCCATTTGCAAACACAGGTTGATGTTATGGTTGATGAAGAATATTTCAAGTTGTGAACAACAATGGCAGTTGCAGCAATTAGCTTTGAGTCGGCATCCTGTGCTTGTTTGTAGTTCCGTATGGCTATTTTAATCTATGTTGATGTATGAACAATGGACAACATGATATCCAAATGTCTGTCATACTAATGCTGGTAATAACAAATATAGAAATGTTAAGTTACAGAGTGAGCATTCCCTTTCACAGTACAGCAGTTGTCTTGTATTTTAATTTCAGTCTGGTTTCATCATTCAAATATTCAACAAACGCGTTTCTTTTGAACGATAAAACATTAATTGTTCCCTAATGTTTCCATCCCACTATCTATATAACATACAATCAGAACCCGGGGAGAAATGGTTGTCTGTAACCGACATGAGGATCGTTACAAAGAGCCTGGAGCATGGTTCGATAGCGGCGAATTCTAGGCACAGGCAGTGAAAGTACTGGAGACGATTCTCATGTGCTGTCAAAACCAGGTTTTTGTCGAGAAATATTGAAAATAAAACATTTCCAGCAGACGACAACATTTAATTCAGCGTAGTAAGGGTTAAGTATGCACACAGTTCAGTGGTTTAACCAGTACATGTCTGGATCAGTGTGACAAGTGTTTACAGTGTTTGCCACACCGGTATGGCAATTAAGCACTGTAGCATGGCTGTCTTATTACTTTACATCTCCTTTTTTATACTTTGTCACTAACTTAGCTATTAACATTCTCTTCTGTTTTGGGTGTGGGGCTGCACGTAAGGAAATGTAAAGAAATTAGATGGCTTCTGCTTCTGGCACATGTACTGATGCAAAATTAAAACTCACTGGAGGACACAAGATAGCATCACTTGATCACACTTCCACTGCAGGTGTCGTGAATTCTCTCGCACTGAACCATTCTTCAGTCTCATTGTAACGCCTCTCCTGTCGTTTCCAGAAGATCACTTCCCACCGTGTTGTGAATGCATGCTATGTATCTATTGGCATGGCAAACCTTCCGTAGCAATTGTCACTGTTTTATTTGTCAAAGAAAAATGTTTGTTGGATATTTGTAATAATAAAACCACTGTGGAATTACCAAATACAAAACCGCTGTCAATTTTTATTATTTTTATTGTTTTAATTTTTTGTTGCCATCATTAGCATGCTAGACATTTGGGTATCATTTTGTACATTGCGCATCCATCAACGCTGGTTGGTAGTTATGCTTTAAAATGCAATCAAACATTGGATACAGATTCATATAAATATATTGTTGAAACTTCAATTCTTGTGCATTACTTAAAACGTTCTTCATCATCTAACAAATCATTTATTCAAAATAACATAAAAAAATATTATTAAAATATTGAAATGCTAAACTATTTGCCTGGAAATGAAAATGCTACAGTATTTTTCCTGAATATGAAAATGCTAAAAAGTATGTGCCTGGATTTACAAATGCTTTAGTTTAATATGCCTGGAAGTGAAACTTCTAAAACATCCTTGTCAAGGCCTTATCAAGGTCATTTCGGTTGCTAGTGAACAAAAAGGACAATGCGCGATTTGAAACAAATGTAGATTTTGGCATGTAAGATGTGCTGCAATCCGACAACATGGGCTTCTTTCATTTCTGAACAATGTAGATCCTGATCAGCCTGTCTACCCATGTGGTTCACTTGAATTTTATGACTGTTCTGCAGGCTGTCGAAGTCGACTTGCATGGCAGACATTAACCCTTAGACCGCTACACGCAACAATTGTCGTCTGTTGTTGCTTTTATATCTTGCCTTGTTTCTCAATAAGAACATGGTTTGACAGCACTTCAGAATCATTTCCATTTTTTTTCGCTACACACAACAATTGTCGTCTGCTGTTGCTTTTATATCTTGCCTTATTTCTCAATAAAAACCTGGTTTGACAGCAAATTCATTCTAAAGTGGTGGGTGGCAGGTGGGAGCACGCGATGGGTAATTTAACGATCAGGGTTCATCCTTACTGGAATCCCGACTGGAGACCTGGTTTGGCCCTCACATCTTTGGCATTTGTATGTGACAGTTGAATCTGGTTATACCCCTTATGTGAGTATTACGATATTCGTAATCCCATATTAGGGGAAGGGGCCAAGTGACTTGGTGTGGTATGGACCTGGCACCAGGTCAGGTTATTCTAATTTCAGGGCTGAATATATTTGTTCTCGATGTAAATATTCCATTCTGATTTTGGGATTTACCCCCCAATGCAGCAGGTTAAAATGGGATCGAACCTGTTTGCCCGGCCTTACATGACCTTAGGTGTTGATAGGCCATTAAACACTAATAAACAAACAAACAAACATTCTAAAGTGCTGTCAAACCATGTTGTAAATTATTCTAAAGTGCTGTCAAAGCATGTTTTTATGATAAAAATGGAAAATAGAACATAAACAGCAGACGTCAAAAAATTAAGATAGCGGTGTAAGAGTTAAATTTATGGATAAGCTGATAGTTATGCTCTGGATAGTTTACCAAGTGATTGTCTAACAGTAAAGACACTGATCAGACTGCATGGATGTACAGGATTATCTCGGTCATCATTGATCAGAAATTGGAATAAGACGGTTTTGTCAGATCGCAACCAATGTTTGTTAAAAAAGGTAGTTACTTCAGTGATGTTATGGCAAACAGTGTAGGTCCTGTTTACAAGTGTCGCATGTTCGATGACAAAACAGATGTTACAACATTTGCTACCAGCTTAATCCCAGATCAGCATGTTCAGTGTCTGTCTGATCAGGGTCTACGCTGTTTACCATTTGGTCACTGCAGTAGCCTTATTGTATTCTACCAAACAGACCAATTACATGCGGAATACACCTTTACAGGTATGATTTAGTTTAATTATTTTGTTTTTATTTTGTTATTTCTCATGAAAGTATATGTTGCAACCACCATTTGAACCGTCTCGTCTGGTCGCAAAATATACTTTTAAGCACATTTAAAGAAAATATTTATGATTTTATCCAATCAAAATGGCATATCCTCGGCATGAAATGGGTTAAAATACGTCGCCAAACAATGAAAATCATGAGTAACTTCTATAAGAACAACTTCGTGGGCATCCTTGACGTTAGAATTCACGGAATTTACAAGTGTTGCATGTTTAATTTTGTCAGCTGTGGGTTCATGTACTCCAAGGTGGTGAATGGGTGGCTATAAGGGGCGGTTGGAGGCCATATTGACCCCACAGCTGACAAACGGTATCTTACATTTGCTACCAGCATAATCCCAGATCAGCATGTCTGTCCGATCAGGGTCTAAGTTTGCCATTAGGTCATTGCAGTAGCCTTATTGTATTCTACCAAACAGACCAGTCTTTACCCATTACATGCAGAATACACCTTTACGGGTATAATCTTTTTAAAATATTTTTTTTTATTTCTCAATATAAGTATATGTTGTGACCACTCATTTGAACCGCCTCGATGAGGCGGTTCGAATGGTGGTCGCGACATATACATCGAAAGACAATATTTATGATTTTCTCCAATCAAAATGGCATATCCTCAGCATAACATGGGCTGAAATAGGTTACCAAACATGGAAGATCATGAGTAACTTCAATAAGAACAACTTCTGGGGTGTCTTGTCATTAGAATTTGTGGAATTTGTTGGTTTTACATCACGTTGCTTTAAGGCATTTCTCCTTTTTTTCACTGTAAAACTAAGTAACACGAGATCAAACAATCTCGTCCATTCCAACGCCAAAGATGCTGCCCTGGAAATTGTTCTAAGGGAATTTGCTCTTGATTTTCCAAGTTTGGTGATATTGACTGGGATAGTGAAACGTGCAAATGGATCAGAATCTATAAGTGTTGTAAATGTCACCAGGTCTCTTTTTCTGTAGCATTTATCGTTATTAGTCGATGTTTGGTGACTCAAATTAAAATGTACACTATTTTTATGACCCCCTTATGCGACGACGTAAGTCCGTCCGTCTGTACATACGTACGTCCGTCAGTGTACATTTACGTCAAAAAGTTTGTAAGAGTTTCTCAAGCATGTAATATCTTCAAGAAATCTAAAATGATAAACATTGTGAAATCTAAAACGATAAACATTGTGAAATCATCTAAAAGGATGAACATTGTGAAATCATCTAAAATGATAAACATTGTGAAATCATCTAAAATGATAAACTTGAAGTGAGTTCCTGGTTTTTGCAGAATTTTTGAACATATTGTATTATTGCGGAAAGATTACTAAAAATGTGTTTAACAAATAAGCAATACTGAACAATTCTTAAGTCACAGCATAGCTTTAGCTGTTTAAAAATTCTTTAAAATTGCTTATTTGCTATTATAAAGCAAAATAATTCATATCGCAGAACTCCCATTTATAATATACATTGTATATCAATCTGAACACAAATTACACTTTTTAGTACCGTTATACTGCATTTCTTTACAAAATAAACCTCATTTTGTAGTATACATATATGCCAGTGATTATACCATTTTTGAACATACATGTATACTCCCATTTTGAATTCAAAATCTAAGTTTGATTGGCTGAGCCTGGTTCAGGCTCAGCCAATCAAACTCAGATTTTGGATAGGTGATTTGTGTATATGCTGATCAAGTTTTGCAATTCTGGATTCAGGATGATTATTACATGTACTACATTTGTCGTTCTTGTTGACTTCTTCCTTTATGCCCACCGCACGACACCTGTAGCCGATTTCATCAAAATTGTAAAGTATACGTATCTAGCAAAGCATACTTTGAGGGTGTAATCATTTATTTTTCCCGAAATGCATTATGTCATATAGAACTAACGACTGCATATATTTGATGATTAAAAGTATGCAGAATTATTATACTGAATTTATTACATTATCACAGGCATTTTGGCTGTGATAATGTAATCAATTCAGTATAATAACAAATTATAAATTTACTTAAATTGAAAATTTCTCCCTCAAAGTATACTTTCCTAGAAAAGTATACTTTGCAATGTTGGTGAAATAGAGAAAGATTATAAATATTATACTCCGGCTCAACCAATCGGGCTGTTTTTCTTAACTCAAAATGAACTATGCTGGTGGCAATTTGAACATTTCATAATGTGCCTTTTCTCATGATCTGACACCAGAAAATTCACGAGAAAAGGACCTTACAAAAAAATTCTTCAAATCAGCCTAGCTCAAAATTGATCTATGCTGGTTTCAATTTGAAAACAAATAAGGTGCCTTTTCTCGTGATCTGACACCAGACAATTCCTGAGAAAAGGGATCTTATGAATTTTTTTTTTTTTAAAACCAGCCTAGCTCAAAATGAGCTATGCTGGTTTCAATTTGAAAATTTCATAAGGTGCCTTTTCTCGTGATCGGACACCGGACACTTCATGAGAAAAGGGACCTTATGAAAAAAATCTTAAAACCAGCCTAGATCAAAATGAGCTATGCTGGTTTGAATTTGAAAATTTCATAAGGTGCCTTTTCTCGTGATCAGACACCGGACAATTCATGAGAAAAGGGACCTTATGAAAAAATTAATCTAAAAACCAGCCTAGCTCAAAATGAGCTATGCTGGTTTCAATTTGAAAATTTCATAAGGTGCCTTTTCTTGTGATCGGACACCGGACAATTCATGAGAAAAGGGACCTTATGAAAAAATCTTAAAACCAGCCTAGATCAAAATGAGCTATGCTGGTTTGAATTTGAAAATTTCATAAGGTGCCTTTTCTCGTGATCGGACACCGGACAATTCATGAGAAAAGGGACCTTATGAAAAAAATAATCTTAAAACCAGCCTAGCTCAATGAACTATGCTGGTTTGAATTTGAAAATTTCATAAGGTGCCTTTTCTCGTGATCTGACACCGGACAATTCATGAGAAAAGGGACCTTATGAAAATTTTTTAAAACCAGCCTAGATCAAAATGAGCTATGCTGGTTTGAATTTGAAAATTTCATAAGGTGCCTTTTCTCATGATCTGACACCGGACAATTCATGAGAAAAGGGACCCTATGAAAAAAATAATCTTCAAACCAGCCTAGCTCAAAATGAGCTATGCTGGTTTGAATTTGAAAATTTCATAAGGTGCCTTTTCTCGTGATCTGACACCGGACAATTCATGAGAAAAGGGACCTTATGAAAAAAATCTTAAAACCAGCCTAGATCAAAATGAACTATGCTGGTTTGAATTTGAAAATTTCATAAGGTGCCTTTTCTCGTGATCTGACACCGGACAATTCATGAGAAAAGGGACCTTATGAAAAAAAATATTAAAACCAGCCTAGATCAAAATGAACTATGCTGGTTTGAATTTGAAAATTTCATAAGGTGCCTTTTCTCGGGATCGGACACCGGACAATTCATGAGAAAAGGGACCTTATGAAAAAAATCTTAAAACCAGCCTAGATCAAAATGAGCTATGCTGGTTTGAATTTGAAAATTTCATAAGGTGCCTTTTCTCGTTATCTAACACCGGACAATTCATGAGAAAAGGGACCTTATGAAAAAAATAATCTTAAAACCAGCCTAGCTCAAAATGAACTATGCTGGTTTGAATTTGAAAATTTCTTAAGGTGCCTTTTCTCGGGATCGGACACCGGACAATTCATGAGGAAAGGGACCTTATGAAAAAAATCTTAAAACCAGCCTAGATCAAAATGTGCTATGCTGGTTGGAATTTGAAAATTTCATAAGGTGCCATTTTCTCTGTGATCTGAACACCGGACAATTCATGAGAAAAGGACCTTTATGAAATTTTTTTAAAACAGCCTAGATCAAATGAGCTATGCTGGTTTGAATTTGAAAATTTCAATAAGGTGCCTTTTCCCTCGTGAATCTGACACCGGACAATTCATGAGAAAAGGGACATTATGAAAAAAAATCTTAAAAAACCAGCCTAGATCAAATGAACTATGCTGGTTTGAATTTGAAAATTTCATAAGGTGCCTTTTCTCGTGATCTGACACCGGACAATTCATGAGAAAAGGGACCTTATGAAAAAAATCTTAAAACCAGCCTAGATCAAAATGAACTATGCTGGTTTGAATTTGAAAATTTCATAAGGTGCCTTTTCTCGGGATCGGAACACCGGACAATTCATGAGAAAAGGGACCTTATGAAAAAAATCTAAAACCAGCCTAGATCAAAATGAGCTATGCTGGTTTGAATTTGAAAATTTCATAAGGTGCCTTTTCTCATGATCTGACACCGGACAATTCATGAGAAAAGGGACCTTATGAAAAAAATAATCTTAAAACCAGCCTAGCTCAAAATGAACTATGCTGGTTTGAATTTGAAAATTTCAAAATTAAAAAAAAAAAAAAATATATGGATGCCTTTTCTCGGATCGAACACCGACAATTCATGAGAAAAGGGACCTTATGAAAAAAATCTTAAAACCAGCCTAGATCAAAATGTGCTATGCTGGTTGGAATTTGAAAATTTCATAAGGTGCCTTTTCTCGTGATCTGACACCGGACAATTCATGAGAAAAGGGACCTTATGAAATTTTTTTAAAACCAGCCTAGATCAAAATGAGCTATGCTGGTTTGAATTTGAAAATTTCATAAGGTGCCTTTTCTCATGATCTGACACCGGACAATTCATGAGAAAAGGGACCCTATGAAAAAAATAATCTTCAAACCAGCCTAGCTCAAAATGAGCTATGCTGGTTTGAATTTGAAAATTTCATAAGGTGCCTTTTCTCGTGATCTGACACCAGACAATTCATGAGAAAAGGGACCTTATGAAAAAAATCTTAAAACCAGCCTAGATCAAAATGAACTATGCTGGTTTGAATTTGAAAATTTCATAAGGTGCCTTTTCTCGTGATCTGACACCGGACAATTCATGAGAAAAGGGACCTTATGAAAAAAATCTTAAAACCAGCCTAGATCAAAATGAACTATGCTGGTTTGAATTTGAAAATTTCATAAGGTGCCTTTTCTCGGGATCGGACACCGGACAATTCATGAGAAAAGGGACCTTATGAAAAAAATCTTAAAACCAGCCTAGATCAAAATGAGCTATGCTGGTTTGAATTTGAAAATTTAATAAGGTGCCTTTTCTCATGATCTGACACCGGACAATTCATGAGAAAAGGGACCTTATGAAAAAAATAATCTGAAAACCAGCCTAGCTCAAAATGAATTATGCTGGTTTCAATTTGAAAATTTCATAAGATCCCTTTTCTCGTGATCTGACACCGGACAATTCATGAGAAAAGGGACCTTATGAAAAAAATCTTAAAACCAGCCTACATCAAAATAAGCTATGCTGGTTTTATTTGAAAATTTCATAAGGTCCCTTTTCTCGTGATCTGACACCGGACAATTCATGAGAAAAGGTACCTTATGAAAAAAAAATATCTTAAAACCAGCCTAGCTCAAAATGAGCTGTGCTGGTTTGAATTTGAAAATTTCATAAGATGCCGTTTCTCGTGATCTGACACCGGACAATTCATGAGAAAAGGGACCTTGTGAAAAAAATCTTGAAACCAGTCTAGCTCAAAATGAGCTATGCTGGTTTGAATTTGAAAATGTCATCAGGTGCATTTTCTCGTGATCTGACACTGGACAATTCATGAGAATAGGGACCTTATGAAAAAGTCTTGAAACCAGCCTAGCTCAAAATGAGCTATGCTGGTTACAGTTTGAAAATTTTTTAAGGTAACTTTTCTTGTGATCTGCCATCGGACAATTCATGGGAAACGGGACCTTATGAAAAAGATATTAAAACCAGCCTAGCTCAAAATGGGCTATGCTGGTTTCAATTTGAAAATTTTGTAAGGTGTCTTTTCTCGTGATCTGACACTGGACAATTCATGAGAAAATGGACCTTATGAAAAAATACTTAAAACCAGCCTAGCTCACAATGACGATTTCGTATATCAGTGATTCTATATTTTATGTACATCTGGTGTCCTGGTGTAATTTACTGACAAATCACACAATTTATAAGGAAAATTATTTATTTTTTCAGTAAAGAAACTGTATAATACCAATCCATTAAGAAAACAGTATTTACAATTCTTGTTATGTGTGTTTAGTTATTATTTTCTGTTGTTGGCATACGTGTGGTGCACCAAATGGGCATGTCCCGGTCATCAATCAGCACAGTTTACAAGCCCGTAATTCTCAAATCTTGTCCATTTGTATTGCATCTGAATTAAAATAGTTTAACTTTTATACTAAACTTATTCTGAAATAAATTTTGCCTTTTATTGTGAAAAATACTGACGTTAATGTATCTGTCCCGAGAAATCGAATCATTACCGTTACGCTGAACAAAAAATTTAAAATCAGAGTAACCTCTCTTTCCTACTCTCAGCTACTAATGCATTGAACACTGTCTATGCGCGCGCAATTTATAAATAAACACGGTGGTAACACAACTTAAGTCATTGCCGAGAACGAGGCCGGTCTGTATTTATAATTTTAAGGTTACACATTACATGCATCATTACCGTTCGGGGTTTATACACGTCCATATGTATGTAGGTCGACTGAAATCAAAATGGGTGGATAGACACACTTACAACGTTGTATTTGCATATTCTACCTTCATGATGCGTTGTATACAGAGGGGTTTAAAGAAAAATCATTACCGTTACGGTCATTTCCATTACAAAATTGTGTAACGGTAATGACGATCGTGTAACGGCAATGATAAATTACCATACTAACCAGTCAGTTCATGCGTCAATTAGATATAAACCATGTCCCATCAGTTGTCGGTCAGTAATGGCACATTTATATATCAGGATTTAATTAGTAAAAGCTCTGGAACAACAAAAAACAGACACAGCTTCGAGGAGTGTGGGTTTCTATTGGCAATCTTGGTAACACATTTTTAGTAATCTTTCCGCAATAATACAATATGTTCAACAATTCTGCAAAAACCAGGAACCCACTTTATCATTTTAGATGATTTCACAATGTTTATCATTTTAGATGATTTCACAATGTTCATCCTTTTAGATGATTTCACAATGTTTATCATTTTAGATGATTTCACAATGTTTATCATTAGCTCACCTGAGCGAAGCTCATGTGAGCTATTGTTACCGCAATGTGTCCGTCGTCCGTCGTCGTCGTCGTCCGTGAACATTTTCAAACGTCTTCTCCTCCGTAACCATTGGGCCTATAGTCACCAAACATCATGGTCATGGTCCTTAGGTAGGGGGATTACAAAATTGTTAAAATTACATCATTACGTAATCCAAGATGGCCGCCGTCTAAAAATAGCACAAATTTTTCAAAATTTTTTTTCTCAAGAACCGCCAACTGGATTTCGACAAAACTTGGTAGGACTGATCGATGTACAATGCTCTTTCAAAGTTGTTAAAATGGTGACCCTGGGGTCAAAAATGGGCGTGGCCCGTGGGGTCAAATTGGGGTCAAATTTTATTTTTGACCGAATATGGACTTGTCATATATCAAATTGAAGGTATCAACGAGGCGATCACTCTGGTGCATTTTTGTCGAAATCGGATGGTTAGGTCATCCAAGATGGCCGCCGAAAGGTCAAACGGTCGTTCTTTTATTAGAGATTTCAAAATTCTTCTTCACATGAACCGCTTGGCCCATGGTAGCCAAACTTAAGAGTTATGGTCCATGGGTGAAGCCTTTTCAGATTTGTTAAAATGGAGGTCATCGCTAATCCAAGATGGCCGCCGTCTAAAAATAGCATAAATTCTTTAAAAATCTTCTTCTCATGAACCGCTTGACGGATTTCGACGAAACTTGCTAGAAATGATCGATGTGCAATGCTCTTTCAAAGTTGTTAAAATGGTGACCCCGCGGTCAAAAATGGGCGTGGCCCGTGGGGTCAAATTGGGGTCAAATTTTATTTTTGACCGAATATGGTCTTGTCATATATCAAATTGAAGGTATCAACGAGGCGATCACTCTGGTGCATTTTTTGTCGAAATCGGATGGTTAGGCCATCCAAGATGGCCGCCGAAAGGTCAAAAGGTTGTTCTTTTATTAGAGATTTCAAAATTCTTCTTCACATGAACCGCTTGGCCCATGGTAGCCAAACTTAAAAGTTATGGTCCACGGGTGAAGCATTTTCAGATTTGTTAAAATGGAGGTCATCGCTAATCCAAGATGGCCGCCGTCTAAAAACAGCATAAATTCTTAAAAAATCTTCTTCTCATGAACCGCTAGCTGGATTTCGACAAAACTTGGTAGGAATGATCGATGTACAATGCTCTTTCAAACGTGTTAAAATGGTGACCCCGGGGTCAAAAATGGGCGTGGCCCGTGGGGTCAAATTGGGGTCAAATTTTATTATTGAACAAATATGGTCATGTCATATATCAAATTGAAGGTATCAACGAGGCGATCACTCTGGTGCCGAAAGGTCAAAAGGTCGTTCTTTTATTAGAGATTTCAAAATTCTTCTTCACATGAACCGCTTGGCCCATGGTAGCCAAACTTCACAGTTATGGTCCATGGGTGAAGCCTTTTCAGATTTGTTAAAATGGAGGTCATCGCTAATCCAAGATGGCCGCCGTCTAAAAATAGCACAAATTCTTAATTCTTCTTCTGATGAACCGTTGGCCGGATTTCGATGAAACTTGGTAGGAATGATTGATATACAATGGTCTTTCAAATTTGTGAAAATGGTTACCCCAGGGTCAAAAATGGGCGTGGCCCGTGGGGTAAAATTTTATTTTTGACCGAATATGCTAATGTCATATATCAAATTGAAGGTATCGATGAGGCGATTGCTCTGGTGCAATATTTGTCGGAATCGGATGATTATGTCATCCATGATGGCCGCCAAAAGGTCATTTATTCCAGATTTTGAACGTCTTTTTCTCAGAAACCACATGGCCGATGATGGCCAAACTTCATAGTAAGTTAAGATCCTTGGGTGAAGCATTTTCAAATTTGGTAAAATGAGAGTCATTGCTTAATCCAAGATGACAGCCATCTAAAAATAGCACAATTGTTTTAAAACACATGGTGTTCATGGAGTCAGGTGAGCGAATTAGGGCCATCATGGCCCTCTTGTTTTAGATGATTTCACAATGTTCATCCTTTTAGATGATTTCACAATGTTTATCGTTTTAGATTTCACAATGTTTATCATTTTAGATTTCTTGAAGATATTACATGTTTGAGAAACTCTTACAAACTTTTTGACGTAAATGTACACAGACGGACGGACGGACTTACGCTGTCGCATAAGGGGGTAATAAAAATAGTGTACATTTTAATTTGAGTCACCAAACATCGACTAATAACGATAAATGCTACAGAAAAAGAGACCTGGTGACATTTACAACACTCATAGATTCTGATCCATTTGCACGTTTCACTATCCCAGTCAATATCACCAAACTTGGAAAATCAAGAGAAAATTCCCTTAGAATAACTTCCAGGGCAGCATCTTTGGTGTTGGAATGGACGGAGATTGTTTGATCTCGTGTTACTTAGTTTTACAGTGAAAAAAAGGAGAAATGCCTTAAAGCGACGTGGCATAAAACCAACAAATTCCACAAATTCTAATGACAAGACACCCCAGAAGTTGTTCTTATTGAAGTTTAACTCATAATCTTCCATGTTTGGTAACCTATTTCAGCCCATGTTATGCTGAGGATATGCCATTTTGATTGAAGAAAATCATAAATATTGTCTTTCGATGTGCTTAGAAGTATATGTCGCGACCACCATTCGAACTGCCTCATCGAGACGGTTCAAATGAGTGGTCACAACATATACTTTCATTGAGAAATAAAAAAAATATTTAAAAAAGATTATACCCGTAAAGGTGTATTCTGCATGTAATGGGTAAAGACTGGCCTGTTTGGTAGAATACAATAAGGCTACTGCAGTGACCTAATGGCAAACTTAGACCCTGATCGGACAGACATGCTGATCTGGGATTATGCTGGTAGCAAATGTAAGATACCGTTTGTCACCCGTGGGGTTAATATGGCCTCCAACCGCCCCTTATAGCCACCCATTCACCACCTTGGAGTACATGAACCCACAGCTGACAAAATTAAACATGCAACACTTGTAAATTCCGTGAATTCTAACGTCAAGGACGCCCACGAAGTTGTTCTTATAGAAGTTACTTATGATCTTCCACGTTTGGCGACGTATTTTAACCCATTTCATGCTGAGGATATGCCATTTTGATTGGAGAAAATAATAAATATTTTCTTTAAATGTGCTTAAAAGTATATGTCGCAACCAGATGAGACGGTTCAAATGGTGGTTGCAACATATACTTTCATGAGAAATAACAAAATAAAAACAAAATAATTAAACCCGTAAAGGTGTATTCTGCATGTAATTGGTCTGTTTGGTAGAATACAATAAGGCTACTGCAGTGACCAAATGGTAAACAGCGTAGACCCTGATCGGACAGACACTGAACATGCTGATCTGGGATTAAGCTGGTAGCAAATGTTGTAACATCTGTTTGGTCATCGAACATGCGACACTTGTAAACAGGACCTACACTGTTTGCCATAACATCACTGAAGTAACTACTTTTTTTAACAAACATTGGTTGCGATCTGACAAAACCGTCTTATTCCAATTTCTGATCAATGATGACCGAGATAATCCTGTACATCCATGCAGTCTGATCAGTGTCTTTACTGTTAGAAAATCATTTGGTAAACTATCCAGAGCATAACTATCAGTTAATCCATAAATTTAACTCTTACACCGCTATCTTAATTTTTTGACGTCTGCTGTTTATATGTTCTATTTTCCATTTTTATCATAAAAACATGCTTTGACAGCACTTTAGAATAATTTACAACATGGTTTGACAGCACATTATAATGAATTTGCTGTCAAACCATGTTTTTATTGATAAATAAGGCAAGATATAAAAGCAACAGCAGACGACAATTGTTGTGTGTAGCGAAAAAAATGGAAATGATTCTGAAGTGCTGTCAAACCATGTTCTTATTGAGAAATAAGGCAAGATATAAAAGCAACAGCAGATGACAATTGTTGTGTGTAGCGGTCTAAGGGTTAATGCCTGCCATGCAAGTCGTCTTCGACAGCCTGCAGGAAAGCCATACAATTCAAGTGAACCACATGGGTAGACAGGCTTATCAGGATCTACATTGTTCAGAAATGAAAGAAGCCTGTGTTGTCAGATTGAAGCACATCTTACATGTCAAAATCTACATTTGTTTCAAATCGCGCATTGTCCTTTTTGTTCACTAGCAACCGAAATGACCTTGATAAGGCCTTGACAAGGATGTTTTAGAAGTTTCACTTCCAGGCATATTAAACTAAAGCATTTGTAAATCCAGGCACATACTTTTAAGCATTTTCATATTCAGGAAAAATACTGTAGCATTTTCATTTCCAGGCAAATAGTTTAGCATTTCAATATTTTAATAATATTTTTTTGTTTGTTTGTTTATTTGTTTAACGACCTATCAACAGCTAAGGTTATGTAAGGCCGGGCAAATGGGTTCGATCCAGTTTTAACCTGCTGCATTTGGGAAGGGGGGGGGGGGACCGATATTCAGTCCTGAAATTAGAATAACCTCACCTGGTGCCAGGTCCATACAACA
The DNA here is from genome assembly GCA_029237695.1 of Conchocele bisecta. NCBI lineage: Eukaryota > Metazoa > Mollusca > Bivalvia > Lucinida > Thyasiridae > Conchocele > Conchocele bisecta. Next base: position 44,020,602 of record CM055273.1, read on the forward strand.
TCAACGTCACTTGGCACCTTCCCCTAAAATAGGATTACAATTAATCGTAATCCAGCTATTACTTATATTGACTTTAGCTATCACAACAATATTTGGGTAACGCTACCGTCGGATAAATATATATGGATACATAACGAGACTTCATGTATCAGCGTAGGGGGTGAGGTGGGGACATTTGTTTCCCATTTTGCAGAAACGCTGCACTATATGACGAGTGGCAAATATGACCAGTAGCCTATTTCATCAACATTGCAAAGTATACTTTACTAGCAAAGTATACTTTGAGGGAGTAATCATTTATTTTTCCTGAAAAGAATTATTTCATATAGAACTAACAAATGCATATATTTCATGATTAAAAGTATGCAGAATTATTATACTGAATTTATTACATTATCACAGCCAAATTGGCTGTGATAATGTAATAAATTCAGTATAATAAAAATTAATAAATTTATCATAAAATTGAAAATTTCTCCCTCAAAGTATACTTTGCTAGTAAAGTATACTTTGCAATGTTGATGAAATAGGCTACAGGAGTTAGACTGGCCGCAGCTCCCATAGGGGCCTACATCTCCAGTCATATAGCGACATCTTAGGAATCGGCTAAACATGTTTGTGCAAAAGTGTAATTTTGAACTTTTAAGCTGTTACTTTGAACTTTACACACGAAGGTACATCTGATTATGTTATTTGTTTTCCTTTGTTTTGTTGGTTTTTAACCTTTTTTTTAATAAAAAAATATATTTGTTAGCAATTTGCCGCTTAGTGTTACTGGTGTTGCTCTGGTGCCCGTTTCACTAAACTTTGTACGACTAAAATGTTCGTAAGTGCAAATTTAAGATCGTCTGTAAATTTCAATTTATTGATTTACATTTATTGAGCATAGGCTGCATATGCAGCCTGCATAGGCTGCATATGCAGCCTATGCTCAATAAATGTAAATCCAATAATTGTTTACAAGAAAACATTGTTAGTGTGAAATTTACAGACTATACTAATTTTGCACTTACGAATATTTTAGTCCTTTAACTTTTTATACGCACACTATATGAATACGCCCGTCATCCCTTCAAATGCAAATATGTACTGTACATTTATATATTTGAGAATTGATTTTGTATTTTATCATTAAAGGTAATGTTTGTACACAATTCAGGTACACCCACTATTTGTAGAATTATGTTTTCTACTAAATATAGGTTACACAAACTGTATATATGTACTAACTAGCACATCCATGGGACTAATGATGAGTGTATGTATGGTCCCCGTCTATCATATAACCGGGTATTTGCGTGTACACATGAGTGTGTGTGTCGCTCTCGCTCTCTTGTGCAATGCCATCTTTCATTTAAGGCACAACGAACCCACGATGCATTTGTGCCACGACACGACAGAACATTTTGGCAAATTGTGGGTCATCGGGGGTCGTCGCAAGACAGTCCCTAAGAAATTTTGCACATCGTGGCATCGAGTTGCCGTCGTGAGGCAAAATTGGACATGCACCTTTTTTGTTCAATGATTTTTTGTGGTATCTATGTCTTGTGGCTGTCGTGAGTCTGTCCTACGATTGCGACTGTCGTGCGATAAATATATTGTCATGGGTACCAGAAGAAATTTGTTTAGTCAAACAATCTTACGACTGTCGCACGACTGTCGCAGGACAGTCGTGAGACAGTTGCAAGATTGTCTCATGAACATTATATTTCGTAAGAGGCTCGCACAACATTGCAAGTCTGTCGTGCGTTAGTCTTACGTTAGTCTTGCAACATATTTTCGTTTGTTGAGGGGTATATAGCTCAGGCGAATGAACGCTTGGAAATAATAAAAACTGTCTGTCGTCGCTGAGAGAGGATGGCTATTCCACCTGAGCGACTACGCCTGGCCCTGCTGAGGGGGCGTCTGGTGGAACTCCAGCACGAGCATAATATAGTGCTGTTGGCGTTGATCCGGGCCCGGGAGCAACGCAGGAACCGGCGAAACCCCCGACGTTGGTGGGTTCGGCCGTGGATCGAGCGGCGCCTGATGTTTGGGCAGTATAGTACTCTGATGCAAGAGTTGCATGCGTGAGCGTCCCACGAGTGACCCACGACTGTTGTGTGGCAGTCTTGTGTGAAAAACAGCCCCCCGACAATGGCCGACAACTCACGATGGTCCCACGACTGTCGCACAACTGACTTGCGACACACCCACGACATAACCACGACATGTCTTTTTTTTCTGTCGCCTCCCCATCGCCAAACCATCTTTAATGTGTCGTAGCCATTGTGACCACTCGAAATAGATTTCGGGCATGTTGCAAGATCTGGCCACGACAAATATGTTATGGGTCTACCACGACAAAATTTTGTACGATCCGTTGTGCCTGGGGCTTTAGAGTGTTACATTAACATGTGAAATGACATTATCGATCACCGAATGTAAATGATGTAGGTAATAAATAAAGTGCTGGATAACCATACCGCGGGAACTGAACTGTAGCAAACCAATACAATATGAATTAACCCTTACAATGCTGAATTAATTTTTGTCGTCTGCTGTTTATTTTTTATTTTATTTTTTTTTCTTATCAAAAACATGATTTGACAGCACTTCAGAGTCATGTCCAATGGAAATGATTCTAAATTGCTGGTAAACCATGTTTTATTGACATAAAATATAACATATGAAACAACAGCAGACGACACTTTCGTTTCCCGCATTCTAAGGGTTAAGGCCATAAAAAGTACTTTGGTTCTCAGACACGGGGTTTACGAAATGTTACGCGGGAGGGAGTTATTTTTGTTTGTTTGAGATGTTCGTCTCTGATTTGTTTCACGTCGCCAGATGCATATATGTTCTATACAGTTACTATAACCTCTTTAGACGGTAGGATTCTATTTCCCCATGACGATACAATTCTTGACACGCAGGAATTTTTCTGACGCGACGATATCCGAGTATTTGTGTTATGGCCTAAATTTCGTTTAGATCAGAAACTAACATAGAAGCAGTTCCTAACTAGATTGGTCAGTAAGCAAGGCTTACGGAATACCCCCCCCACCCCCGCGTGGGCCCAGGTACCCCTAAAATATGTAAACATTTCCCAAGTGTGTGGTCTTGTGACCTTGACTCTGGGCTTAGCGGGAGCGGCATAAACGTGAATTTGGCACAGGGTGGTACAGGTCCATTGGAGCAATGTGTGTGTGGAATCTGAAGCAGATCCGAGCAAGGAAATAGAAGTTATAACCGATTTCTCTGATGTTAAGTTTTGTAAAGAGACTATGTGACCTTGACCTCGAGATCAGCGGGAATTTGTCACAGCATGATAATAGAGCCTTAGATAAATGCATGCATGAAATATTAAGAATTTTGGATGAAAGAAATAGAAGTCATAACATATTTATCTGATGTTAAGTTTTGTAAAGAAACTAAGTATGTGACATTGACCTTCGGATCAGCGGGGATTGGACGGTCGTAGATTTGTCACAACCTTAGAGGAATGGACGAGTGAAATATTAAGAATTAATGGTAGTAGAGCCTTACAGGAATGCATGTGTGAAATGTTAAGCATTTTAGACGAAGGAAATAGAAGTTATAACATATTTATCTGATGTTAAGTTTTGTAAAGAGACTAAGTATTTGACCTTGACCTTGGGATCAGCTGGGGTTGGACGGTCGTGGATTTGGGACAGCATGGTAGTAGAGCCTTAACAGTTTGTGTGAAATTTAACATTTCAGCCTTACAGGAATGCATGTGTGAAATATTAAGCATTTCAGATGAAGGAAATAGAAGTTATAACAATATTTCTCTGACGTTAATTTTACGGACGCACGCACGTATGCACGCACGCACGCACGCACGCACGCACGCACGCACGCAAGGGCGGACGGATGGACGGACGTTCTTACATTAGGGTACTTATGTGGCTTATCACATGTTAAATATTAGCCACATAAAACGATTTTTAGCCACATAAAACGATTTTTTAGGTGGCTAATTATAACCAACCCTATCCTTTAACAAGTCCATAACCCTGTGGGGCTAGCCACATAAGTACCCTAATGTGTGCCCGGACGGACGGACGGACGGACGGACGTTCTTACAGTACTATACTTATGTGGCTTATCACATGTTAAATATTAGCCATATAAAACGATTTTTAGCCACATAAAAGGATTTTTAGGTGGCTAATTGTAACCAACCCTATCCTTTACTAAGTCCATAACCCTGTGGGGCTAGCCACATATGTACCCTAATGTGTGCCCGGACGGACGGACGGACGGACGGACGTTCTTACAGTACTATACTTATGTGGCTTATCACATGTTAAATATTAGCCACATAAAACGATTTTTAGCCACATAAAAGGATTTTTTAGATGGCTAATTGTAACCAACCCTATCCTTTACTAAGTCCATAACCCTGTGGGGCTAGCCACATAAGTACCCTAATGTGTGCCCGGACGGACGGACGGACGGACGGACGGACGGACGGACGCACAACCTGACTCCAGTATACCACCCCCCCACAACTCGTTGCGGGGGGGTATAATTATTATCAACATGGCTACAGGTGGAAGCAGTCGGCCAAAATTTCCGTTGGAGGAAACAGAGGTATGCAGAAGCAATACGTATAACAATTCTGTGTTAATATTGTCGTCTGCTATTTAATTTCGTTATTTACCAATAAAACTTGTTTTGACAGTGCAAGATAATCGTCTCCGATAGAGACGATTATCATGTACTACCAAACAAGTTTTCTGTCTTTGCACAGTCTCGTACATGGAGCTATACGGCCTATACTCATATATATAATGCCAGTTCATATTCAATTGTTTTTGCAACTACTGACATTAAATTGCATTCTATATAACGGTAATGTTAAGGAAATAGAAGTTATAACCAATTTCTCTGATGTTAAGTTTTGTAAAAGAGACCATGTATGTGAACTTGACCTTGGGATCAGCGGGGGGGGGGGGGTTGGACGGTCGTGGATTTGGCACAGCCTGGTAGAGGAGCCTTACAGGAATCCATGTGTGAAATATTAAGCATTTTAGATGAAGGAAATAGAAGTTATAACATATTTTTCTGATGTTAAGTTTTGTAAAGACTAAGTATTTGACCTTGACCTTGGGATCAGCGGGGGTTGGACGGTCGTGGATATGGCACAGCATGGTAGTAGAGCCTTACAGGAATGCATGTGTGAAATATTAAGCATTTTAGACGAAGGAAATAGAAATTATAACATATTTCTCTGCCGTTAAGTTTTGTAAAGAGACTAAGTATTTGACCTTAGGATCAGCGGGGGTTGGAAGGTCGTTGATTTGGCACAGCATGGTAGTAGAACCTTACAGGAACGCATGTGTGAAATGTTAAACATTTTAGAAGAAGGAAATAGAAGTTATAACATATTTCTCTGATGTTAAGTTTTGTAAAGATACTGAGTATGTGACCTTGACCTTGGGATCAGCGGGGGTTGGACGGTCGTGGATTTGGTACAGCATGGCAGTACAGCCTTACAGGAATGCATGTGTGAAATATTAAGCATTTTGGATGAAGGAAATAGAAGTTATAACAATATTTCTCTGATGTTAAGTTTAGGGACGGACGGACGGACGGACGGACGGAACCGACTCCAGTATACACACCCCACAACTCGTTGCGGATTGGTATAATAATATTTGGACACACTGTGTGTCTAGGGATGGTGCTTTATTTTGCATACGGCCAACGTCCGACCGCCTAAGGTGAAGGTCACTTCGCTTAGTGACGACGATCCCCTTGTTTTTTACATGCATGTGTATTGTTTGCTTGTTGGGGTTTAACGGCCTATCAACAGCTAAGGTCATTTAAGGCCAGGTCAATGGGTTTAGTACTAAATACCATATATTACCTGTACAAGTACATATATGTGTTCAAGTACATGTACAAAAGAGGGGAAAATCCCGAAATCATAACTAAATATTTACAATAAAAAACAATATATTCAACCCTGAAATTAGAATAATCCTGATCTGATGCCAGGTCCTCGCCACACCAGAATCACTAGGCCCCCTCCCTCCCAGAAGCAGCAGGATCAGTAATAATCTTACTACTTTTATAATGGGCAATAACCCAATTCAACTTCAACTAACAAGAGAGCCAAAGGTAAAAACGTACCTGAGGGCCAAACTAGGCAAATCATGATTCCTATAAAGAGGACAGCATACCGTTAATTTACGCCGTCACGTTCGCCCGACCAACCACCCACACAATGGGTATACCAGGATTATGTTTGTTTGTTTGTTGGGGTTTAACGGCCTATCAACAGCTAAGGTAATTTAAGGCCGGGTCAATGGTTTTAGTACTAAATCCCATATATTACCTGTACAAGTACATGTACAAATGGGGAGAAAATCCCAAAATCAGAACTGAATATTTACAATAACAAAATTATATATTCAGCCCGGAAATCAGAATAATCCTGATCTGATGCCAGGTCCTCGCCACACCAGAATCACTGGCACCCCCCCCCCTCCCAAAAGCAGTAGGATCAGTAATAATCTTACTACTTTTATAATGGGCAATAACCCAATTCAACTCCCAGGTAACTAAAGAGCCAAAGATAAAAACGTACCTGAGGGCCAAACCAGGCAAATCGTGATTCCTATGAGGAACCTATACCGTTAATTACGCCGTCTCATTCGCCCGACCACCACCCACTATACCAGGATTAACTCTCATATACATCAAGCCAAAAGTGTACCCGAGGCATAAACCAGACAAATCAAGATTCTGGTAATAAACACAGACCCTGGTCAAGAAAGTAAGACTACAGTAATAACCCAAATATCCGGATACCATCTGTTTCAGGAAACACATAAAATATAGAATAGAATAGTTTATTGCATCGAGGCAACTGCCTAATGAGCATACATACATGACTATGGTAGCATATACCTACAATACAAGATGGCGTACATGGGTAAACTACTAAATATAATAAATGCAGAAACACCACAATCGTGGCAAATAGGCAAATAGATTTCATACAATGCCGCGACCACTAATACATTATATCTGTACTTGTATCATACACTGATGTATATCGCACAGTCTCCGCTCATTGATCACAGTGTGTACTAAGTGTTATAGCTCATATTATTTTTAACAATAAATGAGAAATAGACATACATACACATAGACATACATATGTACACACACACACATGCAAACATGCATATACATGTACACACATATATGCACATATACACACCCATATACATATATATCTTCCTTCTAAATGTGGTATAGTATTACATGTCTATATACGTACATATAGACACATATACATGTGTGTACACATACATAAAACAATGCACCAGTGGTAGCGTCATGGCATGAACGTTCTTTCCCTCAAACAGGAATACTTTGATCATAAGTTGTATTCCAATTGTCGTTTAAAAGTTTGTTTGTTTGTTTTGAAATAAGAATAATCCTGATCTGATGCCAGGTCCTCGCCACACCAGAATCCATTGGCCCCTCCCAAAAGCAGTAGGATCGGTAATAATCTTACTACTTTTATAATGGGCAATAACCCAATTAAACTCCCAGGTAACAAAAGAGCCAAAGATAAAAACGTACATCAGGGCCAAACCAGGCAAATCGTGATTCCTATAAGAAGGAACCCCTACCGTTAATTTACGCCGTTTCGTTCGCCCGACCACCATCCACTTTCATTTAAAAGTAATATTGCACAAATAATACATGTATCTACGTTCCACACGAGTATATGATAATTTAACGAAGCAAATCATATAAAGCTTACTAGTAGTTAAAGAATTTTTAAATTTCGGGAGAGTTTTTGTTTTAGGCAAATACGCTTTAAATCAGCATCACAATAGCGTAAAACAACTACATGTAGTCACATGAATAATACAGTCATGTACATTGACATATAATACATGTCATACTGTAAACAAACGGTATATGATTGTATGGTAGGAAATGACATAAATGGACTTGGCGATCAGTGTAGCCCCAGGTCAGCCTGTGCATTCGCGCAGCCTGTACTGAGACTATACTGTGCATTTTATATAAATATTTCTATCAATAATTATACACAATTGATTTCCATTTATTTCTAGAGTAAATTACTACATAATATATCTGTTTAGCTGAGATATAATTTTGTTACATTTTTCGAACGCTCTGAAAATGAAATTCCCAAGCTTTCTTATACAAGACGCTCTATCCGAGTGAAACAGTGTTACTAATTTTAACATGTTAGGTCTACTTCTATATTATCGGCCGATGTAGCGTACCCTCAAGTCATTGTAGAACAGGACATATAAACAAGAAATGAAATTCATCTTCTAACACGTTATATAATTTACATTTACGATCATAGGGTGTACTAATTGGTCTATGCCATCTGCCGGTTTCAACCTCCAGCCTGTGGGCAGATACACGCAGTCTGGTTAGAGCCACTATAAACTTTTTTACACTGATCAAATCGAGATAGTATTGATATTCAAAAGATGAAATATTTTTATAAAATAAAGCTCTACTATATTCATTTATTCTAGTGTTCCAGTCTTGAACGAAATTGTCTGTTAAGTGTTGTTTTATATATAGTACGGTAATTTCTAAGGATTCTGTGACCATATTGTTCATACCTTTTTTATTGTTGATTTGACAACTTGAACCATTTTAGGTAAAACATAGCTCCTATGCAGTTTTCAAAATTTATGGGAAAATATTTTAGAGCTTAAAATTCAAAATGGCTTTTTTGTTTAACCTACGGGTATATATTAATCTTACTGTGAAATAAAAAATGGTTACTGTTTAGTATTTACAATATTTTAATTTGAAAGGAAAAAGCAGTGATTAAAGGTTGGTAATATAGTGTCCAATAATAATTAATGTCAAAGTGGAAGGTTGTTATAACTGGTACAGCAATGCGATACTGTACAAGCGGAAATGAACAGTCTTTGTTTAATAAATGACTACTCGGATGACTATTTGTCAATTTCTCTGTTACCATAGCACAGGAGTCAAAGCTGTCGGTATATTCAGGCGACGGGTGCGTACACAGCCCCCTTAACCCGTTCAACACCACAGGCCTGTATAGTGGTATTGGTAAAAAGTGTAGATCCAGACGGCTCGTCACGAGCCGGCTCATCAGGATCTGCACTTTTTGCAAGTAATTTTCATAATTTTGAGAACAAAAACACCTCATGTTCATAAATGGACTGGTCTGAAAATCATTTTGTGATGATTGGAATGGGTTGCAAAATTAACATATCAAAATCCATTCCTGTTATTTAGGGGTGAAATGGTTAATCTGCCGAGGTCTGTCCGTGAATGTGCAAAAAAAACAATGTTTAGCCCTTCGCGCCGTCGATAATGCACCCCCATAAATTAATTCCTGCGTACGGGCCTGATATTCCCATCTTGAAATGCATAACACTCAGTACAGTTATTATCTCCAATCAAATATATGCCTATCATCCACACTTAATATGAGTCACAGTCAGAGACATGTGTGTGGGATAGTGTGTATGCTATCCTTACAGAAAAATATATAGTCAGCCCTGAAATCAGAATAACCTGACCTGGTGCCAGGTTCTCACCACTCCAAAGTCATTTGGCACCTTCTCCTAAAAGTGATAGGATTAGAAATAATTGTATTACTCCTATAAGGGGTAAAACGAGATTCAACTCTCACATACAAGAAATTCAAAGACATACCCGAGGGCCAAACTAGGTCGGCATTCCAGTAAGATTAAATCCTAGTCGTTTAATTACCCATCGCATGCTCCCAACCAAACACCACTTGTAGATAGTGATAACATATTGGATATGTGACATAACTAGGAGTCAATTTGAGTTGTGGTCACATTGTCTGTGTTGTAGCAATTTATGTATTTCATAAGCATCAATCAGTGATCAAGTGATATTTCCACACCAGTTTACGCCGAGAAACATTAACATATGTGTGGCACAGGAAATAGTTTATATGTGTACATGGTGAACACGGACTGGCCGGTTTGTGTAGAACAGGTGTAACATATTATTTAATTGATTGATTCATTTATTAGTAGTTAGCTCACCACTAACTCTTCATTCATGGTAGTTCTACAATTTACATCAAACTAACATGCTATATATGTGACTTCAGTGCTTGGAGAGGCCAGTTTCCATGTAAGACATATTCATCAAGAATATATAGATTGAATTATACTAAATTTATCACTAAAGGTGGCCACAACTCCGGCCCCTTATAGATTCATATTTTCGAATTACAGAACTATGAGAGACGACATGCGAGCAATATCTAGCAAACAACACCTACAATCATGGTCAGTCGGTGATGAGTTGATGAACAACTTACTGACACTTATATATAGAAGTAAGAACAACATTTAACACATCTTCTTTTATTGACTTACAGCGACTCATGTAGTAACCTTAGAACTCATAGGTAATATTGTAACACTAGTATTAATATGTATGCCTTTAAATATGGAATAATGCCACCATTTTTGAGTAAAGTTCGAAAAATCAATGAACAATAATGCCTTTGATTCAATAAAGAATATGTACTGGCTTTAACTAGTCCTAATAGTCATAACACTAGAGCACTGTATGATTTTACACAGAGCATTTAATGGACATCTTAGGATTTTTATCCATGGAAGGCCACCATCATTACCAGTATATAATTCCAGCACAAACATATTTACACAATTCCCTAACATTTGTCCAAAATTTATATCCCAGTAAACTCCCACGCCAAACTACTTTCTACAGGTGTGCTGTCAATGTAAACAAATGGCTGCCGTCTGTCAAAATAAACACATTTTCTTGATGAATTTATTTCGAATGCTGGAATTATAAGGAATGAATGGCCTTTTTGTAGAATTTATCGGGGATATAAACTTGGAAAAGTCGCGGGAATACTGGACGAGGCCTTCCGGCCTTCGTCCAGTATTCCCGCGACTTTTCCAAGTTTATACCCTGATCAATTCCACAAAAAGGCCATTCATTCCTATAATATTTGAGCCTGAACTTAAACAATAAGAATTAATTCCTGTGACTTCTCCAATCTTATATCATTTAGAACAGCCACACAATTTGATTCGGATCCATCCCTAGGATATATTTAAATTAATGTTTTCTTTCAAGATGGCATACATAAGCTATCTTGGATTTAAAACTAAGGATAATATACAGCCAATAAACAACAAGTTCGCAAGGTTATACATTAATTGTAAGAAAATGTTGTGTAATTGTAACTTATAATGCCCCATATATAATACATTTAGGATTTTACAAAACAGCTGCCATCTTGGATTTCAAGGCATTGATAATCTCCAAATTATCAAAGTGCTTTTACAGCGGCGGTGGACTGCTAAAATGTGTGAAATACTCATATTTTGGTACTTTTAGCATATGCCATCTTGCATATGTTGTGTTTTGTCTTTTCAAGATGGAGGATGATGGCCATCTTGGTTCCAAACCCCAATAACTTCCAACCTAACAATCAGCCATTCCAGGGTGTGGTCTGCTAAAATTAGCGAAAATATCGCACCAATTGTACCTTTAACTTACTTTTCCCCACATAAATATTGTGTTTTATGTGTCCATATGTGTAGAAGAAGTGTGTATAGTTTCAGAACGATCGACTGAACAGTTTCGGAGGAGTTGTGTACACAAACTCTGTACCGTATATAGAATTGCATAGAAAAATGAAGAAAAAATGGCTAAGTTAAAAAGGTGATATTTTTGTTAAAAAATATTTTTTCGGCATAAAAACACCAAGGTGCACATCTTCAATATGTGTAGAAGACGTGTGTATAGTTTCAGATCGATCGACTGAACGGTTTCGGAGGAGTTGTGTACATGAACTATGCGCTTTTTCTTCAGCCGCCGCCCGCTGCCCACCTGCCCGCCCACCCGCCGTGCGGTAAAACATAATACGTACCATCGTATAAAAAAAGGTAGGAACAATATTAAACCCCATTCACTTTGTGGTACCTTTATCATGCTGCAGAAAACATTAAACAGACCACCAATATAGCATCTTTTTCTTACTTTCCATCAAAACACATCTTGGTATTTCATTAGAATTGTCTCCAAGGAGACAATTCTAATGAAATGCCAATATATGTTTTCATTTCGAAGCAAACTATTAAATAATTGATGTATGTTGATGTGTAAACAGTAGTGTAATTTTATTTTACCCAATTTAAATTTTTAAATTACTAATTTCTTATCTGGAGCCCTGATTAATATTATCAAAATGAGCCTTCTTTTTATTTTGTAAATCTTATCAAATACATGTATTGATTTTAATAGGAAATATGATTTGTCTATGGAATTTAAAATGGGGAAAAGGGTTCAAGTTGATAAATCAACAATAAAAAAAAGGAAGGAACAATATGGTCATGGAATCCTCAGAAATGACACTACCGGTACTTATAGTATTCTTTCCCTACCAACAGTGAGCGTACAAATATTTACGGTTAGTATGGCAGTACTTGGGTTTCATCTCAATAACAATGTACTTGGATACAATTTGTTACAGATTTTTGTGTCCGACTATTTAGGGTTATTACGGTACATTTGTTTCGCACATTGAGAATTGCTTTTAAATGACCAAACCAGCATTTTACCAGCTTTATGCATGTGTTTTGTGCTACCTTGGAGAATAACATCAACCATTACGATTATGGTATCCAATTAATTGTTATACAAAACAAATAAAGTTATACATGTGTACATGCAAATTAGTTTAATGATGTACATTACATGTACAGCTCTCCACAAACAAAATCCCACCATTGCTTTATATCGGATATAAAGCAATGGCGACATGAAGATCTGACATGAAGATCCTCTATGTCCAATTGGGATAATCCCAATTGGATATAGAGGACCTTCATGTCAGAGTAAAACCTTGTATATCAAGCCTGATATTAAAGTATTGTTAACATAATTCTTTAAAGTTTACTGAAGTTACGACATGATGCAGAAACTTTTACAAACATTGTCAAGAGCACAGATATATTTCCCACTTGCTATCACAGAGGGGGCATAAGAACATATATGTACTGCTAATCATGCTAAGGCAAGTGATTCATAAACCTGAATTCACTTATGGAATGTTGCATAACTACAAGCTATAAATGTGCATACGAGACAATTTTTCATGAAATACGTGTATACAATATTTACAGAAATTTTACATTCCGCATTTGCTCTCAATAGTTAGTCAACTTTTGATGTCATGAACGCAAAATACAGTAAATTTTGTAAATATTTTTTATAAGCATACAATTCATAATAGTGATTTCCCCAACGGTGTGTGCAATAATAAATTCAAGAAATGCTCATAAAAATATGAATGATTTATATTAATATGCTTTCTATGATGTACAACTATAAGCATAACTAGATGGCCGCGGCCTGCATATCGCGCCTGCCGAGGCATTTGATAGTACTAACAAAACTTTAACCTAAATACAAAATAAATTTAAGGCAAACTCAGACGCTCGTACGTACGCCAATGTGCCGACTATATCACGCAGTCCACAAGCGGGTGAGACAAAAACAAGGCTAACAACCTCAGAAAATAATTTTGTTACCAACAATCATTGATGATTATCTACATCTAAGATACATTAGATGGAAGCAGAATCTCTGAACTTTACAGCAAAACCTCCATGTAAAACATTAAGTACATGGCCACAGACGACATGTCGTGTCCGCCGAAGCTTTGATACATGTAGTATACCAAAAACTTTAATCAAAAACTTTAACCCGGACGCATGTATGGACGGACGGACGTATGCCAATGTGCCGACTATATCGCGCTGTCCACAAGCGTGCGTGACAAAAAACGACATGCAATTAATCTCATAAAATACATGAAAATCATGGTACATGTCCTTGAAAATGTCACATATTACAGAACAATATCACTATTATGCAAAAAGTATCACTAATGCCACAAACAAAACACTATTTATGTTTCAAACCTCATTAATTGCACAATAAATATCAATAATTGCTCTCAAAATTATGTAACAATATCACTATAAATTAAAAAAACGATGCCACAAATTACATTTAAAATCTCATTAAATAACTCGTAATTTTCTTGAAATATGTCACACAAAAATAAAAATTTCCATGATTTTGTCCTGAATATACTGATAATTACCACAGATACTTTGTGGTATGAATGACAAAAAGCTCTTTAAATCATACTTAATTTTATTCTGATGTCAAATATCTACAGATAGGACATTGACCATCTGTTCAACCAATGGAATGGTACTAGTGTGCCTTGTACCAGGCTTGCTAATTCACTAATTGTAGCAAGTGCGAAGGCCGGGACCCTGCTGGTCTCGGCCTTCGTGCGCGTTACAATTAGAGAATTAACGAGCCGGGCCCAAGGTAAATAATCCACTTCCGTTGTTTGAAAAGACGGGCAGTGCACAACAAGCTTGTAGATATTTAATAACAGAGTAAAAATGGTACGATTTAAAAAGAGGCATTTGTCGTTCATACCACAAAGTGCCTGTGGCAATTACTACAAGCAGAAAACAACACACTTACTATATGGCGTTTGGAAGCACAATAAGCCCAGGTCTGCTGATGCATCTATCAACACAATCCACACTGTTCATCATTCATTAGTCTGAAATATGTCTACTTCTGTCGGCCAACATAGGAGGCATTTGTTTGGGCTGAAGAAAGTGACTTTATTAACGTTTGCGATCAGCATAATCCCAGATCGGTCTGTGCATCGGCGTATTTCGATCATGGCCTATGTTGTTGCTCTTAAAAATACATAACACTTGAAATTTCAATAACTATAAAAAAATATATGACAATTGACAAAAAAAGCTTAACAATTTGTATGTTATGTAGTTATGTAGAATTTCACATAAATGTATATTCTGAAAACACCAAATGAAAATATGAAGTTATCAAATAATTTTCTAATAAAACATTCTACCACAGTCCTAAAAGCACTATAAGGTCCCTTTGATTAGCCAGAGACCCAAACTCTTCCAATCATTTTCTTACATCAACAACATAGCTGTCCTCCCCAGCCCTCTCTTTAACAAAACCCTCTCCAGAATATGTAAATGGGGGCATAGGGAGTTTATTCGTCAACCCGTAGATGTTACATTTCTTGAACGGGCATGGCGATTCCCTCCAAGCATATCTGACGCCAACAACATTGCCGACGGAACATCTCAACGTGAAGAGCGCTGTCATTGTAGGAGTGAACAGGGAATTTATCGGGAGCCACCAGGATTTGCCCGATTCACAAACGGGAGGATTGGTGAACGCACAACAAATCTGAAAGAGTGGAATAGAACTTGGCAATGTAATGTCCTCCCTTGTCATATATGTGTAATTTGCCAACATTTACTGGTACTTAGAAAATCAGTCATATTGTATGTAAATCACGTCAGGAATTGACATAAAATTCAGAGCTCAGAAATCTACTCTGCATGAATCAAAGAAATACTGTATTATGGAAAATACCTTATTTTTTTCCAAATCAATATCAGTGAAAAATGCTATAAATCTGCAGCTGTATTGGTCGTATTGGTTGGAAATGCAAAAGTATCATTTCTCCAGTCATATGTCTTGTGCTATCATAAGTAGGGGATTAATGAGGTTTGGCCAAATGTTTGTTGTTTTACGATATTAAAGGCCATTACTAGTAGCTGGGGTCATGAGAGAGGAGAAAGGATAGAGACAATGCTGTATTATTGGATAGTCCTTTCTGGTTATTTGCCCCACACATCGTGATTCTCATTGGCCGTCAAAGTACCGTACTAACCCTAAATATTTGGACACAATTGATTGGGGAAATACAAAAAATATATGGTTTCCGTACAACAGTGAGCATGCCAATATATAGGGTTAGTATGGCAGTACCAGCTTCATCACAATAACAATGTATTTGGATACAATTTGCTTTCGGGAAACCCCTATTTATTATTAAAGCAAATTGTGTCCGAATATTTAGGGTTATTACGATATACTTATAAAGAATGAAGATGTTTAGAGGCACTTAAACGCATGTGAACAGCTATTTACGCCAGGTTAACAGAGTAGAATCTACTATTGGGAAAGAAGGAAGAAAATATGGTGATAATTTCCATACGGTTAAGTATAGAATGGATCAACAGGCGGTCAAATTATAAAATTTAGCTCAATAATTCCAGCACAAAAATATTTACACAATTCCCTAACATTTGATTGGTCCGTAGCAAGTCTCTGTCCAAAATTTATATCCCAGTAAACTCCCATGCCAAACTACTTTCCGTAACCGTCAGGCGCAGTTAAAATAATTCTTAAGAAAACGGAAAATAAACACATTTTCTTGATGAATTTATTTAAAATGCTGGAATTATAAGGAATAAATGTCCTTTTTGTTGAATTTATCGGGGACACAAACTTGGAAAAGTCGCGGGAATACTGGACGAGGCCTTCCGGCCTTCGTCCAGTATTCCTGCGACTTTTCCAAGTTTATACCCCGATAAATTCCACAAAAAGGCCATTCATTCCTATAATAACAAATTGCACATACTATTTTAATCATGATAAAATGATGTCACTCACACACGTGACATCACAAACAGAAACTCCCATATTTATGATTATAAAAATTAAAAGTTTAAGATCACCATTTTCATTAATACCATTTACAACCGGTTAAGCCATATTTTTCCATTTAATAGTGATTACCAGTAATCGGCATTTCACCTTTCATACCTCGAAGCCTTCAAACGATCTCATGTCGATATCCATGTTGTAGTCGAGATATACACAAACGGCGTCCTTCCAATATGGATCGCACGGGGTCCTCACTTTAAAGGTGAAACAAAAACAGAAACAATAATTTCAAAATATATTTTGTGAACTGACAAATGATTCCAATACAAACCATAGGAAGAAAACACCATTCAAAAATTCTAGTGCAATCACATTGAACTCAAGATTTTAGATTTATACATTTTATGTAAAATTACGCATTTTTTCCACCTCGCCTCAATTGAAATGAAAATAAAAATATTTTGTTTTACATTTTATTTCATCCTACCCAATTAAATTGATCATGATAGAATAATGAGGAACATGGAAATTATAATGAATACAGATAGCAAATAATTCCAGCACAAAAATATTTACACAATTCCCTAACATTTGATTGGTCCGTAGCAAGTCTCTGTCCAAAATTTATATCCCAGTAAACTCCTATGCCAAACTACTTTCCGTAACCGTCAGGTGTGGTTAAAATAATTCTTAAGAAAACGGAAAATAAACACAAAAATTTCTTGATGAATTTATTTCAAATGCTGGAATTATAAGGAATGAATGGCCTTTTTGTGGAATTTATTGGGGATATAAACTTGGAAAAGTCGCGGGAATACTGGACGAGGCCGGAATTTTCCCAGCTTATACCCCGATAAATTCCACAAAAAGGCCATTCATTCCTATAATAAAAATCTTTCATCTGTGATGTCATCATGGATAAGTTCATATTAAAAAGTTTAAATCATTATAGGAATGAATGGCCTTTTTGTGGAATTTCGGGGTATAAACTTGGAAAAGTCGCGGGAATACTGGACGAAGGCCGGAAGGCCTCGTCCTGTATTCCCGCGACTTTTCCAAGTTTATATCCCCGATAAATTCCACAAAAAGGCCATTCATTCCTTATAATTCCAGCATTTGAAATAAATTCATCAAGAAAATGTGTTTTATTTGACAGACGGCAGCCATTTGTTTACATTGACAGCACTGACAGCGCACCTGTAGAAAGTAGTTCGGCTTGGGAGTTTACTGGGATATAAATTTTGGACAAATAGTTTTGTGCTGGAATTATCACTGGTTAGCCATTTGTTATTTTAGAATGCAGTTTTCAGCATCACATCTTATCAACATGTATCACTTAACTTCTAGCATGCTAGCGGTGAAAATAACAGGAAAGAAATTAGGACTATTTTTCCTATTACTCTCTGTAAATATCTTGGAAATTCATTAGAATTGCATCCTTCGGAGGACGTAAATTATATTATTAAACAATATATAGCCCACAATTTTCCCGACATGCAAAGAGTTAAGGCAATGTAACAATTTGTATTGTTTTACCTCTAATTTTCACCGGATACGGCGCTTCGTACGAAACATTCTGACCATACGCCACTGCTAGGCCGCTCAACACTAGCCGATGGGCCACATCTTGTTTATCTCTTGGATGTATGCTGAAGCAAAAGGAACAAAATGAAAGGGTTTAACGTCCTAGCTGGGACAGTAAACCCCACTCACTTCATTAACCAGACCACACACTAGAATGAAAATATATTTATTTCATAGTATTGCCATCCAACTTTAAGTCTTTCCGACAAGTTTTCATAGTTTCTCTATAGTTACTATGACTGGAGAAATGGGGCTTATCGGTTAGCAATCAGTGCAGATCCAGATCAGCCTGTGCGTCCGCACAGTCTGATCTGGATCTGCACCATTTGCCATTCCATCAGTGAAATACCAGTCCTGTCAGGCTTCTAACAAGAATTACAGATCATTATCAAGCTACGGGAGTTTACTATTTGATCAGGCGCTACATTGGTCACACATCCCATAAGCCCATGTTCTGCAGGCACAGCCACATATAGAGATGGGGCCTTGGTTTGAAAACTCATCGGAAAGACTTAACCCTTTGAACCCGAAATCCCGCTATATCGGTTTATGCAAAAAGTGCAGATCCAGATGAGCCGGCTCGTAACGAGCCGTCTCATCAGGATCTGCACTTTTTGAAAGTAATTTTAATATTTTTGAGAACAAAAACACCCCCTTTTCATAAATGGACGAATCTGAAAATCATTTTGTGACCATTGGATTGGTCGAAACATTAGCATATCACAGTCCATTCCAGTTCCTTAGGGTTGAAAGGGTTAAAGTTGGATGGCAGTACTGTTATGTATTATATCCATGCCTACTGTCTGTAGCACGCAATCTGCCCAACCTTTAAGGTAAAAAAAAACAATGCAAAAACGAGATTAATATATCAAAATTTAAGAATGAGCCTTCTTTTTATTTTGTAAAATCTTATCAAATACATGTATTGATTTTAATAGGAAATATGATTTGTCTATGGGAATTTGACATGGGGAAAATGAGGAAGAGGAGCTGTGGGAGGGGTAAAAAAAATAATTGGAAATTGACTTTGAATCCTGGCTAGAAATGATCTATTAACGAAGAAAACAAAAGTTAAATTTTGAAAATCAGTCCACTATTTCTGAAATTAGAGAAATGTTCCCATGTTAAATCCCCAAAGACATCTTCACTCACTCTGTGAAGATGTCCATGGAGATTTAACATGAGGAATTTTTATTTTGCAATAAAATCAATATTGGACCAAATTTCATGAAATAAAAAGAAGGCTCATTCCTAAGTTTTGCTAAAATTTAATATTATCAAAACAACTAATGTTTTGCATTGTTTATATAGCCGTATAATTTGGGCATGTTTCATGAAACAGACAGTAGGGTAGGGACTGATTAATGAACTCACAACCTTCAATATTGAAGTCAAATGCATATAGGATCTTAGACGAGTAATGCTTTAATATGATATTTATTAAACAAGTTTGCTGATTTCATAAGAAACGAGGCTATGTCGGGTTTCTTATGAAATTAGTCAACATGTTTAATAAATACCATATTAAATATTCACAAATGTTAGATTCTATGTATTGCATAAGCACATGAACATACATTGAGGCTGTACTGGTCACCAAACCTGTTTTCTGCAAGTTAATTTGCATATTTATTACACTAGAGTATTATGATTTTTATTACACTGTGTTAATACACTGTGAGCACCCATTTTATCCTATAGAATATCAAGCCATCATCTGAAGTATAAGAAGGCTGAGGCTGGAGAAATGGGGCTTATGACATTTGTGATCAGCGTATACCCAGACCAGCAAGTGTGCTCTGAATTTGTCATCAAATTTTTATGTCATTTACAAAGATAACACCGATCTGTTAACTAAACTCTCATATGCAATAAACTATGAAATCTCATACAGGGTCCACTGCCAGATAAGGAATTACTGTCTGTTCCACGTTTTTCTGCCGACAAACTTTTGGCTATTAAACATATTAAATCTAAAAAATATTTAAATATAAGTACTTTTTCATCAATTAATAAAAAGTCACCCTCCCCAAAAAAATGTGTTGATGAAATTCCATCACATATTGATTTTATAGCGAAAAACGATTTTCCTATGGGAATTTAACATGGGAGGAAAAGAGGAAGCGCTCGGGGAAATTGACTCCGAAACCTGGCTAGATAGCTTGGAAATGATGTAACTAAGAAAACAAGTTAGATTTTGAAAATCGGTCCACAAATAAACAAGAAACGAGGCAAAGCCACGAAGGCCAGGTTTTTTCCAAGCATAGACACTTGGATAACATAATTATACCCACTTTTTGTAGACTAGATGGCCGTGGCCTGCATGTCGCGCCTTGGGGCGAGGCATGCACACTAAAAAAATAGATATAGTAGATGGAAAAACTTTAATGAAAAAACTTTAACCGGACACACGGACGTACGGACGGACGGATGCCAAAATGCCGATGATATCGCGCTTTCTGCAAGCGGGTGCAACAATGATGATAAACACCCATGTGAAGTATCAAGGTAATGGGTGAAGAAGTTGCAGAGATATAGTACACAAAAAAACTTTAACAAAAAAAATCAAAGTAATTTGACCTTGACATTGGGCACAGGGGCCGCACGGTTGGGCGGTAGAATGAAAATATGGATGATGATAAACACCCATGTGAAGTTTCAAGGTAATGGGCGAAGCAGTTGCAGAGATATAGTATAACGAAAAACTTTTAACCAAAAAAGTTTAACCAGACGTACGTTAAAAAGTTAACATTGAAAAGTCAATTACGTAGAAATAATAGGTGAAGGTAAAAAAAATGGTCACATGTTGGATAGTTTTATGTGGTAGGCACCCCTTGGTTATGAAGCTGTGAAAGTTTGGTGGTCCTAGGTGGTACAGTACCAAAGTAATGGACTTAAACAAGAAAACTTAACATTGTAAACGCGAAAACTTAACGTTCAAAAAGTCGACTGCGCGGAAAAAATGGGTCAAGTTAAAAAAAAAGTAACATGTTGGATAGTAATATTTCTGCAGCATGATAAACATACCACAAAATTGTTATTGCTTTTTGATACTCACTACTTCTGATTTAAATTGGGTTTTTGGCAATTTTAATTGGGTATTAAAGCAAATACGCAGCTTATCTGGAGCTCTGCTCATACATTGACACATACTTGAACTTAAAAATGCCATTCATTTAATGTACAACTGGAGCAAGTGAGCGGAGGCTCACGGATACCCCGGCCGCCGTCTGGACCGACAAACAAACACTTATACGCAAATGTTACGGATGGACAGAAATACGAAAACTATAATATCCCTAAACATACCCCATGGGTAAAATTAAACTAAATCTGAAACATGAGTTTCGTCAGTCTCACAAAGTTAAAACATCATTTGATTTACTCTCTTCCCAAAATCAATATTGGCACAAACCAACCATGTTATAAACAAAAGAATTTAAGAACTGTGTCTATATAATATTATGCCAATACAGGATACAAGGGAAGGAATTCACTAGTCATTATTATGTTGATACAGGATACAAGGGAAGAAATTAAATAGACATTATTATGTCGATACAGGATACAAGGGAAGGATTTTTATGCCACCGGGTTTCGAAGAAACGGGTGGCATATAGTGTTTGGACCGTCCGTCTCTCCGTCTGTCCGTCCATCTGTCTGTCTGTCCGGGCACACATTAGGGTACTTATGTGGCTAGCCCCACAGGGTTATGGACTTAGTAAAGGATAGGGTTGGTTACAATTAGCCACCTAAAAAATCCTTTTATGTGGCTAAAAATCGTTTTATGTGGCTAATATTTAACATGTGATAAGCCACATAAGTATCCATTTGTAAGAACGTCCATCCGTCTGTCCGTCTGTCTGTCTGTCCGTCCGTCACACTTTTCGGTTAACCACTTTGTCACAGTTTCTCAAATATGCTGCAGGTGGCATCCGTGTTCGACAGACACATTTCTTGTTTATGCTGAGATGCAGCATACAAGGAAAGGAACTCAAGAGTCATTATTATGTTGAGATACAGCATACAATAGAAGGAATTCAGCATTCATTATTTTGCTGCAGATACAGAATATATGGGAAGGAATTCAAGTCGCATTATACCGATACAGGATACAAGTGAATGAATACAAGTGTCATCATTATGCCAATAGAGGAGACAAGGGATGGAATTCAAGAGTCATTACGCCAATACAGAATACAAGGGACGGAATTCAAGTCATCATTATGCCAATACAGAATACAAGGGAAGGAATTCAAGAGCCATCATTACACCGATACAGAATACAAGGGACGGAATTCAAGAGACATCATTATGTCAATACAGAATACAAGGGAAGGAATTCAAGAGCCATCATTACACCAATACAAAAACAAGGGAAACGGAATCAAGTCATCATTATGCCAATACAGAATACAAGGGAAGGAATTCAAGTCATCATTACGCCAATACAGGATACAAGGGACCGAATTCAAGTCATCATTACGCCAATACAGAATACAAGGGATGGCATCCAAGAGCCATCATACACCAATACAGAAATACAAGGGATGAATACAAGTCAATCATTAGGCAATACAGATTACAAGGAAGGAATACAAGAGCCATCATTAACACACCAATACAGAATACAATGGACGGAATTCAAGTCATCATTATGCCAATATACAGAATAACAAGGGAAGGAATTCAAGTCATCATTAAGCAATACAGGAATACAAGGGACCGATATTCAAGTCATCATTACGCCAATACAGAAACAAGGGATGGCATACAAGACATCATTACCCAATACAGAATACAAGGGAGGAATTCCATCATCATTACGAATACAGAATAAGGGAAGAATCAGCATTCATACACAATTACAGAATACAAGGGACGGAATTCAAGTCATTCATTATGCCAATCAGAATACAAGGGAAGGATTCAAGCCATCATTACACCAACAATACATTAGAATACAGATAAAGGGATGGAATTCCAGAGCCATCATTACGCCAATACAGGATACAAGGGATGGAATTCAAGTCATCATTATGCCAATACAGAATACAAGGGAAGGAATTCAAGAGCCATCATTACGCCAATACAGAATACAATGAAGAATGCAAGAGCATCATATTACGCCAATACAGATACAAGGGAAGGGATGGATTCACGTCATCATTATGCCAATACAGAATACAAGGGAAGGAATTCAAGAGCCATCATTACGCCAATACAGAATACGAGGGAAGGAATTCAAGAGCCATCATTACCCCAATACAGAATACAAGGGATGGAATTCAAGTCATTATTATGCCAATACAGAATGCAAGAGTAGGAATTCAAGAGCCATCATTACACAGATACAGAATACAAGGGACGGCATCCAAGTGTCATCATTACGCAGATACAGAATACAATGGACGGAATTCAAGTCATCATTATGGCTATACAGAATACAAGGGACGGAATTCAAGTCATCATTATGGCTATACAGAATACAAGGGACGGAATTCAAGTCATCATTATGGCTATACAGAATACAAGGGACGGAATTCAAGTCATCATTACGCAGATACAGAATACAAGGGACGGAATTCAAGTCATCATTATGGCTATACAGAATACAAGGGACGGAATTCAAGTCATCATTATGGCTATACAGAATACAAGGGACGGAATTCAAGTCATCATTATGGCTATACAGAATACAAGGGACGGAATTCAAGTCATCATTACGCAGATACAGAATACAAGGGACGGAATTCAAGTCATCATTATGGCTATACAGAATACAAGGGACGGAATTCAAGTCATCATTACGCAGATACAGAATACAAGGGACGGAATTCAAGTCATCATTACGCAGATACAGAATACAAGGGACGGAATTCAAGTCATCATTACGCAGATACAGAATACAAGGGACGGAATTTAAGTCATCATTATGGCTATACAGAATACAAGGGACGGAATTCAAGTCATCATTATGGCTATACAGAATACAAGGGACGGAATTCAAGAGTCATCATTACGCAGATACAGAATACAAGGGACGGAATTCAAGTCATCATTATGCCAATACAGAATACAAGGGACGGAATTTAAGTCATCATTATGCCTATACAGAAAAGAAGGGAAGGAAGAGAAGGAGTGATCATTATGCCTATACAGAATACAAGTAAGGATTTCAAGTCATCATTATGCCAATACAGAAAAGAAGGGAAGGAAGGGAAGGAGTGATCATTATGCAAATACAGAATACAAGGGACGGAAGGGAAAGAATACATTATTATATGGATACAGAATACAAGGCAATGAGCACAAGAGTTTATTATGCTGAGCTACAGAATGCATGTACAAGGGAAAGAAATCAAGAAATCAAGAGGCAATATAGAATACTCACGAGCCATGAGGCGAAGTGAAGTCTGGTAAATCCATGGCAACGGCCATAAACACCTTCCTAAGTCTATGATTGGGTACGTAACCATAGTCGGCGGTCTGGTGCCAACGAATGTCTGGAAACCCTTTGGTCACCGTGTAGTCAGGGGAATTACCAGCCAACTACAATGTACCGTAATAACCGTAAATATTTGGACACCATTTGCATTGGGAAACCCTTATAAAATAAAACAAATTGTATCCCGTGGAACGCCGTGGTGTAATGGTTAGTGTGTCAGACTACTGATCCAAGGGTCATGGGTTCGAGCCTGACTAGCGGCGTGCGTTGTGTCCTTGAGCAAGACACTTTATCCACACTGCTCCAGTTCACCCAGCTGTAAATGGGTACCGATAATTTGTAGTTGCTCTGTAAAATACGAATTACCGGCTTCTCTCAAAAATCTCTACCTCCGTTCTTTCTCCCATTCTTGGGAGACGGCATGCAAGGTCCTAGAGCCAGTGCCACCGTTAAATATAAGCTAAAAAAAAAAAAAAAAAAAAAACAACAAAAAAACAAATTGTATCCAAATATAACGTTACTGTGATAAACCAGTACTACTATGTTAATCTAAATATTCAGATACTCTTTGTTGTTGGAAATTGTTTATTTATATGTATTTCCCAAAATAAATTGTGTCCGATGAACTTATGGCTATTATACATATTAAATCTAAAAAATATTTAACTGTAAGTACTTTTTCATCAATAACACAAAAAGTCACCTTCTTAAAAAAAAATGATTTGATGAAATTTCATCAAATATTGATTTTATTGCGAAAAAAATTATATCGGAATTTAACTAGGGGCTAAAAATAAATTTTTAAAAATAATTTTGGATATTGTAGACCGTTTCAAAATAATACCAGTTTGTTTTCTTAATTACGTCATTTCCAAGCTATCTAAAAACATTTCGGAGTCAATTTCCACGTTTTTTCCACTCCCCCTGTAGCTTTTCCATCCCCTTTTCCCTATTTCCCCACAAACGCACACCCATACGTCGTTCTGATGACTGCCTTACTTTCCGCAAGTGGATTCAACAAAAACGATAATCCCCATTTCGGTAGTCAGAGATCAGTAGCAGATTTCACCAACATTGCAAAGTATACCGGTACTTATCTTTATACTGTACTTACTCTATTGAGGGAGTCATCATTTATTTTTCCCGAAATGAATTATTTCATATAGAACTAACCACTGCATATATTTGATGATTAAAAGTATGCAGAATTATTATACTGCATTTATTACATTATCACAGCCAAATTGGCTGTGATAATGTAATAAATTCAGTATAATAACAAGAAACGAGGCAAAGCCACGAAGGCCAGGTTTTTTCCAAGCATAGACACTTGGATAACATAATTATACCCACTTTTTGTAGACTACATGGCCGTGGCCTGCATGTCACACCTTGGGGCGAGGCATGGACACTAAAAAAATAGATATAGTAGATGGAAAAACTTTAACGAAAAAAAAACTTTAACCAGACACACGGACGTACGGACGGACGGACGGACATATGCCAAAATGCCGACGATATCGCGCTTTCCTCAAGCGGGTGCGACAATGATGATAAACACCCATGCGAAGTATCAAGGTAATGGGTGAAGCAGTTGCAGAGATATAGTCCACGAAAAAACTTTAACAAAAAAATTCAATGTAATTTGACCTTGACATTGGGCACAGGGGCCGCACGGTTGGGGGTTAGAATGAAAATATGGATGATGATAAACACCCATGTGAAGTTTCAAGGTAATGGGCGAAGCAGTTGCAGAGATATAG
This sequence comes from Conchocele bisecta, assembly GCA_029237695.1. Lineage (NCBI taxonomy): Eukaryota > Metazoa > Mollusca > Bivalvia > Lucinida > Thyasiridae > Conchocele > Conchocele bisecta. The sequence continues at coordinate 44,047,011 of CM055273.1, forward strand.
TATAACAAAAAACTTTTAACCAAAAAACTTTAACCAGACGTACGCTAAAAAGTTAAATTTGAAAATGGCTAAGTCAATTACGTAGAAATAATAGGTGAAGGTAAAAAAAATGGTCACATGTTGGATAGTTGTATGTGGTAGGCACCCCTTGGTTATGAAGCTGTGAAAGTTTGGTGGTCCTAGGTGGTACAGTACCAAAGAAATGGACTTAAACACGAAAACTTAACATTGTAAACGTGAAAACTTAACATTGAAAATGACTGCGCGGAAAAAATGAGTCAAGTTAAAAAAAAGTAACATGTTGGATAGAGATATGTGGTGGGCACCCCTTGATTATGAAGCTGTGAAAGTTTGGTGGTCCTAGGTGGTACAGTAACAAAGAAATGGACTCAAACACGAAAACTTAACATTGATTGTGGACGCCGCCCGCCCGCCCGCCCCCCCGCCCGCCCGCCCGCCCGCCCGCCCGGCTTTCGCCAATCCTATTTTTAATAGCCTGGATTTTTTAAAAAAAACCTGGCTAAAAATTAATAAATTTATCCTTAAATTGAAAATTTCTCCCTCACAGTGTACTTAGCAAGAATAGTATACGGTACTTTGCAATTTTGGTGAAACAGGCTACAGGAGGTAGATGAGTCACACAGCCGTGAGTCCCATTTTAGTCACAGACACAAATACCTGAACAAAGCCAAATGGGAACAGAGAAGTTGTTCCGCCCGCTGCATGGAATTTCTTGCGCCAGTCGCTGATCATCCCAGGAAACGTGCAGTTGTAGAGATCCATGTTGTGATTTACGTTCGCTTCACCTGCAAAGGGACAAGGCCCACTGACTTATACAACAATGCTGAGGACATGATAATGTGTCACTAGGGTAGGTCCTGATCATTGTTTGGAATTGTGATAAGTTGATAATCTAGAAAACACCAGGATAGTGTCTTTTAATATCAAGTTTATTGGGCAAGGCTAGGAAACGCAATGGAATTTAAAGGCTCACCGAGGAATTCCTACCGTTTCCGCCAAGGAATTCCTACCATTTCTGAGCCGAGTCTGATAAATTTGATATCAACAGACGCTATCCTGGTATTTTCTAGACTCATTGATTAGTTGTTTAATTGTTTCTTTGATTGTTATTTAATTGATTAATTGTTTCTTTGTTACTTTGATTCATTATTTTTAACATCCCATCACCAGTTAAGGTCATATAGAGTCAGTTGGCGTGGACTAGTGGATAAGGCATCTGTCGCGCAACTGGGAGGTCGTAGGTTCGGGCCTCCGTCCGGGCTGATATGGCCGGTTGGTGAGTCGCTACATAGTTAAATATATGGTACTGATTGCCTACCTGCCGGATGCCTGGTATAAAGGATAGGAATTCAGAAGTACTGATGTTCAGAGATTAGAGTGTCTCATATTAAAGTCAAAACACACTATAATACACAGGGATTCCACTGGCGATCGCCACTTTAGCAATTGGAAATAAAAATAAACAATTGGCGATAAAAAATTACAATTTTCCACAGCGGAATCCCTGAATACACTATAATAAACAACACTTCAGTTTTTAGAGAGATGGGATATGGATTTCTAATCAGAAAAATCAGCAAGGGAAATACCACAAAAGCATTATTTCTTGCACAGGTATTCAAATACATTGCTCTATCCACTAGACTATCAAGCCATCACAGTGAGGGGTGCATTTTAATGGAACATAGCAAGAAAATGTGGCCTGTTAGCCGTCGGTGGCAAATTGGAATCTCCGGAAAAACTTCTTAACCGGAACCACGGACGGACGCAGTCTAAAGACTATAGGCCGCCCGGCTCTACAGAAACTGGGGGCATAAAAAATGTTGACACACCTTGATACCATATAGCCCCATATATGGTCATGCTGAGCAGTGGATGAACCATGGCGTTCCACAGAACAGAATTATCCTGTGGCCCGGACACATCGACAGAACCAGCGTCAACATTGCCGGGATATGGATCACTGTGGAAAAAATAATATGTGACATATCATGAATAATTTATTAATAATTTGATAATAATGAACTGTAGTGGAACTCCTCCAAACCGGACACGAATAATTTATTAATAATTTGATAATAATGAACTGCAGTGGAACTCCTGTGGTGTCCAATTTGGAGGAGACCCGCCATACCAATGTGTCTGTTCGGACACCAAAATCGACTGTCAGAGCAAATGTTATTGTAAATTTCAATTTTAACATGTACAAACATCTTAGTCTTACAAAGGATAGTGAAACAAGCCCAGAAAGACAGTGAAATTCCTACACACTGGAGTGTCCCTCCAAGGCGGAGACATAAAATACTATACAAATCAAAATATCTAACAAAATTCTTGCTCCAAGGGTGTTTGATTTGGAGGCGATCCACTGTACCTATTTGTTTGGTCAGTGATACCACATTTCTTGAGCACATCCGGCGACGACCAAGCTTCAACGCGCGTCCCTCCCCAGCAAGTTTCCACAAGGCCAATAGGGTATTGTAGGGTGTCGTACAAATATTTCCCATACAGCCAACACACGGCGGAGAAACCCTGGAATTTTGCTACAAAACACATGAAATTGTTTGCGGATAGCGACGTGGGAGGGTGAACTTTATAATATAATTTTTGTACAAGAACTTTCGGTATGGTTTCCAGATGCATTTTTCATGTCAATTTAATATGGTTCAGATATATGTTTAATATAGTTACTATGACTTCATTAGTCCTGAAAAGTCACAAGACATGATTGGATTATACATAATTTTGCATGGTAATGTTTTTTAATCAATTACCGGTATGCAGCAAATTGATGTTATTATTTGCACATGATGATAAAAAGGTCTGGGGGCCGTTTCACTAAACGTTGTACGACTAAAATGTTCGTAAGTGCAAATTTAGGATCGTTTGGAAATTTCAATTGATGGATTTACATTTATTGAGCATAGGCTGCATATGCAGCAGCCTATGCTCAATAAATGTAAATCCAATAATTGTTTACAAGAAAACATTGTTAATGTGAAATTTATAGACTATCATAATTTTGCACTTATGAACATTTTAGCCGTACAAAGTTTAGTGAAACGGCCCCCTGATGTAAGGGGATTTTTCGAACATGCCGTTTAATATGTGAGAACCAAAGCACATGTAATTTTTGTATGGCCTAATGAACATTGTTATCGCTTCAGTAGCCCATTTCATCAACATTGCAAAGTATACTTTAGTAGCAAAGATTACTTTGAGGGAGAAATTTTCAATTTTATGATAAATTTATTAATTTTTATTATACTGAATTTATTACATTATCACAGCCAATTTGGCTGTGATAATGTAATAAATTCAGTATAATAATTCTGCATACTTTTAATCATGAAATATATGCATTTGTTAGTTCTATATGAAATAATGCATTTCAGGAAAAATAAATGATTACTCCCTCAAAGTATACTTTGCTAGTAAAGTATACTTTGCAATGTTGATGAAATAGGCTACTGGTCATGGTTAGGAATAGACTTTATACTTTTTATAAATTACATTTAAATGCACATACCTTTCAATATTTAACCTTGTGGAAAAGATATACCATATGCTAAATAACTGGCATCGTCTTGTTCATGCTAATGATTGGAATAATTCATTAATCATGTGAGGAAAGTTTTTGTAAAAATCAGGAAAATAGTTACAAGCACTGTAGATCTTGATGAGCCAGCTCATCGTGATCTATAGTGGTTGCAAATGTTGGCTTTACGATCTGTAACTAAGGACCAACCAGGGTCAGGTCGAGACCATGGCATATATACACCATCAGGTGATAAGTCATCCAGTGGAGTCGTGGACGTCTTGTCGGCGACCATAAATAGACGAACATCTGGATAGTTGACGGCATCGGATATTTCTTTACTGGCGTTAAACACCTGGTAAAGATACAACATATTTGTGGCTGTGAGTGGAGAACTAGGGCTTATGGGACTTGCGACCAGTATAGCTCCTGATCTTCTAGCACAGTCCTGTGGCATGGTAAGGACATATACTGTTTGTTAAAAGCATGACAGGTGTTTAATTGATGAAACGAACAGAGCAGATTCTGATCACTGTATGGATGCACAGGCACATCTAGATCTACACTGATCATAGAACCCAAGTCATTGTATCAATCTGTTTCATACAATGGTCATGGTTTCACAGGTATTATCATTGTATCAATTTGTTTCATACAATGATCATGATTTCACAGGTATTATCATTGCATCAATTTCTTTCATACAATGGTCATGATTTCACAGGTATTATCATTGTATCAATTTGTTTCATACAATGGTCATGATTTCACAGGTATTATCATTGCATCAATTTCTTTCATACAATGGTCATGATTTCACAGGTATTATCATTGCATCAATTTCTTTCATACAATGGTCATGATTTCAAAGGTATTATCATTGTATCAATTTGTTTCATACAATGGTCATGATTTAACAGGCAGTATCATTGTATCAATTAGTTTCATACCATGGTCATGATTTCACAGGTAGTATCATTGTATCAATTTAGTTCATACAATGGTCATGATTTAACAGGTAAATTATGTTCATACAATGGTCATGATTTAACAGGTACATTGTAGTATCATTTTATCAATTTCTTTCATACAATGCTCATGATTTAACAGGTAGTATCATTGTATCAATCTGTTTCATACAATGGTCATGATTTAACAGGTAGTATCATTGTATCAATCTGTTTCATACAATGGTCATGATTTAACAGGTATTATCATTGTATCAATTTCTTTCATACAATGGTCATGATTTAACCGGTAGTATTATTTTATCAATTGCTTTCATACAATGGTCATGATTTAACAGGTAGTATCATTTTATCAATTTCTTTCATACAATGGTCATGATTTAACAGGTATTATCATGGTGTCAATTTCTTTCATACAATGGTCATGCAATCTTATGCAGGTAAGTTACGGTAATTACACAGGAAAAATGTTGTTTCCTATTCTAACTCAGTACATTTGTAATAAACCTTAACCCTTAGACCGCTACTCACAATTGTCGTCTGCTGTTGCTTTTATATATTGCCTTATTTCTCAATAAAAACATGGTTTGACAGCACTTCAGAATCATTTCCAATGGAAATGATTCTGAAATGCGGTCAAAGCATGTTGTAAATTATTCTAAAGTGCTGTCAAAGTATGTTTTTGATGATAAAAATGGAAAATAAACAGCAGACGACAAAAAATTAATGTAGCGGTGTAAGGGTTAAAGCCTATCAGGGCTCCCAGTAGTGAATTTGAATGCCAGGGGTCATTTGACTCCTCAATCTGCATTTTTTGGAGTTATTTGTTCAAATTTAGGCATCAGAAGAACTTTCCACAATTGATAAACAAAATTAGCTTAAAAATAATTTATTTCAGCTTTATTATCAACCTTGGGAGCCAATGCAATTTTTAAAGTGAATGACCAATTGAGTTTAGGAGTCAATTGTTCAAAATATGAGTAATTGACTAATATTTGGGAGTAATCGGGAGCTCCTACATGTTTTTATATATATTTAATTTCTTCATGAACTCATTTAAACAGTCTAGCTCCTGGTCTACATGTATTATACAACGCTTGCAGCCTGTAGCCTATTTCACCAACATTGCAAAGTATACTTTTCTAGCAAAGTATACTTTGAGGGAGAAATTTTCAATTTTAGGATAAATTTATTAATTTTTATTATACTGAATTTATTATATTATCACAGCCATTTTGGCTGTGATAATGTAATACATTCAGTATAATAATTCTGCATACTTTTTATCATGAAATATATGTAGTCGTTAGCTCTATATGAAATAATGCATTTCTGGAAAAATAAATGATTACTCCCTCAAAGTATACTTTGCTAGATAAGTATACTTTGCAATTTTGATGAAATCGGCTGCTGGTCTACATGTACTATAGGACGCTTGCCGCCTGTAGCCTATTTCATCAACATTGCAAAGTATACTTTTCTAGCAAAGTATAATTTGAGGAAGTAATCATTTATTTTTCCTGAAATGCATTATTTCATATAGAACTAACTATTTGATGATTAAAAGTATGCAGAATTATTATACATGTACTGAATTTATTACATTATTACAGCCAAAATGGCTGTGATAATGTAATCAATTCAGTATAATAACAAGAAACGAGGCAAAGCCACGAAGGCCAGGTTTTTTCCAAGCATAGACACTTGGATAACATAATTATACCCACTTTTTGTAGACTAGATGACCGTGGCCTGCATGTCGCGCCTTGGGGCAAGGCATGGACACTAACAAAATAGATATAGCAGATGGAAAAACTTTAACCAAAAAACTTTAACCAGACACACGAAAGTACGGACGTACAGACGGACGTATGCAAAAATGCCGACGATATCGCGCTGACAATGATGATTGATAAACACCCATGTGAAATATCAAGGTAATGGGTGAAGCAGTTGCAGAGATATAGTACACGAAAACAATTTAACAAAAAAATTCAAAGTAATTTGACCTTGACATTGGGCATAGGGGCCGCACGGTTGGGGGGTAGAATGAAAATATGGATGATAATAAACACCCATGTGAAGTTTCAAGGTAATGGGCGAAGCAGTTGCAGAGATATAGTATAACAAAAAACTTTTAACCAAAAAACTTTAACCAGACGTACGTTAAAAAGTTAACGTTGAAAATGGCTAAGACAATTACATAGAAATAATAGGTGGTGAAGGTAAAAAAAAATGGTCACATGTTGGATAGTTGTATGTGGTAGGCACCCATTGGTTATGAATCTGTGAAAGTTTGGTGGTCCTAGGTGGTACAGTACCAAAGAAATGGACTTAAACACGAAAACATAACATTGTAAACGCAAAAACTTAACATTGAAAATGGCTAAGTCGACTGCGCGGAAAAAAATGGGTCAAGTTCCAAAAAAGGTAACATGTTGGATAGTGATATGTGGTGGGTACCCCTTGATTATGAAGCTGTGAAAGTTTGGTGGTCCTAGGTGGTACAGTACCAAATAAATGGACTTAAACACGAAAACTCAACATTGTAAACGCGAAAACTTAACATTGAAAATGGCTAAGTCGACTGCGCGGAAAAAATGGGTCAAGTTCAAAAAAAGGTAACATGTTGGATAGTGATATGTGATGGGCACCCCTTGATTATGAAGCTGTGAAAGTTTGGTGGTCCTAGGTGGTACAGTAACAAAGAAATGGACTCAAACACGAAAACTTAACATTGATTGTGGATGCCGCCCGCCGCCTGCCGCCCGCCCGGCTTTCGCCAATCCAATAGCCTGGATTAAAAAAAAAAAAAAACCTGGCTAAAAATTAATAAATTTATCCTAAAATTTAAAATTTCTCCCTCAAAGTATACTTTGCAATGTTGGTGACATAGGCTACTGATAATAGCAAAAGCAAACATTGCAAGCCCTGTATCTTCAGTTGCAGTCACACAGAGCAACAGGCAAGCTTGAGTCCATAGAGTATAATACATGGTGTTTTCAAATTCAATGCATATTTTATTTTTGCGAATGGATTAATGAATTTTAAAATGGCTTTTCTGACATAAAATACAGACTGAATTGGAAAAAACAGCAAACAAAGTTGAAAGTTCACTTATTTGAGCTTCAATCAAATAAATTTCAACAATTTTACAGAATTTTTACTTCTCATTTTGAAAATCAATTTGCATTTTCAAATTGTTGAGAGTAATTTTTACTCATACTTTTGAAAATCGGTGTGTATTTAGCTAAAATAAAAGCGTACAATACATCAATATGTGCCTTATATGGAGCTACATCAATATGTGCCTTATATGGAGCTCTGCTCAGACTCGCATACCGTCCATAGAGCACTGTGAGGTCAGGGCATAGTTTACAATGTTCAATTTCTGCAAATAATATACCTGGGAGATCGCAAACTGCATATTCGATTGACCAGAGCAGACCCATATGTCACCAAACATAACATCCTTCAGTGTTATGTTGCCGGCTACCAATTTCTTCTCCCTTGGAACTTTCCCATTTTCTAGCAACTTCGCAGTCACAGTATATGGTCCACCTCTGCCTATTGGTTCCAGCATAATGGACCATTTCCCATCCTTCTTTACTGTTGTTGTGTGCGTTACATTTGTGGGGCCAACGACATCTACTTCCACAACAACGTTGACAGTAGAAGAAGGAGCATAACCCCATAACACGGATTTCTGTGGACTTGATTGTAGCACCATATGATCGCCATAGTACGATGCAAACTGGAATGTTTGGTTTTGTTGCAACTCACTTCTTATATCTGAAAAATTAGATAAGAGAAACTTAATTTCATGTTTCAGAATAATTGGTTTGTATTTTACAATACTAATATTTTTTTCAGGTAGAAAATATCTCAAAAATGTCATAATTAACTGCTATTAAAGTGCGAATCAGATCTGCAGAGGAATCCTATGAGTGGAATCATAACTCTGCCTACGTAACTACAGTCCACCCAACTGTAAATGGGTATCGACTACTTACCGGGAACCTCGATTGTAGTTGTATTTGTACATACATGTATATACATGTATATATGAAATAAAATACCTGGCAAAATCTTCAACAAGTTGAAGCAGTTAAATTATATAGTAAAACTATTTGGTGTGTTCTAACCATTAGTTCAGTTGTGGTTTGGATTGGCTGAACATTTTGGTATCTAATGTAACGTGTACGGCACTGGTAAGAGCTCGTTCGCTCAACGCAACAAGTATAACAAGCTGTGATACAACTGGTAGCATGTCTGCCACACCGCTACGATCGCTCGACCACTATTCTACACGTGTATGTCTTTTATGAGTTTCAACTCCTCTGACCTCCTATGAGCTCCTACAAACTTGTATGAGCTTCAACTCCTATGAACTCCCATGAGCTCCTACGAACGTCTATGAGCTTCAACTCCTATGAACTCCTATCAGCTCCTTCGAACTTAAACTCCAATGAATACCAACTTCTATGAGCTCCTACAAACTTCTATGAGCTCCAACTCCTATGAACTCATATGGCATCAGTTCTGCGAACACACGTTCACAGGTAATGTCGTAATTTAGTGGGAATCAATAATATATACAGTAAAAATGATTGTTGATTACAGCAAATGTGATAATGGGAATTTACTACTTTGATTAAAAGTTATTACGACATGAATAGATGGACGCCTCGCAATGGGACGAATGCTATGCTGTCTATGTCGAACACAGCTTGCTTGCTAATGACCAAAAATGTTGGCTTATAGTGCATTCCCAAAAAAGGTGCTCATTTGTTTCAGGAGCCCTGGCGCAAAAATCACACAAATTGGAGCTGACAATGTTACACTTATGTAAATAATCGTTTGTAGCAAACATTTTCATCAAAAATTTGTACTGAAAATTCCTAAGTTTAGAACTTATAGTGTATGTAAAATGATTTTTGTAGACTATCTTCCAATTTATATTTTTATCTGCGAATTCGTCATCCCATTGTGTCTTGGCTTTATGCACAACCGGTTTCTGTTGATTAAGAAACATGTTATATAGCTTAAATTCTTATTACATTTGGTATCTTTGTATTTACAGTGTTTATTCTTTCATTCTTAATTTGTGTTCTCCAGTCTTGAGGAATGCACGAAATCAGTTTGAAGTATTTTAGGTAATCGTTATTACTAACATTAAATAGTTATTTTATTTCTGTAAAATTAAAGAATGATGCAGTTCTATAATCGTATAGTTGTTCTATATATTTAATCCCCTTATTAGCCCATTCCTTGTAGTAAAACATTCTTCCATTACCTTTTATTTTTGAATTGTTTCATAAAATTTGCTTTGATATTGTTTCTGGATTATTGCAGAAATTCTTTAATACTACGTCGTATCCAACTTCGTTACAATTCTCAATTATCTCAAAATCGCTATATATACGTATGTAGGAATGTTGCGTTGCTAGAACAGATAGTGATTTGCATGGACTATCGTGAATGAACCACAAATCAATTGTTTAATGTCCCAATCAATGACAATTAAGCTACCTTACCGTCCTTAGCCAGGACGAAGTTTCGCCCTTCACCTTGTCTACATTAATTTGAAAATCTTACATGATCTTTCTGTGTGAATAGGTTTTTCCATTTCAAAATTAATGACATCACCCGCACCATCGATGACAGAGGCTGTCATCAACAGCAACAATGTTATTTTCAGCATAGTTTTTAACAACGACTTCCTGATTGTTTTAGTTGTTGTTGTTGTTGTTGTAAACAAACTGCGTGCGCACACCCCTGGTAGGTAATGACTAGAATACGAAAAGGACTTTTTGTCTGAAAAGGATTTCAGATTAATGGCTCCATACTAATATTAGTTTTAAAAATATTTGATTTGCATCAGTGGCATATAACTTGTTGAAGCGGGTGTGAATTGTGGATCGAGTTTGGAAAGGAATGCCGGAGCATCCTTCCCCATTGTCACGGGCAGTAACTCTGCATTTTGGAGTAGAAACGCGGCAGCACGATTTACCCAAATCTCACCCAAATCTACCCAAATCTTCATTACAAATAACATTTATCATTATATTATATACGTTTTCAACAATATATCATTAGTATATCATAAAATAAGCACATTTTTACCGAAAAATGGAAGAATAAAGCACATATTTCCGCTGGAAAGCGATTAATATACATGTAGCATTATTATAAAGGGAGACTACCGCGGACGCGTGATCGAGACTCATTAAGTATGTCTCAGTTGTCTAACTTTAAGTTGCCATCGATCATGATTTCATATGGCACATTTACTAGTCCAACTGTCTAACCGGTCACCTCCATAGTATTGCAATATTTATTTTGTTCGATCGATATGCCAACATCTTTTTGAAATAGTTAAAAACAAAGTATAATGCATTGAATGAATGTTTTTATGTTCTATGTTGGACATAGTTTAGTTATTGCAATTTAATTTACGGAGATACATTTCAAAACTCACACAGGAAGGCATAATGGAGAAATAGAAAATGTTGCATATTCTTAATATTCATCTACAATAACAATAATAAACGATCTTGTATTCAGAACATTGATGAAAATGAACCTTAATATGCATGCAATATATATAGTTTTTAAATGTGTGTATGTTTTGGATATCTTGTCAAATAGCTAGAATGTTTTTCACACCTCCATGTAGACAAAGCCCAATATTGACCAGAACACAGTCACAGTGTATTTTAGTTGTTTTTTTTTTTTGTTTTTTTATCTTATATTTAAGGGTAGGATTTGGCTCGAGGACCTTCCAAACCCGGGCATATGAACCCAAAAGTGGCAGGTCAATGACCGTTGGCCCGTTTGTTTCCGAATTTACTAATATCTGCCATACAGTCGAAATATGTGCATTAAATGAAGGAGGCAATGAGGCGGTTAATTTAACCTAGCTAGTTCATTCTCCTATCGCACGAAGCCGGTATGTAAGACCGTGAAAAAGGCTGAGTGTGAGTGCATGTGATATATGGAGACTCAGCCGTAACAGTGTTATCCTATATAATGATGATATTTGACGATTGGTCAGGGCATAACATATCAGGCCGGGAATGATCGATATTTGGTTATGCAAAGTATGATGTAATATGTTTTCGGGTCCAGCTACTGTCGTTTCGCGGCTTATCGTTATATACGATTTGCAATTATTCGAGTTCAGGTGTGGCGTTTATCTGTTACTATTTGGTTATATGACAATGTGTTTCACATATTCTGAAGACGAAAGAAAAAGAGAAGATAATACACGGCGGTATAGCAATTGCCCATATATTAGTGAGTGGCCCATACCATACCGCCGGTCATGGTCCAATATGTTAAATTTGATTTCAGACGATGCATATTATAGTCAATAATGTTTAATAAGAGTAATGCGGGCGGCCAATTCCGGTCTATTCTGCATTACTCCGTGAGATGAATGGTGGGGAAGCCGGAGTACCCGGGGAAAACCACCTCCTCCGGCAAGTAATGTCAACTTCACATACGTCGGTGTAGAGGTGAAGAGCTGTGATCTAACAGCTACCGGGGACCAATGCCGGCTCTTTACTGCCGGTCCAAATGACGGCATCAGCTACTTTCACTCCGTGCCAGGCGCCCGGCCACACCGCAACGATATCCATTTGGTTCTACAACATATCTTTTAAAACAAGAGAACATGATTAAGGGTTAAACAGGAGGCGATTGGCTGCCATTATTAACCTCTGTGGAAGAAGTATTTAAAAAAAAAAAAAAAAAAAAAAAAAGTATAGGGTGCGGTCGCCAGTATTGGAAGACGATTATTGGTCAGTGGGAGTTGGGGTAGAGGTGTATTTTAGTGGGATAGCTCGTTATATATAGTCGATTATGTACAATATGGGAAACTGTGTAGATCCTGATTTGATTGTGAATGCATATTTCCCCTACAGGTATAGCCTCAACAAGTGGTTATGCACACAATGTGGAACCGGGTAGACCCTGATCAGACTGTGATTGCAAATTTCCCCTAAAAGGTATAGCCTCAACAAGTGATTGTTATAAGATGGCTACACGTCCTGGCGGGCGACACGCGGCTTGCTTGTATACGTTATACAGTGATTATGTACAAGATGGAAAATAGTGTAGACCCTGATCAGACTGTGATTGCAAATTTCCCTAGAGGTATAGCCTCAACAAGTGATTATGTACAAGATGGCTACACGTCCTGGCGGGCGAAAACGGCTAGTATACGGTCGACACCTTCACACTGCCTCCTTGTATTTCAACATTAGAGAGGTTCTACAGTTTTTTTATTTGTATTTCAATTAAAAATCATCATTCCCATTTAGCATGTTTAGCCATTATAAAGTGGATTATCTTTCTTGGCTTGCTAGATTAAGTTTATCGCGGTACTCTCCCTTTATTTCATATACAAATATATTCATTTTGCATCAAAACATTAAAATGGGCCCTGGTATAAGCAAATTAATGACATACATTATGTAATTACAGTCCAAACATCGTTATTATGATGTGTATAGCTTTATTTATTAACACACATAGTAATTATATGAACATTTGGGTAGATATTTGGGTAAGATTTGGGTAGATTTGGGTCAATCGTGCCACCCGTAGAAACGTGCCTTGAAACTTTGTAACAAATCTTTACTCGGCGAATTTTAGTTGGGGGGGGGGGGTGGGGGCCGGGTCCGAGCTAGTTATATTATATTTATGAGTATGGATTGGCCCGCAAACCTTCCAAACCCTGGCATATGAGCCCAGACAACATGTCAAGCCAATTTCTTTTACGAATTTATTATTACTTTCAATTAATATAATGCAGTCGAAAATTGTCCTTTGCATTTTGCATTGTAAAAGGAGGTTATATGGACTGTGATATGCTAATGTTCCGACCAATCCAATGGTCACAAAATGATTTTCAGATTCGTCCATTTATGAAAAGGGGGTGTTTTTGTTCGAATAAGTATTAAAATTACTTTCAAAAAGAGCAGATCCTGATGAGACGGCTCATCTGGATCTGCACTTTTTGCATAAACCGCTATAGCGGGATTTCGGGTTCAAAGGGTTGACCTAGCTTGTCCATTCTCATATCACACTGTACCAGTATGTTAATTGGATCGTGTTAAGGGCTATATATAGTCCCGTCAGGACGTGTATCCATCTTGTACATAATCACTTGTTGAGGCTATACATCTAGGGAAATTTGCAATCACAGTCTGATCAGGGTCTACATATTTTCCATCTTGTACATAATCACTGTATACCGTATACAAGCAAGCCGCGTGTCGCCCGCCAGGACGTGTAGCCATCTTATAACAATCACTTGTTGAGGCTATACCTTCTAGGGGAAATTTGCAATCACAGTCTGATCAGGGTCTACCCGGTTCCACATTGTGTGCATAACCACTTGTTGAGGCTATACCTGTAGGGGAAATATGCTTTCACAATCTAATCAGGATCGACACAGTTTCCCATATGCTTATCTTATATTTAAGGGTGGGAATTGGCTCGAAGGCCTTCCATACCCGGACATATAAGTCCAAAAATAGCCGAATTTAGAAAAGTAATTTTGAAGCAATTTAAGGTGTCATAAAAAATCCAAAGTGAAATTGGCAAGTGCGCGTTAAAGTAGGTCAACCCTGTCGGCCACAATTCGTGACCTAGAACGGGTTCAGACCTATGCGCCTAAGTGTTCGCCCTAAAAAGGGCGGTTTGTTTATCTTCCCCGGGTTACCCCGGGGTCGAAAGGGGATCCTGGGTAGAACTAGTGGATGTGCATCCTTCTGCTATCTTCCGCCAGAGTGTTGTAGGCGTCGAACAAAAATGTTCGACACGCCTCGATGGTATTTATGGGTGTAATGCTCCTGATGATCTTGGCAATCGCCTTCCGTCGAAGTAACTGGCGGATCCAGTTTTCACCCAGTGATCAATTTCCTCAATAAGGCGAGGCGTCTGGTAAACTTCGACCAGGTACTTGAGATCGCTGAGCTTGAGCTTCGTTTCCTCTTGTGACATGCTTTCATGCAGCCTCATCATCATGTATCCCGGGCGGGTCGACGTTGCCGGTTCGCTGGTTACATGGAAGCGCGCTGGTGCGACGATGGTGTATGTAGGCTGATCATCACCACTGACTTCTGTGTTGGCGATGTAGATGTTGATGTTGTCCGGGTCCGGCATGATGATATCCAGTCTAGGTTGTTCATCCGGCGGGTTGGTGTAGTCGAGGGAAGGATGATCTGGTGGCGGTGGCGTAGGTGGCGTAGGTGGCGCTGGCAGTGGTAGAGTCGTGGCATGGTTGGCCACTGGTGACCCCGTGGTGGACCCCACATCCATCGGATCCAAAGACTTCTGGAAGTCTGGAGACTGATCCTGATCCTGGAGCATCTTGAACCCGGGTGGAGTCCGCGGTGTTCTTGGAGTGGAGCCGATCACCACGGAGGAGTATGAAGAAATATCAGGTGCAGAAGGGCTGGTTGCCGCCTCACGCCGTGAAGGCAGGCTCTGCGTACTCGCCGCCATTTCCCTCCTGCTGGCCTCTTTTTTCCCGCCAAATCCTTTGTTGTAGGTTTTCTTTCTCGTGGCGGGCGGAGCTGGCTCCCTACGTTGGTATCGCCAGTTGATCTCCATTGTGAAGGCATAGCGACCGTTGTGGATACGAAACAGAGGTTCGTCAACGTTTCCCTTCATCAGAGGCTTCAATAAAGTTGTCAGTTCAGCGAGAGTCGGGAATATCGACATCTTGACTGTACGGCGCTCAAAAAAAGTCTGTGGTCTGTGAGTTTCCCATATTGTACATAATCGACTATATATAACGAGCTACCCTACTAAAATACACTGTGACTGTACATGTGTTCTGGTCAATATTGGGCTTTGTCTACATGGAGGTGTGAAAAACATTCAAGCTATTTGACAAGATATAGAGAATAGTAGGTTAGTGCCGTGAATGGGAAAAAATATCTGGCAAGGCTCAGGAAACGGGATGGGCGAGGCTATGCCGAGCACATCCCGTTTCCGTGCCTTGCCAGATATTTTTTCCCATTCACGGCACTAACCTGCTATTCTATTTATCCCGTCAACAAATGGCTGTAAAATGCAAAAATAGTATTGACTGGATATCAAAAATGTTTCACGGCACTGTGTTTCACGGCACATAAGCACTGTGTTGACGGGATAAATCCAAAACATACACACATTTAAAAACTATATATATTGCATGCATATTAAGGTTCATTTTCATAAATGTTCTGAATACAAGATCGTTTATTATTGTTATTGTAGATGAATATTAAGAATATGCAACATTTTCTATTTCTCCATTATGCCTTCCTGTGTGAGTTTTGAAATGTATCTCCGTAAATTAAATTGCAATAACTAAACTATGTCCAACATAGAACATAAAAACATTCATTCAATGCATTATACTTTGTTTTTAACTATTTCAAAAAGATGTTGGCATATCGATCGAACAAAATAAATATTGCAATACTATGGAGGTGACCGGTTAGACAGTTGGACTAGTAAATGTGCCATATGAAATCATGATCGATGGCAACTTAAAGTTAGACAACTGAGACATACTTAATGAGTCTCGATCACGCGTCCGCGGTAGTATCCCTTTATAATAATGCTACATGTATATTAATCGCTTTCACGCGGAAATATGTGCTTTATTCTTCCCTTTTTCGTTAAAAATGTACTTATTGTATGATATACTAATGATATATTGTTGAAAACGTATATAATATAATGATAAATGTTATTTGTAATGAAGATTTGGGTAGATTTGGGTGAGATTTGGGTAAATCATGCTGCCGCGTTTCTACTCCAAAATGCAGAGTTACTGCCCGTGACAATGGGGAAGGATGCTCCGGCATTCCTTTCCCAACTTGATCCACAATTCACACCCGCTTCAACAAGTTATATGCCACTGATGCAAATCAAATATTTTTAAAACTAATATTAGTATGGAGCCATTAATCTGAAATCCTTTTCAGACAAAAAGTCCTTTTCGTATTCTAGTCATTACCTACCAGGGGTGTGCGCACGCAGTTTGTTTACAACAACAACAACAACTAAAACAATCAGGAAGTCGTTGTTAAAAACTATGCTGAAAATAACATTGTTGCTGTTGATGACAGCCTCTGTCATCGATGGTGCGGGTGATGTCATTAATTTTGAAATGGAAAAACCTATTCACACAGAAAGATCGTGTAAGATTTTCAAATTAATGTAGACAAGGTGAAGGGCGAAACTTCGTCCTGGCTAAGGACGGTAAGGTAGCTTAATTGTCATTGGGACATTAAACAATTGATTTGTGGTTCATTCACGAAAGTCCATGCAAATCACTATCTGTTCTAACACGCAACATTCGTACGCAACATTCGTACATACGTATATATAGCGATTTTGAGATCATTGAGAATTGTAACCAAGTTGGATACGACGTAGTAATAAAGAATTTCTGCGATAATCCAGAAACAATATCAAAGCAAATTTTATGAAACAATTCAAAAATAAAAGGTAATGGAAGAATGTTTTACTACAAGGAATGGGCTAATAAGGGGATTCAATATATAGAACAACTATACGATTATAGAACTGCATCATTCTTTAATTTTACAGAAATAAAATAACTATTTAATGTTAGTAATAACGATTACCTAAAATACTTCAAACTGATTTCATGCATTCCTCAAGACTGGAGAACACAAATTAAAAATGAAAGAATAAACACGGTAAATACAAAGATACCAAATGTAATAAGAATTTAAGCTATATAACATGTTTCTTAATCAACAGAAACCGGTTGTGCATAAAGCCAAGACACAATGGGATGACGAATTCGCAGATAAAAAAATAAATTGGAAGATAGTCTACACAAATCATTTTACATACACTATAAGTTGTAAACTTAGGAATTTTCAGTACAAATTTTTGATGAAAATGTTCGCTACAAACGATTATTTACATAAGTGTAACATTGTCAGCTCCAATTTGTGTGTTTTTTGCGCCAGGGCTCCAGAAACAAATGAGCACCTTTTTTGGGAATGCACTATAAGCCAACATTGTTGGTCACTAGCAAGCAAGAGAGACACTGCTACAGATATATACTGGGGAATAGCGAACAGGTATTAAAAGGAATACCGGAAGTCGCCTTCTTATAGACTTAACTGGGAGCTGGTACATTGGTATAGCTACAGGTTCGCTGGCAACTATATCGAAGATAGTTGGTGTATATATAGCAGCTGTTGTTAAGTTGGGACTTGATAGGAGTCGGAACAAGTTGACAGACCGTCTGCGCAGGGCCAGCTGTGTTCGACATAGACAGCATAGCATTCGTCCCATTGCGAGGCGTCCATCTATTCATGTCGTAATAACTTTTAATCAAAGTAGTAAATTCCCATGATCACATTTGCCTTAATCAACAATCATTTTTACTGTATATATTATTGATTCCCACTAAATTACGACATTATAAGTATACCAGCCTGACATGGCGTTGTTTACATGCTTTGTTTATATAAACATTGGTGTATAAACAAACATGGAATTCCTGTAGGTATTTCCCTGTTTATTATGGCGCGTCGCTATAGTCATGATCGATATATTGCGATTGACAAAACAGTTTCTCATACTGGAGCAGTGGGTAAACTGGCGGCCAACGGTGGCACTTGATTTTAATTTTGCACTGCATGCGTTCGATCCTCACTTTGGCCATTATATATATATATTAAATATGTTTTATGTTTTTCTGAATCTTTATTACATGTAACAACAATTGACATGGTAATTATGAACCACATGCATCCACGTTTATTTATTTATTAGTTTATTATCTGAAGTGAGAGGTTTATTTTCGACATGGTGTTCTCCGTAACATATTTGCATTTGTAGCGAGTCGAGCTGGACTTTCACAATAACACACAAATGTGCAGAATGCATTTCACAATGATTAGGTTCAAAGTGAAGTATTTTATAATGTTGTGTAAAAGTAAATGCACGACTGTTTCGGGATGTGTGCGTTACCTCTGGCACCAAAATAGTAAAAGCGATTGAAAAATGTATTCCTTTGGCAGGATTCGAACTCACGACCGTCCGATCACCAAACAGCAGATCTACCCACTAGAGCACTAAACGATGTTACTATTATTAGCAATTCTATCGAATGTTAATGCGTTTGCGCTGGTATACAAATACCATGTCTACAACATATGACGTAAACTATTTAAAAATAGCACGTGTTTACAATAATATTTACAATAATAACGCGCCAGCTGAAAGCGGTACACCTCTACCTGTGAACGTGTGTTCACAGAACTGATGCCATATGAGTTCATAGGAGTTGGACCTCATAGAAGTTTGTAGGAGCTCATAGAAGTTGGTATTCATTGGAGTTTAAGTTCGAAGGAGCTGATAGGAGTTCATAGGAGTTGAAGCTCATAGACGTTCGTAGGAGCTCATGGGAGTTCATAGGAGTTGAAGCTCATACAAGACATACACGTGTAGAATAGTGGTCGAGTGATCGTAGCGGTGTGGCAGACATGCTACCAGCTTGTTATATTTGTTGCATTGAGCGAACGAGCTCATAACAGTGCCATACACGTTACATTAGATACCAAAATGTTCAGTCAATCCAAACCACAACTGAACTAATGGTTAGAACACACCAAATAGTTTTACTATACAATTTAACTGCTTCAACTTGTTGAAGATTTTGCCAGGTATTTTATTTCATATATATATACATGTATGTACAAATACAACTACAATCAAGGTTCCCGGTAAGTAGTCGGTACCCATTTACAGTTGGGTGGACTGTAGTTACGTAGGCAGAGTTACGATTCCACTCATAGGATTCCTCTGCAGATCTGATTCGCACTTTAATAGCAGTTAATTGTGACATATTTGAGATATTTTCTACCTGAAAAAAATATTAGTATTGTAAAATACAAACCAATTATTCTGAAACATGAAATTAAGTTTCTCTTATCTAATTTTTCAGATATAAGAAGCGAGTTGCAACAAAACCAAACATTCCAGTTTGCATCGTACTATGGCGATCATATGGTGCTACAATCAAGTCCACAGAAATCCGTGTTATGGGGTTATGCTCCTTCTTCTACTGTCAACGTTGTTGTGGAAGTAGACGTCGTTGGCCCCACAAATGTAACGCACACAACAACAGTAAAGAAGGATGGGAAATGGTCCATTATGCTGGAACCAATAGGCAGAGGTGGACCATATACTGTGACTGCGAAGTTGCTAGAAGATGGGAAAGTTCCAAGGGAGAAGAGATTGGTAGCCGGCAACATAACACTGAAGGATGTTATGTTTGGTGACATATGGGTCTGCTCTGGTCAATCGAATATGCAGTTTGCGATCTCCCAGGTATATTATTTGCAGAAATTGAACATTGTAAACTATGCCCTGACCTCACAGTGCTCTATGGACAGTATGCGAATCTGAGCAGAGCTCCATATAAGGCGCATATTGATGTATTGTACGCTTTTATTTTAGCTAAATACACACTGATTTTCAAAAGTATGAGTAAACATTACTCTCAACAATTTGAAAATGCAAATTGATTTTCAAAATGACAAGTAAAAATTTCTGTAAAAAAGTTGAAATTTATTTGATTGAAGCTCAAATAAGTGAACTTTCAACTTTGTTTGCTGTTTTTTCCAATTCAGTCTGTATTTTATGTCAGAAAAGCCATTTGAAAATTCATTTATCCATTCGCAAAAATAAAATATGCATTGAATTTGAAAACACCATGTATTATACTCTATGGACTCAAGCTTGCCTGTTGCTCTGTGTGACTGCAACTGAAGATACAGGGCTTGCAATGTTTGCTTTTGCTATTATCAGTAGCCTATGTCGCCAACATTGCAAAGTATACTTTGAGGGAGAAATTTTAAATTTTAGGATAAATTTATTAATTTTTAGCCAGGTTTTTTGAAAAAAAATCCAGGCTATTGGATTGGCGAAAGCCGGGCGGGCGGCGTCCACAATCAATGTTAAGTTTTCGTGTTTGAGTCCATTTCTTTGTTACTGTACCACCTAGGACCACCAAACTTTCACAGCTTCATAATCAAGGGGTGCCCACCACATATCACTATCCAACATGTTACTTTTTTTTTAACTTGACCCATTTTTTCCGCGTAGTCGACTTAGCCATTTTCAATGTTAAGTTTTCGCGTTTACAATGTTAAGTTTTCGTGTTTAAGTCCATTTCTTTGGTACTGTACCACCTAGGAGGCTAGGACCACCAAACTTTCACAGCTTCATAATCAAGGGGTACCCACCACATATCACTATCCAACATGTTACTTTTTTTTTTAACTTCACCCATTTTTTCCGCGCAGTCGACTTAGCCATTTTCAATGTTAAGTTTTCGCGTTTACAATGTTAAGTTTTCGTGTTTAAGTCCATTTCTTTGGTACTGTACCACCTAGGACCACCAAACTTTCACAGCTTCATAACCAAGGGGTGCCTACCACATACAACTATCCAACATGTGACCATTTTTTTACCTTCACCTATTATCGTAATTGACTTAGCCATTTTCAACGTTAACTTTTTAACGTACGTCTGGTTAGAGTTTTTTGGTTAAAACGTTTTTCGTTATACTATATCTCTGCAACTGCTTCGCCCATTACCTTGAAACTTCACATGGGTGTTTATCATCATCCATATTTTCATTCTAACCCCCAACCGTGCGGCCCCTGTGCCCAATGTCAAGGTCAAATTACTTTGAATGTTTTTGTTAAAGTTTTTTCGTGTACTATAACTCTGCAACTGCTTCACCCAATACCTTGATACTTCACATGGGTGTTTATCATCATTGTCGCACCTGCTTGTGGAAAGCGCGATCCTGTGCCCAATGTCAAGGTCAAATTACTTTGCATTTTTTTGTTAAAGTTTTTTCGTGTACTATATCTCTGCAACTGCTTCATCCAATACCTTGATACTTCACATGGGTGTTTATCATCATTGTCGCACCTGCTTGCGGAAAGCGCGATCCTGTGCCCAATGTCAAGGTCAAATTACTTTGATTTTTTTTGTTAAAGTTTTTTCGTGTACTATATCTCTGCAACTGCTTCACCCAATACCTTGATACTTCACATGGGTGTTTATCATCATTGTCGCACCTGCTTGCGGAAAGCGCGATCCTGTGCCGTATGTCAATTAATTCAAATTACTTTGAAGTGTTAAAGTTAAAGTTTTTTCGTGTACTATATCTCTGCAACTGCTTCACCCAATACCTTGATACTTCACATGGGTGTTTATCATCATTGTCACACCTGCTTGCGGAAAGCGCGATATCGTCGGCATTTTAGCATACGTCCGTCCGTTCGTCCGTGTGTCCGGTTAAAGTTTTTTGGTTAAAGTTTTTCCATCTACTATATCTATTTTTTTAGTGTCCATGCCTCGCCCCAAGGCGCGACATGCAGGCCACGGCCATCTAGTCTACAAAAAGTGGGTATAATTATGTTTTCCAAGTGTCTATGCTTGGAAAAAACCTGGCCTTCGTGGCTTTGCCTCGTTTCTTGTTATTATACTGAATTGATTACATTATCACAGCCATTTTGGCTGTAATAATGTAATACATTCAGTATAATACTTCTGCATACTTTTAATCATCAAATATATGTAGTCGTTAGTTCTATATGAAATAATGCATTTCAGGAAAAATAAATGATTACTCCCTCAAAGTATACTTTGCTAGAAAAGTATACTTTGCAATGTTGATGAAATCGGCTACAGGCTGCAAACGTCCTATAGTACATGTAGACCAGTAGCCGATTTCATCAAAATTGCAAAGTATACTTATCTAGCAAAGTATACTTTGAGGGAGTAATCATTTATTTTTCCTGAAATGCATTATTTCATATAGAGCTAACGACTACATATATTTCATGATTAAAAATATGCAGAATTATTATACCGAATGTATTACATTATCACAGCCAAAATGGCTGTGATAATGTAATAAATTCAGTATAATAAAAAATAATAACTTTATCCTAAAATTGAAAATTTCTCCCTCAAAGTATACTTTGCTAGAAAAGTATACTTTGCAATGTTGGTGAAATAGGCTACAGGCTGCAAGCGTCGTATAGTACATGTAGACCAGGAGCTAGACTGTTTAAATGAGTTCATGAAGAAATTAAATATATATAAAAACATGTCAGAGCTCTTTATTACTCCCAAAAATTAGTCAATTACTCATATTTTGAACAATTGACTCCTAAACTCAATTGGTCATTCACTTTAAAAATTGCATTGGCTCCCAAGGTTGATAATAAAGCTGAAATAGATTATTTGTAAGCTAATTTTGTTTATCAATTGTGGAAAGTTCTTCTGATGCCTAAATTTGAACAAATAACTCCAAAAAATGCAGATTGAGGAGTCTAAGGGTTAAGGTTTATTACAAATGTACTGAGTTAGAATAGGAAACAACATTTTTCCTGTGTAATTACTGTAACTTACCTGCATAAGATTGCATGACCATTGTAAGAAAGAAATTAACACCATTATAATACCTGTTAAATCATGACCATTGTATGAAAGAAATTGATAAAATGATACTACCTGTTAAATCATGACCATTGTATGAAAGCAATTGATACAATGATACTACCTGTTAAATCATGACTATTGTCTGAAAGAAATTGATAAAATGATACTTCCTGTTAAATCATGACCATTGTATGAAAGCAATTGCTACAATGATACTACCGGTTAAATCATGACCATTGTATGAAATAAATTGATACAATGATACTACCTGTTAAATCATGACCATTGTATGAAAGAAATTGATAAAATGATACTACCTGTTAAATCATGACCATTGTATGAAAGAAATTGATACAATGATACTACCTGTTAAATCATGACCATTGTATGAAAGAAATTGATACAATGATACTACCTGTTAAATCATGACCATTGTATGAAAGAAATTGATAAAATGATACTTCTTGTTAAATCAAATCATTGTAGACCATTGTATGAAAGCAATTGACTACAATGATACTACCGTTAAATCATGACCATGTATGAAATTGTATTGATTACAATGATACTACCTGTTAAATCATGACCATTGCATGATAAAATGATACTACCTGATAAACTACCATGTTAAATCATGACCATTGTATGAAATAAATTGATAAAATGATACTACCTGTTAAATCATGACCATTGCATGAAAGAAATTTATAAAATGATACTACCGGTTAAATCATGACCATTGTATGAAACAGATTGATACCATGATACTACCTGTTAAATCATGACCATTGCATGAAAGAAATTTATAAAATGATACTACCTGTTAAATCATGACCATTGTATGAAAGAAATTGATACAATGATAATACCTGTTAAATCATGACCATTGTATGAAACAGATTGATACAATGATACTACCTGTTAAATCATGACCATTGCGTGAAACAGATTGATACAATGATACTACCTGTTAAATCATGAGCATTGTATGAAAGAAATTGATAAAATGATACTACCTGTTAAATCATGACCATTGTATGAAAGTAATTGATACAATGATACTACCTGTTAAATCATGACCATTGTATGAACTATATTGATACAATGATACTACCTGTGAAATCATGACCATTGTATGAAACTAATTGATACAATGATACTACCTGTTAAATCATGACCATTGTATGAAATTAATTGATACAATGATAATATCTTTGAAATCATGACCATTGTATGAAAGAAATTGTTGCAATGATAATACCTGTGAACTCATGACCATTGTATGAAATAAATTGATGCAATGATAATACCTGTGAAATCATGACCATTGTGTGAAATAAATTGATGCAATGATAATACCTGTGAAATCATGACCATTGTATGAAATAAATTGATGCAATGATAATACCTGTGAAATCATGACCATTGTATGAAACAAATTGATACAATGATAATACCTGTGAAATCATGACCATTGTATGAAACAGATTGATACAATGATAATACCTGTTAAATCATGACCATTGTATGAAACAGATTGATACAATGACTTGGGTTCTATGATCAGTGTAGATCTAGATGTGCCTGTGCATCCATACAGTCTGATCAGAATCTGCTCTGTTCATTTCATCAATTAAACACCTGTCATGTTTTTAACAAACAGTATATGTCCTTACCATGCCACAGGACTGTGCTAGAAGATCAGGAGCTACACTGGTCGCAAGTCCCATACACCCAGTTCTCCAGTCACAGCCACAAATATGTTGTATCTTTACCAGGTGTTTAACGCCAGTAAAGAAATAGCCGATGCCGTCAACTATCCAGATGTTCGTCTATTTATGGTCGCCGACAAGACGTCCACGACTCCACTGGATGACTTATCACCTGATGGTGTACAGATGCCATGGTCTCGACCTGACCCTGGTTGGTCCTTAGTTACAGATCGTAAAGCCAACATTTGCAACCACTATAGATCACGATGAGCTGGCTCATCAAGATCTACAGTGCTTGTAACTATTTTCCTGATTTTTACAAAGACTTTCCTCACATGATTAATGAATTATTCCAATCATTAGCATGAACATGACGATGCCAGTTATTTAGCATTTGGTATATCTTTTCCACAAGGTTTAAATATTGAAAGGTATGTGCTGTAATTTATAACATGTATAAAGTCTATTCCTAGCCATGACCAGAAGCGATAACAATGTCAATTATAGGAATGAATGGCCTTTTTGTGGAATTTATCGGGGTATAAACTTGGAAAGTCGCGGGAATACTGACCCGCGACTTTTCCAAGTTTATGTCCCCGATAAATTCAACAAAAAGGCCATTCCTTCCTTATAATTCCAGCATTTGAAATAAATTCATCAAGAAAATGTGTTTATTTTCCGTTTTCTTAAGAATTATTTTAACTGCGCCTCATGGTTATGGAAAGTAGTTCGGCGTGGGAGTTTACTGGGATATAAATTTTGGTCAGAGACTTGCTACGGGCCAATCAAATGTTAGGGAATTGTGTAAATATTTTTGTGCTGGAATTATTAGGCCATACAAAAATTACATGTTGTTTGGTTCTCAGATAACGGCGTGCTCGAAAAATCTCCTTACATCAGGGGGCCGTTTCACTAAACTTTGTACGGCTAAAATGTTCATAAGTGCAAAATTATGATACATGTAGTCTATAAATTTCACATTAAAAATGTTGTCTTGTAAACAATTATTGGATTTACATTTATTGAGCATAGGCTGCTGCATATGCAGCCTATGCTCAATAAATGTAAATCCATCAATTGAAATTTCCAGATGTTCCTAAATTTGCACTTACAACATTTTAGTCGTACAAAGTTTAGTGAAACCGGCCCCCAGACCTTTTTATCATCATTATAGGAATGAATGGCCTTTTTGTGGAATTTATCGGGGTATAAACTTGGAAAAGTCACGGGAATACTGGACGAAGGCCGGAAGGTCTCGTCCAGTATTCCCGCGACTTTTCCAAGTTTATATCCCCGATAAATTCAACAAAAAGGCCATTAATTCCTTATAATTCCAGCACTTGAAATAAATTCATCAAGAAAATGTGTTTATCAGTTTTCTGTTTTCTTAAGAATTATTTTAACTGCGCCTCACGGTTACGGAAAGTAGTTCGGCGTGGGAGTTTACTGGGATATAAATTGTGGACAGAGACTTTGCTACGGGCCAATCAAATGTTAGGGAATTGTGTAAATATTTTTGTGCTGGAATTATTAGGCCATACAAAAATTACATGTACTTTGGTTCTCAGATAATGGCGTGTTAAAAAAATCTCCTTACATCAGGGGGCCGTTTCACTAAACTTTGTACGGCTAAAATGTTCGTACGTGCAACATTATGATAGTCTATAAATTTCACATTAACAATGTTTTCTTGTAAACAATTATTGGATTTACATTTATTGAGCATAGTTTGCTGCATGTGTGAACCATATTAAATTTACATGCAAAATGCATCTGGAAACCAGACTGAAGGATCTCATACACAAATTATATTATAAAGTCCACCCTCCCACATCGCTATCCGCAAACTCTGTGTCTGAGAACCAAAGTACTTTTCTATAGTCTTACATGCTTGCGCAAAATTTCATGTTTTTTTGTAGCAAAATTTCAGGGTTTCTCCGCCGTGTGTTGGTTGTATGGGAAATACTTGTACGACACCCTACAATACCCTATCGGCCTTGTGGAAACTTGCTGGGGCGGGACGCCCGTCGAAGCTTGGTCGTCGCCGGATGTGCTCAAGAAATGTGGTATCACGGACCAAACAAATAGGTACGGTGGATCGCCTCCAAATCGAACACCCTTGGAGCAAGGATTTCGTTAGATATTTTGATTTTGTATAGTATATGTCTCTGCCTTGGAGGTACACTCCAGTGTGTAGGAATTTCACTGTCTTTCTGGGCTTGTTTCACTGTGTATGTTAAAATTTAAATTTACAATCACATTTGCTCTGACAGTCGGTTTTGGTGTCCGAACAGACACATTGGTTTGGCGGGTCTCCTCCAAACCGGAGGAGTTCCACTGCAGTTCATTATTATCAAATTATTAATAAATTATTCATGATATGTCACATATTATTTTTTCCACAGTGAACCATATCCCGGCAATGTTGACGCTGGGTCTGTCGATGTGTCCGGGCCACATGATAATTCTGTTCTGTGGAATGCCATGGTTCATCCACTGCTCAGCATGACCATATATGGGGCTATATGGTATCAAGGTGTGTCAACATTTTTTATGCCCCCAGTTTCTGTAGAGCCGGGAGGCCTATAGTCTGTAGACTGTCCGTCCTTGGTTCCGGTTAAGAAGTTTTCCGGAGATTCCAATCTGCCACCGACGGCTAACGGGCCACATTTTCTTGCTATTTACATTAAAATGCACCCCTCACTGTGATGGCTTGATATTCTAGTGGATAGAGCAATGGATTTCAATACCTGAGCAAGAAATAATGCTTTTGTGGTATTTCCCTCGCTGATTTTTCGGATTAGAAATCCATATCCCACCTCTCTAAAAACTGAAGTGTTGTTTATTATAGTGTATTATTATACATGCAGTGTGTTTTGACTTTAATATGAGACACTCTAATCTCTGAACATCAGTACATTGTACTTCCAAATTCCTATCCTTTATGCCAGGCATCCGGCAGGTAGGCAATCAGTACCATATATTTAACTTTGTGGCGACTCACCAACCGGCCATATCAGCCCGGGCGGAGGCCCGAACCTACGACCTCCCAGTTGCGAGGCGGATGCCTTATCCACTAGTCCACGCCAACTGACTCTATATGACCTTAACTGGTGCTGGGATGTTAAAAATAATAAATCAAAGTAACAAAGAAACAATTAATCAATTAAATAACAATCAAAGAATCAATTAAACAATTAATCAATGAGTCTAGAAAATACCAGGATAGCGTCTGTTGATATCAAGTTTATCAGGCTCGGCCCAGAAACGATAGGAATTCCTTGGTGGAAACGGTAGGAATTCCTCGGTGAGCCTTTAAATTCCATTGCGTTTCCTAGCCTTGTCCAATAAACTTGATATTAAAAGACACTATCCTGGTGTTTTCTAGATTATCAACTTATCACAATTCCAAACAATGATCAGGACCTACCCTAGTGACACATTATCATGTCCTCAGCATTGTTGTATAATTCAGTGGGCCTTGTCCCTTTGCAGGTGAAGCGAACGTAAATCACAACATGGATCTCTACAACTGCACGTTTCCTGGGATGATCAGCGACTGGCGCAAGAAATTCCATGCAGCGGGCGGAACAGCTTCTCTCTTCCCATTTGGCTTTGTGCAGGTATTTGTGTCTGTGACTGTAAAATGGGACTCGTCTACCTCCTGTAGCCTATGTCACCAAAATTGCAAAGTATACTTTTCTTTTTGCTTTTGCTATTATCAGTAGCCTATGTCACCAACATTGCAAAGTATACTTTTCTAGCAAAGTACATTTTGAAGGAGAAATTTTCAATTTAAGGAGAAATTTATTAATTTTTATTATACTGAATTTATTACATTATCACAGCCAATTTGGCTGTGATAATGTAATAAATTCAGTATAATAATTCTGCATACTTTTAATCATCAAATATATGCAGTCGTTAGTTCTATATGAAATAATGCATTTCGGGGAAAATAAATGATTACTCCCGCAATAGAGTAAGTACAGTATAAAGATAAGTACCGGTATACTTTGCAATGTTGGTGAAATCGGCTACTGATCTCTGACTACCGAAATGGGGCTTATCGTTTTTGTTGAATCCACTTGCGGAAAGTAAGGCAGTCATCAGAATGACGTATGGGTGTGCGTTTGTGGGGAAATAGAGAAAAGAGGATGGAGAAGCTGCAGGGGGAGTGGAAAAAACATGGAAATTGACTCCGAAATGTTTTTAGATAGCTTGGAAATGACGTAATTAAGAAATCAAACAGGTATTTTTGGAAAATCGGTCTACAATAGCCAAAATTATTTTTAAAAATCTATTTTTAGCCCCTAGTTAAATTCCCATGATGGAATTTCATCAAATAATTTTTTTTGAAGAGGGTGACTTTTTGTGATGAAAAAGTACTGACATTTAAATATTTTTTAGATTTAATGTGCATAATAGCCATAAGTTCATTGGACACAATTTATTTTGGGAAATACATATAAATAAACAATTTCCAACAACGAAGAGTATCTGAATATTTAGATTAACATAGTAGTACTGGTTTATCATAGTAACGTTATATTTGGATACAATTTGTTTTGGGAAAGCCCTATTTTATAAGGGTTTCCCCAAAGCAAATGGTGTCCAATTATTTAGGGTTATTACGGTACATTGTAGTTGGCTGGTAATTCCCCCGACTACACAGTGACCAAAGGGTTTCCAGACATTCGTTGGCACCAGACCGCCGACTATGGTTACGTACCCAATCATAGACTTAGGAAGGTGTTTATGGCCGTTGCCATGGATTTACCAGACTTCACTTCGCCTCATGGCTCGTGAGTATTCTATATTGCCTCTTGAATTCTTTCCCTTGTACATGCATTCTGTAGCTGAGCATAATAAATTGCCTTGTATTCTGTATCCATATAATAATGACTATTGTATTCTTTCCCTTCCGTCCCTTCTATTCTGTATTCGCATAATGATCACTCTTGAATTGCTTCCCTTCTTTTCTGTATTCGCATAATGATGACTCTTGAATTCCTTACTTGTATTCTGTATAGCCATAATGATGACTCTTGAATTCCTTACTTGTATTCTGTATAGGCATAATGATGACTTGAATTCCTTACTTGTATTCTGTACAGGCATCATGATGACTTGAATTCCTTACTTGTATTCTGTATTGGCATAATGATGGCTCTTGAATGCCGTCCCTTGTATTCTGTATTGGCATAATGATGATTTGAATTCCATCCCTTGTATTCTATATTGGCATAATGATGACTCTTGAATTCCGTCCCTTGTATTCTGTATTGGTGTAATGATGGCTCTTGAATTCCGTCCCTGGTATTCTATATTGGCATAATGATGACTCTTGAATTCCGTCCCTTGTATTCTGTATCGGTGTAATGATGGCTCTTGAATTCCGTCCCTGGTATTCTATATTGGCATAATGATGACTCTTGAATTCCGTCCCTTGTATTCTGTAACGGTATAATGATGGCTCTTGAATTCCGTCCCTGGTATTCTATATTGGCATAATGATGACTCTTGAATTCCGTCCCTTGTATTCTATACTTAAAGGATAAAGAAATGCAGGGTAACAATATACGCAATAATTATTTAAATGCTTGGCCTAAAATGATGAAAACCGGTCAGGCGACTATCTTGGTCACTGTGCACCCAAACCGGTGCCTAAAGTTACTCAACCGTGTAATGCACCGTACCACATAGAGAAAGTGATAAAAAGCCAAAAACACGTGCAGCATGATGATGATAAGTTTGTCAAAACATTTTGTCATACCACTTGATACGCTTGAGGTATACACATCGTTTTCCGCTATTTGCACTGAATTTATAGCTCTCACAATCATGGTACGTCTGACGGAAGTTCAGAGGGGTCAGGCTATTGCATTGCTAATGCAAGGTCAAACGCAACAGCAGGTTGCTATGCAGTTCGGTGTGAATGTTTCCACCATAGAACGTCTTGTCCATCGTCTGAGAGAGACCGGAAGAGTTGCCGACCGACCGAGATCGGGACGTCCGCGCGTAATGTCGCGACGTGAAGACAGGGCTATTTGTCTCACCCACCTACGTAATCGCCACGTTACTGCCACTGAAACGGCTATTAACATGGTAGGCAATCATAATCGCCATATTCACCCCAAAACTGTAAGAAATCGATTGCGCGAGGTTGGTCTGCGAGCACGTCGTCCCTACGTTGGTCTGTCTCTCACTCGTGCACGTCGCGCGCGCCATATGGCTTGGTTGGCGGCACATTTCCAATGAGGCAATGGAGACAAGTCTTTTTCACAGATGAGTCCCGGTTCACTCTTTTTCGTTCGGACGGTCGACGTCGTGTATACCGACGTCGTGGGGAACGCTTCGCCGACGCTTGCGTTCTTGAGAGGGATAGGTATGGGGGTGGCTCGGTTATGGTCTGGGGAGGGATATCTCACGGCGTAAAGTCACCGTTGATTGTGGTAGCCGGAAATTTAACCGCCGTAAGATATAGGGATGAAATCCTCCGCCCGGTTGTTGTTCCATTTGTGCAACAGCGTCAACTAATTTTCCAGCATGATAATGCCCGGCCCCATGTAGCCAGAGTTTGTCAAGACTTTCTCGCTGACCGTAACATTAACCCACTCGACTGGCCAGCGTACAGTCCCGATTTGTCCCCAATCGAACATCTCTGGGACGAACTTGACAGGAGGATAAGGGGGTGTCGGAATACCCCTTCTAATCTCGACCAACTAATGACTGCATTGTTGGAAGAGTGGAACAATATCCCAATAAGAAGGATAAATGCACTGATGAATTCCATGCACAAGATAATCAGGGCTGTGACAGATGCGCTAGGGGGGCATACGAGATACTGACAAAAGAGTGGATTTCACTGTGCGATATTGGGGGGTACCGTCAATTGTGATTCAATTACTAATGAATTATCGGTCAAAACCTAATGCAATTTTGGTAATGTGTTGACTAAAGATGTTTTTTTAATACTCATATAAAATATTGTATGTAACAGCAAACACATCACTTTAAATCACCTCAAATGTTTACCCTGCGTTTCTTTATCCTTTCAGTATATATAGGCATAATGATGACTCTTGAATTCCTTCCCTTGTATTCTATATTGGCATAATGATGACTCTTGAATTCCGTCCCTTGTTTTCTGTATCGGTGTAATGATGGCTCTTGAATTCCATCCCTTGTATTCTGTATTGGCGTAATGATGACTTGAATTCCGTCCCTTGTATTCTGTATTGGCGTAATGATGACTCTTGAATTCCGTCCCCTGTATTATGTATCGGTGTAATGATGGCTCTTGAATTCCGTCCCTTGTATTCTATATTGGCATAATGATGACTCTTGAATTCCGTCCCTTGTATTCTGTATTGGCGTAATGATGGCTCTTGAATTCCATCCCTTGTCTCCTCTATTGGCATAATGATGACCCTTGTATTCATTCACTTTTATCCTGTATCAGTATAATGCGACTTGAATTCCTTCCCATATATTCTGTATCTGCAGCAAAATAATGAATGCTGAATTCCTTCTATTGTATGCTGTATCTTAACATAATAATGACTTGAGTTCCTTTCCTTGTATGCTGCATCTCAGCATAATAATTCCTTCCCTTGTATCCTGTATCAACATTATAATGACTATTAAATTCATTCCCTTGTATCCTGTATTGACATGATAATGTCTATTTAATTTCTTCCCTTGTATCCTGTATCAACATAATAATGACTAGTGAATTCCTTCCCTTGTATCCTGTACTGGCATAATATTATACAGACACAGTTCTTAAATTCTTTTGCTTATAACATGGTTGGTTTGTGCCAATATTGATTTTGGGAAGAGAGTAAATCAAATGATGTTTTAACTTTTGTGAGACTGACGAAACTCATATGTTTCAGATTTAGTATGATTTTACCCATGTGATACGAAGTATGTTTAGGGATATTATAGTTTTCGTATTTCTGTCCATCTATCTGTCCATCCGTAACATTTGCGTATAAGTGTGTTTGTAGCTCCAGGAGGTGGCCGAGGTATCAGTGAGCCGCTCACTTGCTCCAGTTGTACATTAAAAAGAAGGCAGTTTTAAGTTAAAGTATGTGTCAATGTATGAGCTGAGCTCCAGATAAGCTGCGTATTTGCTTAAATACCCAATTAAAATTGCCAAAACCCCAATTGAAATCAGAAGTAGCGAGTATCAAAAAGCAATAACAATTTTGTGGTACCTTTACATTTAAATATTTTTTAGATTTAATATGTTTAATAGCCAAAAGATTGTCGGCAGAAAAACGTGGAACAGACAGTAATGAGATTTCATAGTTTATTGCCTATGAGAGTTTACAAAATTTAGTTAACAGATCGGTGTTATCTTTGTAAATGACATAAAAATCTGATGACAATTTCAGATCACACTTGCTGGTCTGGGTATACGCTGATCACAAATGTCATAAGCCCCATTTCTCCAGCCTCAGCCTTCTTATACGCACAGGCTGATCTGGATCTGCACTGATCGCTAACCCATAAGCCCCATTTCTCCAGTCACAGCCACATATAGAGATTGGGCCTTGGTTTGAAAACTTATCGGAAAGACTTAAAGTTGGATGGCAATACTATGAAATAAATATATTTTCATTCTAGGGTGTGGTCTGGTTAATGAAGTGAATGAGGTTTAATGTCCCAGCTAGGACGTTAAACCCTTTCACTTTGTTCCTTTTGCTTCAGCATACATCCAAGAGATAAACAAGATGTGGCCCATCGGCTAGTGTTGAGCGGCCTAGCAGTGGCGTATGGTCAGAATGTTTCGTACGAAGCGCCGTATCCGGTGGAAATACAAGGTAAAACAATATAAATTGTTTCATTGCCTTAACTCTTTGCATGCTGGGAAATTTGTGGGCTATATATTGTTTAATAATAGAATTTGTTAATATTTTCATTTATTTCACCCTGTAAATATCATGAATATGTCTTTGGAATTTATTAGAATTGCGTCCTCCGAAGGTCGGAGGATGCAATTCTAATGAATTTCCAAGAGATGTTTATAGAGAGAAATAGGAGAAATACTCCTAATGTCTTGGCTGTTATTTTCACCGCTAGCATACTAAGAGTTAAGTGATACATGTTGATAAGATGTGATGCTGAAAACTGCATTCTAAAATAGATGAAAGATTTTTATTTTCTATCTGTATTCATCTGTCCATGTTCCTCATTATTCTATCATGATAAATTTAATTGGGTAGGATGAAATAAAATGTAAAACAAAATATTTTTATTTTCATTACAATTGAGGTGAGGACAAAAAATCTTGAGTACTATGTGATTGTACTAGAAGTTTTGAATGGTGTTTTCTTCCTGTGGTTTGTATTGATTGGAATCATCTGTCAGTTCACAAAATATATTTTGAAATTATTGTTTCTGTTTTGTTTCACCTTTAAAGTGATGACCACTTGCGATCCATATCCGAAGGACACCATTTGTATATATCTCGACTACAATATGGGTATCGACATGAGATCGTTTGAAGGCTTCGAGGTATGAAAGGTGAAATGCCGATTACTGGTAATCAATATTAAATGGAAAAATATGGCTTACCCGGTTGTAAATGGTATTAATGAAAATGGTGATCTTAAACTTTTATTTTTTATAATCATAAATCTGGGAGTTTCTGTCTGTGATGTCACGTGTGTGAGTGACATCATTTTATCATGATTAAAATAGTATGTGCAATTTGTTATTGAGCTAAATTTTATAATTTGACCGCCTGTTGATCCATTCTGTACTTAACCGTATGGAAATTATCACCATATTTTCTTCCTTCTTTCCCCATAGTAGATTCTACTCTGTTTACCTGGTGTAAATAGCTGTTCACAGGCGTATAAGTGCCTCTAAACATCTTCATTCTTTATAAGTATATCGTAATAACCCTAAATATTCGGACACAATTTGCTTTAATAATAAATAGGGATTTCCCGAAAGCAAATTGTGTCCAAATACGTTGTTATTGTGATGAAACTGGTACTGCCATACTAACCCTAAATATTGGCATTCTCACTGTTGTACGGAAACCATATATTTTTTGTATTTCCCCAATCAATCGTGTCCAAATATTTAGGGTTAGTACGGTATTTTGACGGCCAATGAGAATCACGACGTGTGGGGCAAATAACCAGAAAGGACTATCCAATAATACAGCATTGTCTCTATCCTTTGTTCTCTCCCATGACCCCAGCTACTAGTAAATGGCCTTTAATATCGTAAAACAACAAACATTTGGCCAAACCTCATTAATCCCCTACTTGTGATAGCACAAGACATGACTGGAGAAATGATACTTTTTGATTTCCAACCAATACGACCAATACAGCTGCAGATTAGCATTTTTCACTGATATTGATTTGGAAACAAATAGGGTATTTTCCATAATACAGCTGCAGATTAGCATTTTTCACTGATATTGATTTGGAAACAAATAGGGTATTTTCCATAATACAGCTGCAGATTAGCATTTTTCACTGATATTGATTTGGAAACAAATAGGGTATTTTCCATAATACAGTATTTCTTTGATTCATGCAGAGTAGATTTCTGAGCTCTGAATTTTATGTCAATTCCTGACGTGATTTACATACAATATGACTGATTTTCTAAGTACCGGTAAATGTTGGCAAATTACACATATATGACAAGGGAGGTGATTACATTGCCAAGTTCTATTCCACTCTTTCAGATTTGTTGTGCGTTCACCAATCCTCCCGTTTGTGAATCGGGAAAATCCTGGTGGCTCCCGATCACAGCCAAGTTCACTCCTACAATGACGGCGCTCGTCACATTGAGATGTTCCGCCGGCAATGTTGTTGGCGTCAGATATGCTTGGAGTGAATCGCCATGCCCGTTCAAGAAATGTAACATCTACGGGTTGACAAATAAACTCCCTATGCCCCCATTTACATATTCTGGAGAGGGTTTTGTTAAAGAGAGGGCTGGGGAGGACAGCTATGTTGTTGATGTAAGAAAGTGATTGGAAGAGTTTGGGTCTCTGGCTAATCAAAGGGCCCTTATAGTGCTTTTAGGACTATGATAGAATGTTTTATTAGAAAATTATTTGATAACTTCATATTTTCATTTGGTGTTTTCAGAATATACATTTATGTGAAATTCAACATAACTACATAACATACAAACTGTTGTTAAATTGTCATATATTTTTTTTATAGTTATTGAAATTTCAAATGTTATGTATTTTTAAGATCAACAACAATAGGTCATGATCGAAATACGCCGATGCACAGACTGATCTGGGATTGTGCTGGTCGCAAACGTTAATAAAGTCACTTTCTTCAGCCCAAACAAATGTCTCATAATGATAGAATATGTTGGCCGACAGAAGTAGACATATTTCAGACTGATGAATGATGAACAGTGTGGATTGTGTTGATAGATGCATCTGCAGACCTGGGCTTATTGTGCTTCCAAACGCCATATAGTAAGTGTGTTGTTTTCTGCTTGTAGTAATTGCCACAGCATCAGCAGACCAGTAGCCTATTTCACCAACATTGCAAAGTATACTTATCTAGCAAAGTATACTTTGAGGGAGAAATTTTCAATTTTAGGATAAATTTATTAATTTTTTATTATACTGAATTTATTACATTATCACAGCCAAAATGGCTGTGATAATGTAATAAATTCAGTATAATAATTCTGCATACTTTTAATCATCAAATATATGCAGTCATTACTTCTATATGACATAATGCATTTCAGGAAAAATAAATTATTACTCCCTCAAAGTATACTTTGCTAGAAAAGTATACTTTGCAAGGTTGGTGAAATAGGCTACTGGGGTTATTGTGGTTCCAAACGCCATATAGTAAGTGTGTTGTTTTCTGCTTGTAGTAATTGCCACAGGCACTTTGTGGTATGAAGTTCATACCACAAAGTGCCTGTGGCATTTACTAGTGTACAACCGTGTAGATACTTAATAACAGAGTAAAAATGGTACGATTTAAAAGAGGCATTTGTCGTTCAATCTACAAGGTTGTACACTGGCCATCTTTTCAAACAACGGAAGTGGATTATTTACCTTGGGCCCGGCTCGTTAATTCTCTAATTGTAACGCGCACGAAGGCCGAGACCAGCAGGGTCCCGGCCTTCGCACTTGCTACAATTAGTGAATTAGCAAGCCTGGTACAAGGCACACTAGTACCATTCCATTGGTTGAAAAGATGGTCAATGTCCTATCTGTAGATATTTGACATCAGAATAAAATTAAGTATGATTTAAAGAGCTTTTTGTCATTCATACCACAAAGTGTCTGGTAATTATCAGTATATTCAGGACAAAATCATGGAAATTTTTATTTTTGTGTGACATATTTATTTAATGAGATTTTTAATGTAATTTGTGGCATCGTTTTTTTAATTTATAGTGATATTGTTACATAATTTTGAGAGCAATTATTGATATTTATTGTGCAATTAGTGAGGTTTGAAACATAAATAGTGTTTTGTTTGTGGCATTAGTGATAGTTTTTGCATACTAGTGATATTGTTCTGTAATATGTGACATTTTCAAGGACATGTACCATGATTTTCATGTATTTTATGAG
Source organism: Conchocele bisecta (assembly GCA_029237695.1). NCBI lineage: Eukaryota > Metazoa > Mollusca > Bivalvia > Lucinida > Thyasiridae > Conchocele > Conchocele bisecta. The sequence continues at coordinate 44,084,376 of CM055273.1, forward strand.
ATTTAATTGCATGTCGATTTTTGTCACGCACGCTTGCGGACAGCGCGATATAGTCGGCACATTGGCATACGTCCGTCCGTCCATACATGCATCCGGGTTAAAGTTTTTGATTAAAGTTTTTGGTATACTACATGTATCAAAGCTTCGGCGGACACGACATGTCGTCTGTGGCCATGTACTTAATGTCTTACATGGAGGTTTTGCTGTAAAGTTCAGAGATTCTGCTTCCATCTAATGTATCTTAGATGTAGATAATCATCAATGATTGTTGGTAACAAAATTATTTTCTGAGGTTGGTAGCCTTGTTTTTGTGGCACCCGCTTGTGGACTGCGTGATATAGTCGGCACATTGGCATACGTTCGTTCGTCTGAGTTTGCCTTAAATTTATTTTGTATTTAGGTTAATGTTTTGTTAGTACTATCAAATGCCTCGGCAGGCGCGATATGCGGGCCGCGGCCATCTAGTTATGCTTATAGTTGTACATCATAGAAAGCATATCAATATAAATCATTCATATTTTTATGAGCATTTCTTGAATTTATTATTGCACATACCGTTGGGGAAATCACTATTATGAATTGTATGCTTATATGGGACAAGACAAGTGTTTTTGTACGAAGATGTCCGTTTTTCATGAAATACATGTATAAAATATTTACAGAAATTTTACATTCCACATTTGCTCTCAATAGTTCGTCAACTTTTGATGTCATGTACGCAAAATACAGTAAATTTTGTAAATATTTTTTAAATAAAAAATTTACAAAATTTACTGTATTTTGCGTACATTATTTTATTTAAAAAATATTTACAAAATTTACTGTATTTTGCGTACATGACATCAAAAGTTGACGAACTATTGAGAGCAAATGTGGAATGTAAAATTTCTGTAAATATTGTATACATGTATTTCATGAAAAATTGTCTCGTATGCACATTTATAGCTTGTAGTTATGCAACATTCCATAAGTGAATTCAGGTTTATGAATCACTTGCCTTAGCATGATTAGCAGTACATATATGTTCTTATGCCCCTCTGTGATAGCAAGTGGGAAATATATCTGTGCTCTTGACATTTTGTCATTTATGTAAAAAATTGTGTAAAAGTTTCTGCATCATGTCGTAACTTCAGTAAACTTTAACCCTTACTACGCTGAATTAAATGATGTCGTCTGCTGGAAATTTTTTATTTTCAATATTTCTCGACAAAAACCTGGTTTTGACAGCACATGAATTAAAGCAAAAATTAAAAACGGCAGATGGCAATTTTCGTCAACAGCGTAGGAAGGGTTAAATAATTATATTAACAATACTTTAATATCAGACTTGATATACGAGGTTTTACTCTGACATGAAGGTCCTCTATATCCAATTGGGATTATCCCAATTGGACATAGAGGATCTTCATGTCAGATCTTCATGTCGCCATGTACATCATTAAACTAATTTGCATGTATAACTATTTGTTTCGTATAACAATTACATGGATACCATAATCGTAATGGTTGATGTTATTCTCCAAGGTAGCACAAAACACATGCATAAAGCTGGTAAAATGCTGGTTTGGTCATTTAAAAGCAATTCTCAATGTGCGAAACAAATGTACCGTAATAACCCTAAATAGTCGGACCCAAAAACCTGAAACAAATTGTATCCAAGTACATTGTTATTGAGATGAAACCCGAGTACTGCCATACTAACCGTAAATATTTGGATGCTCACTGTTGGTAGGGAAAGAATATTATTAGTAGTGTCATTTCTGAGGATTCCATGACGATATTGTTCCTACCTTTTTAGCTCGACTATTCGAAGAATAAGTAGAGCTTATGTTGTCACCCCGGCGTCGGCGTCGGCGTCGGCGTCACCGTCACGCCTTGGTTAAGGTTTTTAGTATATGGAATACTACTGGCCCTACACCCACCATACTTGCACAACTTCATCTCCTAGTGATGTACATCAATAACCCCTGATCTATATTTGACCTTGACCTACATTTCATCCTGAATTACTTAGTTAATTCCCCTTGGTTAAGGTTTTTAGTCAACCTTGGTTAAGGTTTTTAGTCAAGCTTGTACATGGAATACTATTGTGCATACAGACACCATACTTGGAGAACCTTTTCTCATAGCGATGTACATCAATAACCCCTGATCTATATTTGACCTTGACCTACATTTCCTCTTGAATTACTTACTTAATTCCCCTTGGTTAAGGTTTTTAGTCAACCTTGGTTAAGGTTTTTAGTCAAGCTTGTACATGGAATACTATTGTGCATACAGACACCATACTTGAACAACCTTTTCTCATAGGGATGTACATCAATAACCCCTGATCTATATTTGACCTTGACCTACATTTCCTCTTGAATTACTTAGTTAATTCCCCTTGGTTAAGGTTTTTCGTCAAGCTTGTATATGGAATATTCCTGGCCCTACACCCACCATACTTGGACAACTTCATCTCCTATTGATGTACATCAACAACCACTGACCTATATTTGACCTTCACCTACATTTAACCTTGAAATACTTAGTTAATTCCCCTTGGTTAAGGTTTTTAGTCAACCTTGTTTAAGGTTTTTAGTCAAGCTTGTACATGGAATACTATTGTGCATACAGACACCATACTTGGACAACCTTTTCTCATAGGGATGTACATCAATAACCCCTGATCTATATTTGACCTTGACCTACATTTCCTCTTGAATTACTTAGTTAATTCCCCTTGGTTAAGGTTTTTAGTCAAGCTTGTATATGGAATACTCCTGGCCCTACACCCACCATACTTGGACAACTTCATATCCTAGTGATGTACATCAACAACCCCTGACTTATATTTGACCTTGACCTACATTTAACCTTGAATTACATAGTTAATTCCCCTTTGTTAAGGTTTTTAGTCAACCTTGGTTAAGGTTTTTGGTCAAGCTTGTACATGGAATACTAGTGTGCATACAGACACCATACTTGGACAACCTTTTCTCATAGGAATGTACATCAATAACCCCTGATCTATATTTGACATTGACCTACATTTCCTCTTCAATTACTTAGTTAATTCCCCTTGTTTAAGGTTTTTAGTGTAGCTTGTTTATGTAATATTCCTGGCCCTACACCCACCATACTTGGACAACTTCATCTCCTAGTGATGTACATCAACAGCCACTGACCTATATTTGACCTTGACCTACATTTAACTTTGAATTACTTAGTTAATTCCCCTTGGGTAAGGTTTTTAGTCAAGCTTGTACATGGAAAACTATTGTGCATACTAACACCATACTTGGACAACCTTTTCTCATAGCGATGTACATCAATAACCCCTGATCTATATTTGACCTTGACCTACATTTCCTCTTGAATTACTTACTTAATTCTCCTTGGTTAAGGTTTTTAGTCAAGCTTGTAGATGCAATACTCCTGGCCCTACACCAACCATACTTGGACAACTTCATATCCTAGTGATGTACATCAATAATCCCTGACCTATATTTAACCTTGACCTACTTTTATCCTTGGATTACTTTCTTATTTCCCCTTGGTTAAGGTTTTTAGTCAAGCTTGTATATGGAATATTCCTGGGCCTACAGCAACCATACTTGGAAAACTTCATCTCCTAGTGATGTACATCAATAACCCCTGACCTATATCTGACATTGACCTACATTTAACCTTGAATTACTTACTTAATTTCCCTTCGTTAAGGTTTTTAGTCAACCTTGGTTAAGGTTTTTATGCAGGCTGCGGCCACATTGACCTACATTTAACCATGAATTACTTACTTATTTTCCCTTGGTTAAGGTTTTTAGTCAACCTTGGTTAAGGTTTTTATGCAGGCCGCGGCCACCTTGTTTGTCAAGCTATGTGTACATCGACAACCCTCGTAGTCGAGCTATGCTGTTCTCCTACAGGTCTTGTTTTGATTGTTGATTTTTCAACTTGAACCCTTTTCCCCCATGTTAAATTCCCATAGACAAATCATATTTCCTATTAAAATCAATACCTGTATTTGATAAGATTTACAAAATAAAAAGAAGGCTCATTTTGATAATATTAATCAGGGCTCCAGATAAGGAATTAGTAATTGAGTATTTTCATTCTATCATTTCTGATGCAATTGGGCATTTCAAAATTTAAATTGGGTAAAATAATATTACACTACTGTTTACACATCAACATACATCAATTATTTAATAGTTTGCTTCGAAATGAAAACATATATTGGCATTTCATTAGAATTGTCTCCTTGTGTTTTGATGGAAAGTAAGAAAAAGATGCTATATTTGTGGTCTGTTTAATGTTTTCTGCAGAATGATAAAGGTACCACAAAGTGAATGGGGTTTAATATTGTTCCTACCTTTTTTAGCTCGACTAGTCGAAGAATAAGTAGAGCTTATGTTGTCACCCCGGCGTCGGCGTCGACGCCGAGGCGTCGGCGTCACCGTCACGCCTTGGTCAAGGTTTTTAGTCAAGCTTGTATATGGAATACTACTGGCCCTACACCACCATACTTGGACAACTTCATCTCCTAGTGATGTACATCAATAACCCCTGACCTATATTTGACCTTCACCTACATTTAACCTTGAATTACTTACTTAATTCCCCTTGGTTAAGGTTTTTACTCGACCTTGGTTAAGCTTTTTACTCAAGCTTGTACATGGAATACTATTGTGCATACAGACACCATACTTGGACAACCTTTTCTCATAGTGATGTACATCAATAACCCCTGATCTATATTTGACCTTGACCTACATTTCCTCTTGAATTACTTACTTAATTCTCTTTGGTTAAGGTTTTTAGTCAAGCTTGTAGATGGAATACTCATGGCCACCCTACACCAACCATACTTGGACAACTTCATCTCCTAGTGATGTACATCAACAACCCCTGACCTATATTTGACCTTCACCTACATTTAACCTTAAATTACTTACTTAATTCCCCTTGGTTAAGGTTTTTACTCAACCTTGGTTAAGGTTTTTAGTCAAGCTTGTAGATGGAATACTATTGTGCATACAGACACCATACTTGGATAACTTTTTCTCATAGGGATGTACATCAATAACCCCTGACCTATTTATTTACCTTCACCTACATTTAACCTTGAATTACTTGGTTAATGTTTATAGTCAAGCTTGTATATGGAATACTTCTGGGCCTACATCAACCATACTTGGACAACTTCATCTCCTAGTGATGTACATCAATAATCTCTGACCTATATTTGACCTTGACCTAATTTTATCCTTGGATTACTTACTTATCTCCCCTTGGTTACGGTTTTTACTCAAGCTTGTATATGGAATACTCATGGGCCTACAGCAACCATACTTGGAAAACGTTATCTCCTAGTGATGTACATCAATAACCCCTGACCTATATCTGACATTGACCTACATTTAACCTTGAATTACTTACTTAATTTCCCTTGGTTAATGTTTTTAGTCAACCTTGGTTAAGGTTTTTATGCAGGCCGCAGCCACCTTCTTTGTCAAGCTATGTGTACATCGACAACCCTCGTAGTCGAGCTATGCTGTTCTCCTACAGATCTTGTTTTATTGTTGATTTATCAACTTGAACCATTTTAGGTAAAAAATAGCTCCTATGAATTTTTTTAGAACACAATATTCAAAATGGCTGCTAACGCCATTTTGAAATACAGTAAAATCGCGATGGCTCAAAATGCGATGGCTCATAATGTCGGGCTCGCTCGAAATAGCATCGCGGTCCCGATAATTTTCCCTATATGTTTAATGTATTTTACAATGTGATTTCTTTTCAAGTGCAGTTAATTGTCTAAAGTGGTGCAATTTTATTGTTAACGTTGTTGATTGCGATCAACGACATACGTCGATTTATTCAATATTCTGGGCTTCAGCCACTCTGCGCATTTAATAGAGTCTGTCATAAGTCATTGGTTGTTTTTTGTGGTAACTCCTGTGTTATACTTGAGAAAGCCGAGTAGCACAGGAACATCCAGAATCGTTTCTCGGCTTCAAGTAAAGTCTTTAGAGCTTAAAATTAAAAATGGCTGCTAACGCCATTTTGAAATATATAAAATGCATTATCTCTGTAACGAGATATTTAAAGCAAGAAACACAAATGAGGTGTCATTTCCCAATTATAATACAATGCCAAAACTGCTGGTATGGTTACTTTTTAGGTTGGACCTTTAAATCCAAGATGGCCACCATCCACCATCTTAAAATGCTTAATACTCCATATTGTTGGTGGTAGCTAAGCTAAAAGTAAAAGTAATGTTTATATATATTCACAAATCTTTGCATGCCACACCTGCTGGAGGGTGTGTGTGTGTGTGTGTGTTGGTTTGGAAGTCACTAGTCCCTGTAAATTCAAGTTGGCCGCCGCCCAATATCTTGGACACATAAAACACAATATTTATGTGGGGAAAAGTAAGTTAAAGGTACAATTGGTGCGATATTTGCGCTAATTTTATCAGACCACACCCTGGAATGGCTAATTGTTAGGTTGGAAGTTATTGGGGTTTGGAACCAAGATGGCCATCATCCTCCATCTTGAAAAGATAAAACACAACATATGCAAGATGGCATATGCTAAAAGTACCAAAATATGAGTATTTCACACATTTTAGCAGTCCACCTCCGCTGTAAAAGCACTTTGATAATTTGGAGATTATCAATGCCTTGAAATCCAAGATGGCAGCTGTTTTGTGAAATCCTAAATGTATTATATATGGGGCATTATAAGTTACAATTACACAACATTTTCTTACAATTAATTTATAACTTTGCGAACTTGTTGTTTATTGGCTGTATATTATCCTTAGTTTTAAATCCAAGATAGCTTATGTGTGCCATCTTGAAAGAAAACATTAATTTAAATATATCCTAAGGATGGAGAATCAAATTGTGTGGCTGTTCTAAATGATATAAGATTGGAGAAGTCACATGAATTAATTCTTATTGTTTAAGTTTAGGCTCAAAGATATGAGATGACCATTAAATGCTCTGTGTAAAATCATACAGTGCTCTAGTGTTATGACTATTAGGACTAGTTAAAGCCAGTACATATTCTTTATTGAATCAAAGGCATTATTGTTCATTGATTTTTCGAACTTTACTCAAAAATGGTGGCATTATTCCATATTTAAAGGCATACATATTAATACTAGTGTTACAATATTACCTATGAGTTCTAAGGTTACTACATGAGTCGCTGTAAGTCAATACAAGAAGATGTGTTAAATGTTGTTCTTACTTCTATATATAAGTGTCAGTCAGTTGTTCATCAACTCATCACCGACTGACCATGATGCTAGGTGTTGTTTGTTAGATATTGCTCGCATGTCGTCTATCATAGTTCTGTAATTCGAAAATATGAATCTATAAGGGGCCGGAGTTGTGGCCACCTCTAGTGATAAATTTAGTATAATTCAATTTATATATTCTTGATGAATATGTCTTACATGGAAACTGGCCTCTCCAAGCACTGAAGTCACATATATAGCATGTTAGTTTGATGTAAATTGTAGAACTACCATGAATGAAGAGTTAGTGGTGAGCTAACTACTAAGAAATGAATCAATCAATTAAATAATATGTTACGCCTGTTCTACACAAACCGGCCAGTCCGTGTTCACCATGTACACATATAAACTATTTCCTGTGCCACACATATGTTAATGTTTCTCGGCGTAAACTGGTGTGGAAATATCACTTGATCACTGATTGATGCTTATGAAATACATAAATTGCTACAACACAGACAATGTGACCACAACTCAAATTGACTCCTAGCTATGTTACATATCCAATAAATTATCACTATCTACAAGTGGTGTTTGGTTGGGAGCATGCGATGGGTAATTAAACGACAAGGATTTAATCTTACTGGAATGCCGACCTAGTTTGGCCCTCGGGTATGTCTTTGAATTTCTTGTATGTGAGAGTTGAATCTCGTTTTACCCCTTATAGGAGTAATACAATTATTTCTAATCCTATCACTTTTAGGAGAAGGTGCCAAATGACTTAGGAGTGGTGAGGACCTGACACCAGGTCAGGTTATTCTGATTTCAGGGCTGACTATATATTTTTCTGTAAATATTCAGTTCTGATTTTGGGAATTACCCCCCCCCCCATCACAACATGCCAAAAATGACATTAACTGTTAACATGCCGTTAAACACCATTACACAAAATAAAATCACTATCTACAATCATAGAACTGTATGTACATGTTCAGCTCGCTGTTTATCATTATCTACAGTTATATAAAGGCGTGTATCTGTTGCAATGCAGTCATTGAGTTACTCTCTTTAGATAACTCACATATGTAAGCATGTTGTTGGTTATGACTGCTTCTACCACCAAAACACTGAAGTGAGGATAGCATACACACTATCCCACACACATGTCTCTGACTGTGACTCTCATATTAAATGTAGATGATAGGCATATATTTGATTGGAGATAATAACTGTACTGAGTGTTATGCATTTCAAGATGGGAATATCAGGCCCGTACGCAGGAATTAATTTAGGGGGGTGCGTTATCGACGGCGCGAAGGGCTAAACATTGTTTTTTTGCATATTCACGGACAGACCTCGGCAGATTAACCATTTCACGCCTAAATAACTGGAATGAATTTTGATATGTTAATTTTGCAACCCATTCCAACCATCACAAAATGATTTTCAGACCAGTCCATTTATGAACATGAGGTGTTTTTGTTCTCAAAATTGTGAAAATTACTTGCAAAAAATGCAGATCCTGATGAGACCAATACAACTATACAGGCCTGTGGTTTTGGAACGGGTTAAGGGGGCTGCGTACGCACCCGTCGCACCCCCTCTGCGTACGGGCCTGAATATACCGAACAGCTTTGACTCCTGTGCTATGGTAACAGAGAAATTGACAAATAGTCATCCGAGTAGTCATTTATTAAACAAAGACTGTTCATTTCCGCTTGTACAGTATCGCATTGCTGTACCAGTTATAACAACTTTCCACTTTGACATTAATTATTATCGGACACTATATTACCAACCTTTAATCACTGCTTTTTCTTTTCAGATTAAAATATTGTAAATACTAAACAGTAACCATTTTTTTTATTTCACAGTAAGATTAATATATACCCGTAGGTTAAACATAAAAGCCATTTTGAATTTTAAGCTCTAAAATATTTTTCCATACATTTTGAAAACTGCATAAGAGCTATGTTTTACCTAAAATGTTTCAAGTTGACAAATCAACAATAAAAAAGGTATGAACAATATGGTCACAGAATCCTTAGAAATGACCGTACTGTATATAAAACAACTCTTAACAGACAATTTCGTTCAAGATTGGAACACTAGAATAAATGAACAGGCTGGAGGTTGAAACCGACAGATGGCATAGACCAATTAGTACACCCTTTTATGATAGTAAATGTAAATTATATAACGTGTTAGAAGATGAATTTCATTTCTTGTTTATATGTCTTGTCTACAATGACTTGAGGGTACGCTACATCGGCCGATACTACATGTATAGAAGTAGACCTAACATGTTAAAATTAGTAACACTGTTTCACTACAGCGTCTTGTATAATAAAGCTTGGGAATTTCATTTTCAGAGCGTCCGAAAAACGTAACAAAATTATATCTCAGCTAAACAGATATATGTAGTAATTTACTCTAGAAATAAATGGAAATCAATTGTGTATAATTATTGATAGAAATATTTATATAAAATGCACAGTATAGTCTCAGTACAGGCTGCGCGAATGCGCAGGCTGACCTGGGGCTACACTGATCGCCAAGTCGACACGTCCATTTATGTCATTTCCTACCATACATTCATATACCGTTTGTTTACAGTATGACATGTATTATATGTGAATGTACATGACTGTATTATTTATGTGACTACATGTAGTTGTTTAACGCTATTGTGATGCTGATTTAAAGCGCATTTGCCTAAAACAAAAACTCTCCCGAAATTTAAAAATTCTTTAACTACTAGTAAGCTTTATATGATTTGCTTCGTTAAATTATATTATACTCGTGTGGAATGTAGATACATGTATTATTTGTGCAATATTACTTTTAAACGAAAGTGGGTGGTGGTCAGGCGAACGAGACGGCGTAAATTAACGGTAGGGGTTCCTCCTTATAGGAATCACGATTTGCCTGGTTTGGCCCTCATGTACGTTTTTATCTTTGGCTCTTTTGTTACCTGGGAGTTGAATTGGGTTATTACTCATTATAAAAGTAGTAAGATTATTAGTGATCCTACTGCTTTTGGGAGGGGCCAAGTGATTCTGGTGTGGCGAGGACCTGGCATCAGCTCAGGATTATTCTGATTTCAGGGCTGAATATATAGTTTTGTTATTGTAAATATTCAGTTCTTATTTTGGGATTTTCCCCCCATTTGTATATGTACTTGAACATGTACATGTACTTGTACAGGTAATATATGGGATTTAGTACTAAACCCATTGACCCGGCCTTAAATAACCTTAGCTGTTGATAGGCCGTTAAACCCCAACAAACAAACAAAGAAACAAACTTTTAAATGACAATTGGAATACAACGTATGATCAAAGTATTCCTGTTTGAGGGAAAGAACGTTCATGCCATGACTCTACCACTGATGCATTGTTTTATGTATGTGTACACATATGTATATGTGTCTATATGTACTTAATATATAGACATGTAATACTATACCACATTTAGAAAGAAGATATATATGTATATGGGTGTGTATATGTGCGTATATGTGTGTATATGTATATGCATGTTTGCATGTGTGTGTACATATGTATGTCTATGTGTATGTATGTCTATTTCTCATTTATTGTTAAAAGTAATACGAGCTATAACACTTAGTACACACTGTGATCAGTAAGCGGAGACTGCGATATACATCAGTGTATGATACAAGTACAGATATAATGTATTAGTGGTCGCGGCATTGTATGAAATCTATTTGCCTATTTGCCACGATTGTGGTGTTTCTGCATTTATTATATTTAGTAGTTTACCCATGTACGCCATCTTGTATTGTAGGTATATGATACCATAGTCATGTATGTATGCTCATTAGGCAATTGCCTCGATGCAATAAACTATTCTATTCTATATATTATGTGTTTCCCGAAACAGATGGTGTCCGGATATTTGGGTTATTACTGTAGTCTTACTTTCTTGACCAGGGTCTGTGTTTATTACCGGAATCTTGATTTGTCTGGTTTATGCCTCGGGTACATTTTTGGCTTGATGTATGTGAGAGTTAATCCTGTTATACCCATTGTGTGGGTGGTTGGTCGGGTGAACCTGATGGCGTAAATTAATGGTATGGGTTCCTCCTTATAGGAATCACGATTTGCCTGGTTTGGCCCTCGGGTACGTTTTTATCTTTGGCTCTCTTGTTACCTGGGAGTTGAATTGGGTTATTGCCCATTATAAAAGTAGTAAGATTATTAGTGATCCTGCTGCTTTTGGGAGGGGGCCAAGTGATTCTGGTGTGGCGAGGACATGGCATCAGATCAGGATTATTCTGATTTCGGGGCTGAATATACAGTTTTTAGCTCACCTGAGCGAAGCTCATGTGAGCTATTGTGACCGCAATGTGTCCGTCGTCCATCGTCGTCCGTCGTCCGTCGTCCGTGAATATTTTCAAACGTCTTCTCCTCGGTAACCATTGGGCCTATGGTCACCAAACTTCATGGTCATGGTCCTTAGGTAGGGGGATTACAAAATTGGTAAAATGACGTCAACACATAATCCAAGATGGCCGCCGTCTAAAAATAGCACAAATCCTCAAATAATCTTCTTCTCAAGAACCACCAACCGGATTTCGACAAAACTTGTTAGGAATGCTCTTGTTGAAATGGGGTAAAAAATGGGCGTGGCCCATGGGGTCAAATTTTATTTTTGACCGAATATGGTCACGTCATATATCAAATCGAAGGTATCAACGAGGCGATCACTCTGGTGCATTTTTTTAAAAAGTCGGATGGTTACGTCATCCAAGATGGCCGTCGAAAGGTCAAAAGGCTTTCTTTTATTAGGGGGGGGGGGGTCAAAAGTGGGCGTGGCCCGTGGGGTCAAATTTTATTTTTGACCAATATGGTCACGTCTATTTCAAATCGAAGGTATCAAAGAGGCGATCGCTGTGGTGCATTTTTTGTCGAAATTGGATTGTCATGTCATCCAAGATGGCCGCCGAAAGGTCAAAAGGTTCTTTTATTAGAGATTTAAAAATTCTTCTTCACACGAACCGCTTGGCCCATGGTGGCCAAACTTCACAGTTATGGTCCATGGGTGAAGCCTTTTCAGATTTATTAAAACGGAGGTCGTCGCTAATCCAAGATGGCCGCCGTCTAAAAATAGCGCAAATTCTTGAAAAATCTTCTTCTCATGAACCGCCAGCCGGATTTCGATGAAACTTGGTATGAATGATCGATGTACAATGCTCTTTCAAAGTTGTTAAAATGGTGTCCCGGGGGTCAAAAATGGGCGTGGCCCGTGGGGTCAAATTGGGGTCAAATTTTATTTTTGACCGAATATGGTCATGTCTATATCAAATTGAAGGTATTAAAGAGGCGATCGCTCTGGTACATTTTTTGTCGAAATTGGATGGTCATGTCATCCACGATGGCCACCGAAAGGTCAAAGGGTCGTTCTTTTATTAGAGATTTCAAAATTCCTCTTCACACGAACCGCTTGGCCCATGGTGGCCAAACTTCACAGTTATGGTCCATGGGTGAAGCCTTTTCATATTTGTTAAAACTGAGGTCGTCGCTAATCCAAGATGGCCGCCGTCTAAAAATAGCACAAATTCTTAACACAACTTCTTCTCATGAACCGCCAGCCGGATTTCGACGAAACTTGGTAGGAATGATCGATGTTCAATGCTCTTTCAAAGGTGTTAAAATGGTGACCCCGGGGTCAACAATGGGCGTGGCCCGTGGCGTCAAATTCTGACCAAATATGCTCATGGCATATATCAAATTGAAGGTATCGATGAGGCGATTGCTCTGGTGCAATATTTGTCGGAATCGGATGATTATGTCATCCATGATGGCCTCCAAAAGGTCCATTTATTCGAGATTTTGAACGTCTTTTTCTCAGGAACCACATGGCCAATGCTGGCCAAACTTCATAGTAAGCTAAGATCCTTGGGTGAAACATTTTCAGATTTGGTAAAATGAGTCATTGCTTAATCCAAGATGACCGCCATCTAAAAATAGCACATTTTTTTTAAAACATATGAACTCAATGTCACATTGTCGTCTTGAACATGTACATGTACTTCTACAGGCAATATATGGGATTTATAACTAGCTGTTGATAGGCCATGCATCCTTATTGAAATCCCGACCAGAGACCTGGTTTGGCGCTCAGATACGTCTTTGGCATTCTTGTATGTGAGAGTTGAATCTGATTATATCACTTACAGTTTATCAGTTATCGGATTATTCGTAACCGTGTTGCTTTCAGTGACTTTGGTGTGGTATGGACCTGGCATCGGGTCAGATGATACTAATTTCAGGACTGCATATACATTTTTTTCGATGTAAATATTCCTTTCTGATTTTGGGACCCCCTCTCCCAATGCAGCAGGTTAAATGCGGGATCGAACTCGTTGGCACGGCCTTGAATGACATTAGCTGTTGGTAGGCTGTTACACACCAATATATCAAGTCATTCATCAGTCTAGCTATCCGATTCCACATGTGCATTCGCAGCGACTAAGTCATATGCATATAACAGTTTAAACACAAATACCGTGTATTGACCATCAGTTTCAGATATAACACATAGCAAATCTCTCTCATTATCCATACACAACTTCACGGGATCGGAGTCATACGCTAACATCAAGCTCTTTAACCTTAGCGATAAGCGCTAGCAATAACCCCAGCTAGCAATAACCCGCTAGCGATAACTTTCGGACCCATTAGCAATAGTTTATAACGGACCAAACGTGTATTATACAAGGATACAAGGAACAAGATCACACAACGGACTGTGAAGAATTTGTTGTATAGATAATAGTAATATAATAGAAAGTTACACTTCGAAAACAGAACTTGAAAAATATTAAAATACAAAAATAACACGAAAATGGACAACTAGTGACCCCAAGAGGTACCCCAATTGTACCCCTTAAGAGGAATGTGAGTGACGGCATGAACCCCCGTCTATGTTGTCTAGTATACATGTCCCAACAACAGGAACACACGATTGAGTGGGGCACTTCTCCCGAAGCACTTGTAAAAACGTATGTTTTATCCGGGTATGACAAAAATAACGCGAAAATGGCCAACTGGTGACCCCAGGACCCCTATTGCGACCCCTTAAGGGGAATGTGACGGCATGAAACCCCGTCTATGTTGTCTAGTATACATGTCCCAACAACAGGAACACACGATTGAGTGGGGCACTTCTCCCGAAGCACTTGTAACAAAGTATGTTTTATCCGGGTATGACATAAATAACGCGAAAATGGGCAACTGGTGACACCAGGATCCCCATATGGACCCATTAAGGGGAATGTGACGGCACGAACTCCCGTCTATGTTGTCTAGTATACATGTCTCAACAACAGGAACACACGATTGAGTGGGGCACTTCTCCCGAAGCACTTGTAAAAAAATATATTTATCAGGGTATGACAAAAATAACTTGAAAATGGCCAACTGGTGACCCAATGACCCCTATTGCGACCCCTTAAGGGGAATGTGACGGCATGAACCCCCGTCTATGTTGTCTAGTATATATGTCTCAACAATAGGAACACACGATTGAGTGGGGCACTTCTCCCGAAGCACTTGTAAAAAAGTATGTTTTATCCGACTATGACAAAAATAACGCGAAAATGGGCAACTGGTGACCCCAGGACCCCTATGGAGACCCCTTAAGGGGAATGTGACGGCATGAACCCCCGTCTATGTTGTCTAGTATATATGTCTCAACAATAGGAACACACGATTGAGTGGGTCACTTCTCCCGAAGCACTTGTAAAAAAGTATGTTTTATCCGACTATGACAAAAATAACGCGAAAATGGGCAACTTGTGACCCCAGGACCCATATTGCGACCCCTTAAGGGGAATGTGACGGCATGAACCCCCGTCTATGTTGTCTAGTATACATGTCTCAACAATAGGAACACACGATTGAGTGGGGCACTTCTCCAGAAGCACTTGTAAAATAATATGTTTATCCGGGTATGACAAAAATAACGCGAAAATGGGCAACTGGTGACCCAAGGACCCCTATTGCGACCCCTTAAGGGGAATGTGACGGCATGAACCCCAACCCCCGTCTATGTTGTCTAGTATATATGTCTCAACAATAGGAACACACGATTGAGTGGAGCACTTCTCCCGAAGCACTTGTAAAAAAGTATGTTTTATCCGACTATGACAAAAATAACGCGAAAATGGGCAACTGGTGACCCCAGGACCCCTATGGAGACCCCTTAAGGGGAATGTGACGGCATGAACCCCCGTCTATGTTGTCTAGTATATATGTCTCAACAATAGGAACACACGATTGAGTGGGGCACTTCTCCCGAAGCACTTGTAAAATAATTTGTTTCATCCGACTATGACACAAATAACTCGAAAATGGCCAACTGGTGACCCCAGGACCCCTATTGCGACCCCTTAAGGGGAATGTGACGGCATGAACCCCCGTCTATGTTGTCTAGTATATATGTCTCAACAATAGGAACACACGATTGAGTGGGGCACTTCTCCCGAAGCACTTGTAAAAAAATATGTTTTATCCGACCATGACAAAAATAACGCGAAAATGTGCAACTGGTGACCCCAGGACCCCTATTGCGACCCCTTAAGGAGAATGTGACGGCATGAACCCCCGTCTATGTTGTCTAGTATATATGTCTCAACAATAGGAACACACGATTGAGTGGGGCACTTCTCCCGAAGCACTTGTAAAATAATTTGTTTCATCCGACTATGACACAAATAACTCGAAAATGGCCAACTGGTGACCCCAGGACCCCTATTGCGACCCCTTAAGGGGAATGTGACGGCATGAACCCCGTCTATGTTGTCTAGTATATATGTGTCAACAATAGGAACACACGATTGAGTGGGGCACTTCTCCCGAAGCACTTGTAAAAAAGTATGTTTTATCCGACTATGACAAAAATAACGCGCAAATGGGCAACTTGTGACCCCAGGACCCATATTGCGACCCCTTAAGGGGAATGTGACGGCATGAACCCCCGTCTATGTTGTCTAGTATACATGTCTCAACAATAGGAACACACGATTGAGTGGGGCACTTCTCCCAGAAGCACTTGTAAAAAAGTATGTTTTATCCGACTATGACAAAAATAACGCGGAAATTGGCAACTTGTGACACCAGGACCCATATTGCGACCCCTTAAGGGGAATGTGACGGCATGAACCCCCGTCTATGTTGTCTAGTATACATGTCTCAACAATAGGAACACACGATTGAGTGGGGCACTTCTCCCGAATCACTTGTAAAAAAGTATGTTTTATCCGACTATGACAAAAATAACGCAAAACAAATGGGCAACTGGTGACCCACAGGCCCCTATGGAGATCCCCTTAAGGGAATGTGACGGCATGAACCACCGTCTATGTTGTCTAGTATATATGTCTCAACAATAGGAACACACGATTGAGTGGGGCACTTCTCCAGAAGCACTTGTAAAATAATATGTTTATCCGGGTATGACAAAAATAACGCGAAAATGGGCAACTGGTGACCCAAGGACCCCTATTGCGACCCCTTAAGGGGAATGTGACGGCATGAACCCCCGTCTATGTTGTCTAGTATATAAGTCTCAACAATAGGAACAGACGATTGAGTGGGGCACTTCTCCCGAAGCACTTGTAAAAAAGTATGTTTTATCCGACTATGACAAAAATAACGCAAAAATGGGCAACTGGTGACCCCAGGACCCCTATGGAGACCCCTTAAGGGGAATGTGACGGCATGAACCACCGTCTATGTTGTCTAGTATATATGTCTCAACAATAGGAACACACGATTGAGTGGGGCACTTCTCCAGAAGCACTTGTAAAATAATATGTTTATCCGGGTATGACAAAAATAACGCGAAAATGGGCAACTGGTGACCCAAGGACCCCTATTGCGACCCCTTAAGGGGAATGTGACGGCATGAACCCCCGTCTATGTTGTCTAGTATATAAGTCTCAACAATAGGAACACACGATTGAGTGGGGCACTTCTCCCGAAGCACTTGTAAAAAAGTATGTTTTATCCGACTATGACAAAAATAACGCGGAAATGGGCAACTGGTGACCCCGGGACCCCTATGGAGACCCCTTAAGGGGAATGTGACGGCATGAACCCCCGTCTATGTTGTCTAGTATATATGTCTCAACAATAGGAACACACGATTGAGTGGGGCACTTCTCCCGAAGCACTTGTAAAATAATTTGTTTCATCCGACTATGACACAAATAACTCGAAAATGGCCAACTGGTGACCCCAGAACCCCTATTGCGACCCCTTAAGGGGAATGTGACGGCATGAACCCCCGTCTATGTTGTCTAGTATATATGTGTCAACAATAGGAACACACGATTGAGTGGGGCACTTCTCCCGAAGCACTTGTAAAAAAGTATGTTTTATCCGACTATGACAAAAAATAACGCGCAAATGGGCAAACTTGTGTACCCCAGGACCCATATTGCGACCCCTTAAGGGGGAATGTGTGACGGTCATGAACCCCGCCCCCGTCTATGATTGTCTAGTATACAATGTCTCAACAATTAGGAAACACACGATTGAGTGTGGGGCCACTTCTACCCAGAAGCACTTGTAAAAAAAGTATTGTTTTTAATCCGACTATGGACAAAAATAACGCGGAAAAATTGGCAAACTTGTGACACCAGGACCCATATTGCGGGGACCCCCTTAAGGCGGGAAATGTGAGACCGGCATGAAACCCCGTTCTATGTTGTCTAGTTGTATACATGTCTCAACAATAGGAAACACGATTGATGTGGGGCAACCCTCTCCCGAAATCCACTTGTAAAAAAAGATTTGTTTTTATCCGGACTATTGACAAAATAACGCAAAAAATGAACTGGTGACCCCAGGACCCCTATGGAGACCCCTTAGGGGAATGAGTCTGACAAAGCATGAACCACCCCCGTCTTATGTTGTAACTTAGTATATATGTCTCAAACAATAGGAACACACAATTGAGTGGGGGCACTTCTCCGAAGCACTTGTAAAAAATATGTTTATCCGGGGTTATGACAAAAAATAACCCGAAAATTTTTGGGCAACTTGTCATCCTAGGACCCATTATTGCGACCCCTTAAGGGGCAATGTGACGGCATGGAACACACGTCTATTTGTTGTCTAGTTATATGTCTCAAAAATTAGGAGCACAGGATTGAGTGGGGCAACTTTCTCCGAAGCACTTGTAAACAAGTATGTTTTTTCCGACTATGACAGACATAAGTCGAAAATGGCCAACTAGTGATATCAGGACCCCTATTGCGACCCCTTAAGGGGAATGTGACGGCATGAACCCCCGTCAATGTTGTCTAGCATATATGTCTCAACAATAGGAACAGACGATTGAGTGGGGCACTTCTCCCGAAGCACTTGTAAAAAAGTATGTTTTATCCGACTATGACAAAAATAACGCAAAAATGGGCAACTGGTGACCCCAGGACCCCTATGGAGACCCCTTAAGGGGAATGTGACGGCATGAACCACCGTCTATGTTGTCTAGTATATATGTCTCAACAATAGGAACACACGATTGAGTGGGGCACTTCTCCAGAAGCACTTGTAAAATAATATGTTTATCCGGGTATGACAAAAATAACGCGAAAATGGGCAACTGGTGACCCAAGGACCCTATTGCGACCCCCTTAAGGGGAATGTGACGGCATGAACCCCAGTCTATGTTGTCTAGTATATAAGTCTCAACAATAGGAACACACGATTGAGTGGGGCACTTCTCCCGAAGCACTTGTAAAAAAGTATGTTTTATCCGACTATGACAAAAATAACGCGGAAATGGGCAACTGGTGACCCCGGGACCCCTATGGAGACCCCTTAAGGGGAATGTGACGGCATGAACCCCCGTCTATGTTGTCTAGTATATATGTCTCAACAATAGGAACACACGATTGAGTGGGGCACTTCTCCCGAAGCACTTGTAAAATAATTTGTATTCATCCGACTATGACACAAATAACTCGAAAATGGCCAACTGTGACCCCAGGACCCCTATTGCGACCCTATAAGGGGAATGTGACGGCATGAACCCCCGTCTATGTTGTCTAGTATATATGTGTCAACAATAGGAACACACGATTGAGTGGGGCACTTCTCCCGAAGCACTTGTAAAAAAGTATGTTTTATCCGACTATGACAAAAATAACGCGCAAATGGGCAACTTGTGACCCCAGGACCCATATTGCGACCCCTTAAGGGGAATGTGACGGCATGAACCCCCGTCTATGTTGTCTAGTATACATGTCTCAACAATAGGAACACACGATTGAGTGGGGCACTTCTCCCAGAAGCACTTGTAAAAAAGTATGTTTTATCCGACTATGACAAAAATAACGCGGAAATTGGCAACTTGTGACACCAGGACCCATATTGCGACCCCTTAAGGGGAATGTGACGGCATGAACCCCCGTCTATGTTGTCTAGTATACATGTCTCAACAATAGGAACACACGATTGAGTGGGGCACTTCTCCCGAATCACTTGTAAAAAAGTATGTTTTATCCGACTATGACAAAAATAACGCAAAAATGGGCAACTGGTGACCCCAGGACCCCTATGGAGACCCCTTAAGGGGAATGTGACGGCATGAACCACCGTCTATGTTGTCTAGTATATATGTCTCAACAATAGGAACACACAATTGAGTGGGGCACTTCTCCCGAAGCACTTGTAAAAAAATATGTTTATCCGGGTATGACAAAAATAACCCGAAAATGGGCAACTTGTCATCCTAGGACCCATATTGCGACCCCTTAAGGGCAATGTGACGGCATGAACACCCGTCTATGTTGTCTAGTATATATGTCTCAAAATTAGGAGCACAGGATTGAGTGGGGCACTTCTCCCGAAGCACTTGTAAACAAGTATGTTTTTTCCGACTATGACAGACATAAGTCGAAAATGGCCAACTAGTGATATCAGGACCCCTATTGCGACCCCTTAAGGGGAATGTGACGGCATGAACCCCCGTCAATGTTGTCTAGCATATATGTCTCAACAATAGGAACACACGATTGAGTGGGGCACTTCTCCCGAAGCACTTGTAAAATAATATGTTTTATCCGGGTATGACAGAAATAACTCGAAAATGGCCAACTGGTGACACCAGTCCCCCTATTGCGACCCTTTAAGGGGAATGTGACGGCATGAACCCCCGTCTAAGTTGTCTAGTACATATGTCTGAATAATAGGGAAACACCATTGAGTGGGGCACTTCTCCCGAAGCACTTGTAAAAACGTATGTTTTATCCGGTATGACAAAAATAACGCGAAAATGGGCAACTGGTGACCCCAGGATCCCCATATGGACCTCTTAAGGGGAATGTGACGGCATGAACCCCCGTCTAAGTTGTCTAGTATATATGTCTGAATAATAGGAAAACACCATTGAGTGGGGCACTTCTCCGAAGCACTTGTAAAATATTATGTTTTATACGGGTAAGTAAAAAATAGCTCGAAAATGTGCAACTGGCGACCCCATGACCCCTATTGCGACCCCTTAAGGAGAATGTGACGGCATGAACGCCCGTCTATCTTGTCTAGTATATATGTCTCAATAATAGGAAGACACGCTTGAGTGGGGCACTTCTCCCGAAGCACTTGTAAAATAGTATGTTTTATCCGGGTTTGACAAAAACCACGAAAATGGGCAACTGGTGACATGAGGACCCCATTGCGACCCCTTAAGAGGAATGTGACGGCATGAACCCCCGTCTATGTTGTTTAGTATATATGTCTCAATAATAGGAACTCACATTTGAGTGGGGCACTTCTCCCGAAGCACTTGTAAAATAATATGTTTTATCCTGGTATGACAAAAATAAAACGAAAATGTGCAAATGGTGATCTTAGGACCCCCATTGAGACCCCTTAAGGGGAATGTGACGGCATGAACCCCCGTCTATGTTGTCTAGTATATATTTTTGGATAATAGGAACAACCGATTGAGTGGGGCACTTCTCCCGAAGCGTTTGCAAAAAAATAATATGTCATGCGGGTGTGATAAAAACAACTTGAAAATGGGCAACTGGTGACCTCAGGACCCCTATTGCGACCACTTAATGGGAGTGTGACGGCATGAACGCCCGTCTATGTTGTCTAATATATATTACTGGATAATAGGAACACACGATTGAGTGAGGCACTTCTCCCGAAGTACTTGTACAAAAAAGAGTTTTATGCGGGTATGAGAAATAACACGAAAATGGACAACTGGTGACATCAGGACCCCCATTGCGACCCCTTAATGGGCATGTGACGGCATGAACCCCCGTACTTGTAAAAAAAAAAGTTTCATACGGTATTTAAAAATAACACGAACATGGGCAACTGGTGACATCAGGACCCCCATTGCGACCCATTAAGGGGAATGTGACGGCATGAACTCCCCTCTACGTTTTCTAGTATATATATCTGATTAATATGAACTCATGATTGAGTGAGGCACTTCTCCCGAAGCATTTATACACAAATAGGTTTTATCCGGATATGACAAAATAACTCGAAAATGGGCAAGTGGTGACCCACAGGACCCCATTGCGACCCCTTAAGGGGAATGTGATGGCATGAACGCCGACTTTGTTGTCTAGTATATACGTCTGAATAATAGGAGCACACGATTGAGTGGGGAATTTCTCCAGAAGCACTTGTAAAAACATAATTATGTTTTATGCGGGTAAGACAAAAATAAAACGAAAATGGGCAAATGGTGATCTTTGGACCCCCATTGAGACCCCTTCAGGGGAATGTGACGGCATGAACCTCCATCTATGTTGTCTAGTATATATATCAGAATAATAGGAACACACACTTGAGTGGGGCACTTCTTCCAAAGCACTTGTAAACTAACATGTTTTATCCGGGTATGACAACAATAAAACGAAAATGGGCAAATGGTGATCTGAGGACCCCCATTGCTACCCCTTAAGGGGAATATGACGGCATGTGTACCCGGATAATACATATGCTTCGGGAGACGTGCCCCACTCAAGCCTGTGTTCTTGTTACTCAGACAGTTAATGATATATACTAGACAACAAAGACGAGCGTTCATGCCGTCACATTCCCCTTAAGGTGTCGCAATGGGGTCCTCAGGTCACCAGTTGCCCATGTTCGTGTTATTTTTTCATACTCGGATAAAACATAATATGTTACATGCGCGTCTGGAGAAGTGACCACTCATGTTTATGTTCTCCTTATTCAGCTATATATACTAGACAGCATAGACTAGGGTTCATGCCGTCACATTTCCCTTAAGGGGTCACAATGTGTCACAAGTTGCCCATGTTCGTGTTATTGTTGTCAACCACGCATAAAACAATATTTTGCAGGTGCTACGGGAGAAGTGCCCCACTCAATTATGTGTTCCTGTTATTGAGATGATTCTACTAGACAATATAGACAGGGCTCATGCCGTCACATTCCCCTTAATATGTCGCAATGGGGATCCTGAGATCACACGTCCCATTCAATCATGTGTTCCTATTATTCAGATATATGTATTATACAACATAGACAGGGCTTCATGTACTGGATTAAATTTGTTAAAACGACTGAGCATAAAAAGTACATAGGTAAAGATCATGGCTAGCTAAAAGTATAAACAACTAGATTTGTCAATAAGCGGGGGCTTACGGAATACCCCCCCCCCCCCCCCCCCCCCCCCCCCCCCACCCCGTGTCAGCCCTGACCTAGAATGAATTCCAGCTCGCATACTATCATTTTCAGATAACAGACTATGTCAGCACATATGGAGAGTGCGATGGTGGTTCCAGTTGAAAAAATCAAACTAGACATTCTAAGTCCGTGACCTTGACCCCTGGCATAAATGGGGGTCGTAGGTTTGTTGCAGAATGATGTATGAGTGTCAGAGAAGGGGCGGGTAAAATATGAAAGATTTCCGCAAAGGGAAAGAGAAGTTAAAAGGAAATTTACAATTGTTAAGTTTTGTGGCGGACGGAAAGACAGAAACTCAGACGGACGGACGGATAAGCTGACTCCAGTATACATCGTTGCGGGGGGGGGGGGGGGGGATAATAACTTCAGTTTCTAATGTACACCGCAGTAGGTTATTGTGGTACAAGCTATAGTTGTTGCATTCCGTCAGAAACGGGCTAACACAATACACAGACAGATGCAGAGAAAGCACCCTTCAATATGTCTAGCAGTAGAATTGAAAATAACAATGCTTGTTTAACGAGAATGGGCCCCACTGGGACTCGAACCCAGGTCACTAGTACGAATACCAGTATGCTAGCCGCTGCACTACAAGGTCTGACAAAACCGATAAACACAACATTGTTAAATCCAATACAGAACTATGTTCATTTTAATAAAGGGTCTGTAAAAAATGATTAAAGTTTGCCGGTATATTACTATTGTCCATAATGTACAGGTCAGGAACACGGGAGGGGTACGGTACGTTGGTACACTGTGATATGTTGTAAATGACAGGGACAAGGGGGGGGGGGGAGTGACGACTGAGTGTACATTATGTGACATGTTGTATATGTCAGAGACCAGAGACACGGTGTATATGCCGGCAACACGGACGGAGTACGGCGCGCCGGTACACTATGTGACATGTTGTACAGGGCGGGGACACGGAAGGAGAACGGCGCGCCGGTACACTATGTGACATGTTGTATAATTATGTCGGAGACACGGAGGAGTACGACACGCCGGTACACTAGGTGACATGTTGTATATGTCGGCGACACGGAAGGAGTACGGCGCGCCGGTACACTATGTGACATGTTGTATATGTCGGCGACACGGAGGAGTACGGCCCGCCGGTACACTATGTGACATGTTGTATATGTCGGCAACACGGAAAGTGTACGGCCCGCCGGTACACTAAGTGACATGTTGTATATGTCGGCAACACGGAAAGAGTACGGCCCGCCGGCACACTATGTGACATATTGTTTATATGTCCGCGACAACGGGGTGAGGGGGTTTACAGTACGTCGGTTACTCTGATGTGATTATAATTGGGAGATGTACGGCGATACGGGAGGAGTACGGTACGTTTCTTTGCACTACGTTATATGTTGTAAATGACGGGGACACGGGATAAGTATGGCCTGCCTGTACACTATATGTGACATGTTGTATAGGTCGGGGACACATGTGTGGAGGGGGAAGTGCGGCCCATCGGTACACTGTGTGACTTGGCCCGCCGGTACACTATGTGACTTGGCCAGCCAGTACACTATGTGACATGTGGTACATATCGAGTGCGGTCCGCCGGTACACTATGTGACATGTTGTACATGTCCTCGACACGGGAGGAGTACGGTACGTCGGTACTCTATGTGAGATATTGTATATGTCGGCGATATGGGAGGAGTACGGTACGTTGGTACACTACGGTATATGTTGTAAATGACGGGGACATGGGATAAGTATGGCCTGCCTACAGCCTGCGGGCACACTATGTGACATGCTGTATAGGTCGGCGACACGGGAGGAGTACAGCCAGCGGGCACACTATGTGACATGTTGTATATGTCTGCGACACAGGAGGAGTACAGCCCGCGGGAACACTATGTGACATGTTGTACAAGGTCGATATCACACTATGTACCCGGCCAACTATGACAAAGTGTTGCTACAAACATTTCCAATGGTCATTGGCTACCAGAGATTTGCTGCTTTTGCAAAAGAATGGGATTTCCTTAATGTCACGTACTCTATGTAGCCAAGGTCCAGTGGTCGCAATAGAGGTCCTCAGGTCACCAGTTGCCCATTTTCGAGTTATTTTTCCATAGACGAATGAAAAACTTTTTTTACAAGTACTTCGGGAGAAGTGCCCCACTCAATCGTGTGTTCCTATTATCCAGATATATATACTAGACAACTTAGACGGTCGTTCATGTCGTCACATTCCCCTTAAGAGGTCGCAATGAATGTCCTGGGGTCACCAGTTGCCCATTTTCGAGTTATTTTTCTCATACCAGGATACAACATATTATTTTACAAGTGCTTCGGGAGAAGTGCCCCACTCAACAGTGTGTTCTTGTAATCCGGACATATATACTAGACAACATAGATGGGGGTTGATGCCGTCACATTCCCCTTAAGGGGCCGCAATGGGGGTCCTGGGGTCACCAGTAGCCCATTTTCGAGTTATTTGTGTCATACCCGGATAACACATACTTTTTTACAAGCGCTTCGGGAGAAGTGCCCCACTCAATCGTGTGTTCCTATTATTCAGACATATATACTAGAAAACATAGAGGGTGGGTCATGCCGTCACATTCCCCTTAAGGGGTCGCAATGGGGGTCCAAAGATCACCAATTACTCATTTCCGTGTTGTTTTTGTCATACCCGGATAACACATATTATTTTACAAGTGCTTCGGGAGAAGAGCCCCACTCAAGTGTATGTTCCTATTATTCTGACATATATACTAGACAACATAGACGGTGGTTCATGCCGTCACATTCCCCATAAGGGGTCGCAATAGGGGTCCTGTGGTTACCAGTTGGCCATTTTCGCGTTATTTTTGTCATACCCGGATAAAACATACTTGTTTACAAGTGCTTCGGGAGAAGTGCCCCACTCAATCGTGTGTTCCTGTTGTTGGGACATGTATACTAGACAACATAGACGGGGGTTCATGCCGTCACATTCCCCTTAAGGGGTCGCAATAGGGTTCCTGGGGTCACCAGTTGGCCCATTTCGACTTGTTTTTGTCATACCCTGATCAATATACTTTTTTACAAGTGCTTCGGGAGAAGTGCCCCATTCAATCGTGTGTTCCTGTTGTTTGGACATGTATACTAGACAACATAGATGGGGATTCATGCCGTCACATTCCCCTTAAGGGGTCCATATGGGGGTACTGGGGTCACCAGTTGCCCATTTTCGCGTTATTTTTGTCATACCCGGATAAAACATACGTTTTTACAAGTGCTTCAGGAGAAGTGCCCCACTCAATCGTGTGTTCCTGTTGTTGGGACACGTATACTAGACAACATAGACGGGGTTTCATGCCGTCACATTCCCCTTAAGGGGTCGCAATATGGGTCCTCGGGTCACCAGTTGGCCATTTTCAAGTTATTTTTGTCATACCCTGATAAATATATTTTTTACAAGTGCTTCGGGAGAAGTGCCCCACTCAATCGTGTGTTCCTGTTGTTGAGACATGTATACTAGACAACATAGACGGGAGTTCGTGCCGTCACATTCCCTTTAAGGGGTCCATATGGGGGTACTGGGGTCACCAGTTGCCCATTTTCGCGTTATTTTTGTCATACCCCGATAAAACATACTTGTTTACAAGTGCTTCGGGAGAAGTGCCCCACTCAATCGTGTGTTCCTGTTGTTGGGACATGTATACTATACAACATAGACGGGCGTTCATGCCGTCACATTCCCCTTAAGGGGTCGCAATAGGGGTCCTCGGGTCACCAGTTGGCCGTTTCCGCGTTATTTTTGTCATACCCGGTTAAAACATACGTTTTTACAAGTGCTTCAGGAGAAGTGCCCCACTCAATCGTGTGTTCCTGTTGTTGGGACACGTATACTAGACAACATAGACGGGGTTTCATGCCGTCACATTCCCCTTAAGGGTTCGCAATAGGGGTCCTCGGGTCACCAGTTGGCCATTTTCAAGTTATTTTTGTCATACCCTGATAAATATATTTTTTTACAAGTGCTTCGGGAGAAGTGCCCCACTCAATCGTGTGTTCCTGTTGTTGAGACATGTATACTAGACAACATAGACGGGAGTTCGTGCCGTCACATTCCCCTTAAGGGGTCCATATGGGGATCCTGGTGTCACCAGTTGCCCATTTTCGCGTTATTTATGTCATACCCGGATAAAACATACTTTGTTACAAGTGCTTCAGGAGAAGTGCCCCACTCAATCGTGTGTTCCTGTTGTTGGGACATGTATACTATACAACATAGACGGGCGTTCATGCAGTCACATTCCCCTTAAGGGGTCGCAATAGGGGTCCTCGGGTCACCAGTTGGCCATTTCCGCGTTATTTTTGTCATACCCGGTTAAAACATACGTTTTTACAAGTGCTTCAGGAGAAGTGCCCCACTCAATCGTGTGTTCCTGTTGTTGGGACACGTATACTAGACAACATAGACGGGGTTTCATGCCGTCACATTCCCCTTAAGGGGTCGCAATAGGGGTCCTCGGGTCACCAGTTGGCCATTTTCAAGTTATTTTTGTCATACCCTGATAAATATATTTTTTTACAAGTGCTTCGGGAGAAGTGCCCCACTCAATCGTGTGTTCCTGTTGTTGGGACATGTATACTAGACAACATAGACGGGAGTTCGTGCCGTCACATTCCCCTTAAGGGGTCCATATGGGGATCCTGGTGTCACCAGTTGCCCATTTTCGTGTTATTTATGTCATACCCGGATAAAACATACTTTTTTACAAGTGCTTCGGGAGAAGTGCCCCACTCAATAGTGTGTTCCTGTTATTGAGACATATATACTAGATAACATAGACGGGCGTTCATGCCGTCACATTCCCCTTAAGGGGTCGCAATAGGGGTCCTGGGGTCACCAGTTGGCCATTTTAGCATTATTTTTGTCATACCCGGATAAAACATACGTTTTTACAAGTGCTTCGGGAGAAGTGCCCCACTCAATCGTGTGTTCCTGTTGTTGGGACATGTATACTAGACAACATAGACGGGGTTTCATGCCGTCACATTCCCCTTAAGGGGTCGCAATAGGGGTCCTCGGGTCACCAGTTGGCTATTTTCAAGTTATTTTTGTCATACCCAGATAAATATATTTTTTACAAGTGCTTCGGGAGAAGTGCCCCACTCAATCGTGTGTTCCTGTTGTTGAGACATGTATACTAGACAACATAGACGGGAGTTCGTGCCGTCACATTCCCCTTAAGGGGTCCATATGGGGATCCTGGTGTCACCAGTTGCCCATTTTCGCGTTATTTATGTCATACCCGGATAAAACATACTTTTTTACAAGTGCTTCGGGAGAAGTGCCCCACTCAATCGTGTGTTCCTGTTGTTGGGACATGTATACTAGACAACATAGACGGGAGTTTGTGCCGTCACATTCACCTTAAGGGGTCCATATGGGGATCCTGGTGTCACCAGTTGCCCATTTTCGCGTTATTTATGTCATACCCGGATAAAACATACTTTTTTACAAGTGCTTCGGGAGAAGTGCCCCACTCAATAGTGTGTTCCTGTTATTGAGACATATATACTAAATAACATAGACGGGCGTTCATGCCGTCACATTCCCCTTAAGGGGTCGCAATAGGGGTCCTGGGGTCACCAGTTGGCCATTTTCGAGTTATTTTTGTCATACCCGGATACACATATTTGTTTACAAGTGCTTCGGGAGGAGTGCCCCACTCAATCGTGTGTTCCTATTGTTGAGACATATATACTAGACAACTTAGACGGGGGTTCATGCCGTCACATTCCCCTGAAGGGGTCCATATGGGGATCCTGGTGTCACCAGTTGCCCATTTTCGCGTTATTTATGTCATAACCGGATAAAACATACTTTTTTACAAGTGCTTCGGGAGAAGTGCCCCACTCAATAGTGTGTTCCTGTTATTGAGACATATATACTAGATAACATAGACGGGGGTTCATGCCGTCACATTCCCCTTAAGGGGTCGCAATAGGGGTCATGGGGTCACCAGTTGGCCATTTTCGAGTTATTTTTGTCATACCCTGATAAATATATTTTCTACAAGTGCTTCGGGAGAAGTGCCCCACTCAATCGTGTGTTCCTGTTGTTGGGACATGTATACTAGACAACATAGACGGGAGTTTGTGCCGTCACATTCCCCTTAAGGGGTCCATATGGGGATCCTGGTGTCACCAGTTGCCCATTTTCGCGTTATTTATGTCATACCCGGATAAAACATACTTTTTTGCAAGTGCTTCGGGAGAAGTGC
Source organism: Conchocele bisecta (assembly GCA_029237695.1). NCBI lineage: Eukaryota > Metazoa > Mollusca > Bivalvia > Lucinida > Thyasiridae > Conchocele > Conchocele bisecta. The sequence goes on from CM055273.1 coordinate 44,113,568, forward strand.
CCCACTCAATAGTGTGTTCCTGTTATTGAGACATATATACTAGATAACATAGACGGGCGTTCATGCCGTCACATTCCCCTTAAGGGGTCGCAATAGGGGTCCTGGGGTCACCAGTTGTCCATTTTCGAGTTATTTTTTACTTACCCGTATAAAACATACTTTTTTTACAAGTGCTTCGGGAGAAAGAATAACGGGAGAAAGAACAAGCTGTTATTGTGACAAAATAAAAACACAGTAGGTGTCTCAGCTAGGATACAGAAAGCATACAAGACGGATGAAGTAGTAAAAGTCTTATCCGCATAGCCAAGATTATCTAAGCTAAATTCAACTTGACTTGAAATCATGTCATTCATGACCTGCTTAAACCACATGGCCACTGAAATAAGTTCATTGTATTCAACGTTCAAGTCAATACGCATGCATTCACATTGTAAATCTTTAATGTGGGTTCAAGTGGGTGGGGTAATATTTAGTGTTGCGATGTTACCTGCGTCTTAAACTGCTACACAACAGAATTCCAGACAATAATTTGATTAAAATGCTTTAACTTATGTATTAACTGAGTGAATATAATAATCAGTTAAACATTTATTCAGCTATAGTTGGACATATTTGAGATATGTTCTGATAGTTCGTGCCACCATGCACATGTCATAATTTACAGGTCGATTTCTGGGACGAACAGCGTCGGAATGACTTGGAACCTCATAAAATAAAAATATTATCTAAATTTATGAATAGTAAATGCTTAATAAAATATTAAAGTATCTATTTCTGTGTAATTATGTTGAACTTACATAGTGAAATGCTTGTAATACACCAATTTATGCAGAATATACAGTTCGCAATAATCATCATTGGTTCATTGTTGACGAAGGCAAACTGAATGAATAAAGCCGAGTAATCCGTACGACCGGAAATAAACACTCCGAGGTACTCCGAAACTATCGTCGACTAGTTTGATTTCAGTGAGTCATACTCGTCGCCCGGAAGTGGAAGTCGCTTTACCACATGCTTATTTTGCGTAACGATCAACAGATTTTTCTCCTTGTCTAATGACCGTGTACATCCATATTTCGCGTCATTGTGTGAATATCCGGCAGGGGTTCCTGAAACTTCATCGTCCCATGCCTCACAATGTCCACATTGGCCACTGATCTGCATGAGAAATACCAACACTTCGCCATTGCCACCTGCAATTCATGTAATACTACTATTTATTGCATAAAATGGACGCTTGCAGTGTATTAACACGGTGTAACAAAAATCAGATTACACTCGTGTAATAAATATGCAAATTAGCTCGTTACAGAAAACTGGTTTGGTGACCAGTACAGCTTCACGGTATGACGATGTGCTTATGTAATAATTAGAGTCTAGCATTTGTGATGCTTTAATATGGTATTTATTGAACTCATTGTCTAATTTGATAAGTAACTCTGCATAGCCTCGTTTCTTATGAAATATGTGGTGATTTGTTGGGAGCATGCGATCGGTAATTTAACGATCGGACTCATCCATGCCGGAATTCGGACTGGAGACCTGGTTTGGCCCTCAGGTACGTCTTTGGTATTATTGTATGTGAGAGTTGAATCTGGTTATAACCCTTCTATGAGTAATACGATTATTCCAAATCCCATTACATTTACGGGAAGGGGTCAAGTGACTGGTGTGGTATGGACCTGGCACCAGGTCAGGTTATTCTAATTTCAGGGTTGAATATATATGTTTTTCGATGTAAATATTCCATACTGATTTTAGATCCCCCCCGCCCCCAATGCAACAGGTTAAATATGGGATCGAACCCGTTGCCTTAAATGACCTTAGCTGTTGATAGGCCGTTACACACCAATAAATCAATCGATACATTATTATGAAATCAGTAAACTCGCTTAATAACTATCATATTAAATCATCACTCATGTAGGATCTTCCTGTATGGGAGTAATTGCAAGAGTTACCGTTCGCAACTAGGGGATTGTCCTATTTTCGAGCTCTTCGAAATGCACTTTCCTGTGTTGTACGGCATTTAAATTCAGACTCCCACTGGTGGTAAACTGTGATCTATATAAACTGTGACCCGAGTACAGCTCGTAATCGTAATTCGTAATCATATTACTTTTAGGGGAAGGGGCCAAGTGACTTTGGTGTGGTACCATGTCCGGTTATTCTAATTTCAGGGTTGAATATATTTAATTTCCGATGTAAGTATTCCTTTCTGATTTTCGGATCCCCTCTCTCCCCCACAATGCAGCAGGTTAAAACGGTATCGATCCCGTTTGCCCGGCCTTACATGACCTTATATAGCTGTTGATAGGCCGTTAAAACATATAAGCAAACAATTGTATGTGACTGTTGAATCTGGTTATACCCCTTATGGAAGTATTACTTTTAGGGGAAATGGGCCAAGTGACTTTGTAGTGGTACCATGTCAGGTTATTCTAATTTCAGGGCTGAATATATTTAATTTCCGATGTAAATATTCCGTTCTGATTTTGGGACCCCCCCCCCCCCCAATGCAGCAGGTGTGATGGAAGGACGGTGATCTCGCGATCCCAGCGCTGTAATTACCTACCTTCGGTGATGAACGGTCGTATCTGCGAGACTGGATATTCCTCCCAAAATTAAAAAAAATATTCTCTCTTATATAGAAACAACTCGCCGGCGTGCTTCATCCACGCCGAATTGTTAACAAAGAACCATCGTGGGTCATGTGGATTCGTGACGTAAGTGGACCTGGATGCTCATCTTCGATATCGTCAAACACTTGTTCCCATTTGCTGATATTGTGCACGATGCCAAATGCATCACGCTGGTCATATATTTGTTTAACCTCTTCCCGTAGACAGTTAACCTCAGTTATACAGGCTTTCACGTCTTTCAATGCGTGTTGTACACGGATTGTCTCTTTATGAACATCTGTTGTATTTTCAAGTGAAGTTGACATACCTTCTAGATAGCTACTATATTTCATATGTTCATCGTCAAAATCCCAGAGTTTCACCAGTATGTCTTCCATTTGCCTTTTGAATTCTTCGCAAAACGCATTGGCTGCTTCACTAAATGTCTCTCCTTCATGAATCTCTCTTTCGTCCGACTTGTGGTAGGAGCAATTGCAACAGAGGATGAGGTTACAACTCCGGCAATACCATTTGACCATGATGACGTCAGACGTTTTGTCACAAACGTCACATTTTCTTAAACTACCGGACATCCTACGTTTCCTTGTCGATCGTTTGTCGACCTGTAAATATAAGATAGAAGCTAGTACCAATCCAGTCAATGCGAACAATTTGTTGTCGCTCAGATGATGTTACACATTGCATGTAGAAAATAAGGACATCGTCGTCACTAAGCGAAGTGACCTTCACCTTAGGCTGTCGGACGTTGGCCGTATGCAAAACAAAGCACCATCCCTACACACACAGTCTGGTGAAATATTATCAAAATCGGTGAAGCTTTGAGAACAAAAAGCTGTTTTATTAACGCACGCACGTATACGCACGTACGTACGTATACACATACAGTGACTATCGATATGTCCCCTCTTGCATATCGGTGAAGGGATAGTAAAGTCAGCACCATTTTTTAGCTCGCCTGCACGAAGTGCAGAAGAGCTTATGGCATACCCCCGGCGTCGTCGTCGTCGGCGTCAGCGTCGTCCACAAACTTAACGTTGGGTAAATGTTTTATAACTTCTGTTTCCTTTCATGGAACACCTTGTTATTTCATACATGCATTCCTCAGCTGACACTCTATCATGCTGTAGCAAATCCATGACCCACCTCTCAGCACTTACCCCAAGGTCAAGGTGACAAGCTTGGCACATTCATAAACTTAACGTTGGGTAAATGTCTGATAACTTCTGTTTCCTTTCATGGAACACCTTGTTATTTCATACATGCATTTCCTCAGATTGACCCTCTATCATTGCTTGTAGCAAATACATGACCCACCCACCTAGCCCTCCCTTACCCCAAGGTCAAGGTCACAAACTTGGCACATTCATAAACTTAACGTTGGGTAAATGTCTGATAACTTCTGTTTCCTTTCATGGAACACCTTGTTATTTCATACATGCATTCCTCAGATGACCCTCTATCATGCTGTAGCAAATACATGACCCACCACCTAGCCCTTACCCCAAGGTCAAGGTCACAAACTTGGCACATTCATAAACTTAACGTTGGGTAAATGTCTGATAACTTCTGTTTCCTTTCATGGAACACCTTCTTATTTCATACATGCATTCCTCAGATGATGACCCTATATCATGCTGTAGCAAATCCATGACTCACCACCCAGCCCTTACCCCAAGGTCAAGGTCACAAACTTGGCACATTCATAAACTTAACGTTGGGTAAATGTCTGATAACTTCTGTTTCCTTTCATGGAACACCTTGTTATTTCATACATGCATTCCTCAGATGACCCTCTATCATGCTGTAGCAAATCCATGACCCACCACCCAGCCCTTACCCCAAGGTCAAGGTCACAAACCTGGCACATTCATAAACTTAACGTTGGGTAAATGTCTGAAAACTTCTGTTTCCTTTCATGGAACACCTTGTTATTTCATACATGCATTCCTCAGATGACCCTCTATCATGCTGTAGCAAATCCATGACCCACCACCCAGCCCTTATCCCAAGGTCAAGGTCACAAACTTGGCACATTCATAAATGTAACGTTGGGTAAATGTCTGATAACTTCTGTTTCCTTTCATGGAACACCTTGTTATTTCATACATGCATTTCTCAGATGACCCTCTATCAAGCTGTAGGAAATCCATGACCCAACATCCAGCCCTTACCCCAAGGTCAAGGTTACAAACTTGGAACTTTGCTCATTCATAAACTTAACGTTGGGGTAAATTTCTTATAACTTCTGTTTTCGTTCATGGAACACCTTGTTATTTCATACATGCATTCCTCAGATGATCCTGTATCATGCTGTAGCAAATTCATGACCCACCACCTAGCCCTTACCCCAAGGTCAATGTCACAAACTTAGCACATTCATAAACTTAACGTTGGGGTAAATGTCTTATAACATCTGTTTCCTTTCATGGAACGCCTTGATATTTCATACATGCATTCATCTGATGATACTCTATCATGCTATAGCAAATCCATGACCCACCGCCCACCCAATCATTACCCCAAGGTCACAAACTTAGCATGTTTATAAACTTAATGTTGGGGTAAATGTTGTGTAACTTCTGTTTATTTACAGGGAACGCCTTCATATTTCATACATGCATTCATCTGATGATACTCTATCGTGCTATAGCAAATTCATGACTCACCGCCCACCCCTTTCCCCAAGGTCAAGGTCACAATCTTAGCACATTCATAAACTGAATGTTGGGGTAAATGTATTATAACATCTGTTTCCTTTCATGGAACGCCTTGATATTTCAAATATGTATTCATCTGATGATGCTCTATCATGCTATAGCAAATGCATGACCCACCGCCCATCCCTTACCCCAAGGTCAAGGTCACAAACTTAGTACATTCATAAACCTAACGTTGGGGTAAATGTCTGTTTCCTTTCATGGAACGCCTTGCTATTTCATACATTCCTCAGATGACCCTCTGTCATGCTGTAGCAAATCCACAACCCACCAGCCAACCCTTACCCAAAAGTCAAGGTCACAAACTTAGCATGTTCATAAGCTTAACGTTGGGGTAAATGTTGTGTAACTTCTGTTTCTTTACACTTTGAACACCTTGATATTTCATGCATGCATTCATCTGTTGATACTCTATCGTGCTATAGCAAATCCATGATCAACCCCCACCCCTTTCCCCAAGGTCACGGTCACAAACTTAGCACATTCATAAACTTAACGTTGGGGTAAATGTCTTATAACATCTGTTTCCTTTCATGGAACGCCTTGATATTTCATATGATGATACTCTATCGTGCTATAGCAATTCCATGACCCACCGCCCACCCTTTACCCCAAGGTCAAGGTCACAAACTTGACACATTCATAAACTTAACGTTGGGGTAAATGTCTGATAACAACTGTTTCCTTTGATGGAACGCCTTGATATTTCATACATACATTCCTCAGATGACCCTCTATCATGCTGTAGCAAATCCACAATCAACCACCTAACCCTTACCCCAAGGTCAAGGTCACAAACGTAGCATGTTCATAAACTTTACATTGGGGTAAATTATGTGTAACGTCCGTTTCTTTACACATTGAACGCTTTGATATTTCATACGTGCATTCATCTGATGATCCTCTATTGTGCTACAGCAAATCCATGACCCACCCCACCCCTTTCCCCAAGATCAACATCATAAACGTAACGTTGGAGTAAATGTCTTTGTATAACTTCTGTTTCTTTACAGGGAACACCTTCATATTTCATACATGCATTCATCTGATGATACTCTATTGTGCTACAGCAAATCCATGACCCACCCTCCCCCACCTTTCGCCAAGGCCAAGGGCACAAACTTAGCACATTTATACATGCATTCCTCATGTGAATAGCTATCATGCTATTGAAAATCACCAACTTAGTGTGTTCATAAACTTAACGCTGGGTTAAATTTTGTTTTCCTTCTCTTTTCAGGGAGCGCATTGATATTTCATACATGCATTCATCTTAATATGCTATATCATGCTATATCAAATCCATGACCCACCTTCCACCACTGACCTCAATGTCAAGGTCCACCGCACACCCCTTATCCCAAGGTCAAGTTATATAATATTCATGTTTTTTATACAACTGTGACAAGTTTGTATGAAGGCTGCCAACAGGCGAGCTTCGTTGTCTTCTGACAACTCTTGTTGTTTTTTAGTTTACGTTCTACAGGAAACGAATATTACCCCTGATCTAACTGAAAAATGAACATTACCGTTATATAGAATGCAATTTAATGTCAGTAGTTACAAAAACATTTGAATATGAACTGGCATTATATAGATTATAGGCAGTATATCTCCATGTACGAGACTGTGCAGACATATCTAACTTTCGTGGCCACCTTACCTGTAGAAAGTCTGCATCAGTATCGGCGATTTTTATATGGAATTATATAGGAGACTATTACCTTTGCTTACGTAACTACACAACCGATTGAAAATGCACAAGTCACGTTTTAAACTTCAATTATTGTACTTTATGATGATGTTTTGATCGTGTTTTTAAAATAAAAATATTTTGGTCCTTTTTAGCTTTAAACATAGTCGGTAGTTTTTATATGATTTATATTGCAAATTGTGATTTTTCTTGTCGATTTTCGTTGGGAAAACTGCAAAATCTCTTTTTATAATAATAGTTACAAAAAATGCACAGGTATTTTCAATTAGCTTATTCATTTTTCTATCCATTGATATAAAAATTATGTTTCTAAGTTAATATTATTTTGGTCCTTTTTAGATAATAATAATGACACAATCTGTTTTCATTTTCCAATTAGCGTATCACGGATATCTTCGGCAATTTCCGTGATATTCGTTGAAACGGGCACCTGCTTAATTACGGTCACTCTAAAAGCTTATATGTTGCCCGAGGCATGACCGTGTTATCGGTAACACTATTAGTGAACAAAGTAACCAACATTTTTACTGATTTGTAATTTCAGCATAGACTTTGTCTCATTTGATTATCTCGATAATTGCAACTTGCAATACTTAATATAAGTTCATATTAATTATACACCCCCGCAACGAAGTTGTGTGGGGGGGGGGGGGGGTATACTGGAGTCAGCTTGTCCGTCCGTCCGTCCGTCTTTCCGTCTTTCCGTCCGTCACAAAACTTCCTTTTAACTTCTCTTTCTCTTTGCGGAAATCTTTCATATTTTACCCGCCCCTTCTCTGACACTCATACATCAGTCTGCAACAAACCTACGACCCCCATTTATGCCAGGGGTCAAGGTCACGGACTTAGAAAAAAACCAAAACTTAGCAATTGTAAATTTCCTTTTAACTTCTCTTTCCCTTTGCGGACATCTTTCATATTTTACCCGCCCCTTCTCTGACACTCATACATCATTCTGCAACAAACCTACGACCCCCATTTCTGCCAGGGGTCAAGGTCACGGACTTAGAAACTTAGAACAAAACGAAAACTTAACACTTGTAAATTTCCTTTTAACTTCTCTTTCCCTTTGCGCAAATCTTTCATATTTTACCCACCCCTTCTCTGACACTCATACATCATTCTGCAACAAACCTACGACCCCCATTTATGCCAGGGCTCAAGGTCACGGACTTATAAACTTAGAAAAAAACTAAAACTTAACAAATGTAAATTTCCTTATTATAACTTCTCTTTCCCTTTGCGGAATGCAGTGATATTTTACCCGGCCCTTCTCTGACACTCATACATCATTCTGCAACAAACCTACGACCCCCATTTATGCCAGGGGTCACGGTCACGGACTTAGAATGTCTAGTTTGCTTTTTTCAACTGGAACCACCATCGCACTCTCCATATGTGCTGACATAGTCTTTTATCTGAAAATGATAGATTGCTAGCTGGAATTCATTCTAGGTCAGGGCTGACGCGTGGGGGGGAGGGGGGGGGGGGGGGTATTCCGTAAGCCCCCGCTTACTGACAAATCTAGTTTGATTTGGCTAGAAATAATTAATGTAATTCCCTTTATACATGTACGCTCGAATTATAAGTGTTGGTCAGACTAAGTTAGTTTGCAAGATTACTTACACTGGTTGTAAATATTTGTATCGTTGCATGTTTTCTCTTGAATTCAGGGCAATATTAATAGGATTTATACCGATTATCGAAACAAATATTGGTGAAAGTGTCACAAATTATAAATTATCATTAAATGGAAATGTGTTGATTTTATTTACAGGGAATTAAGCAGAATTATTTACTGCAAATTAAACCTTGAGCTATATTTGTACAACCAGTGTAGACCCCGTTCAGATGTGCGGATGCGCAGCTTGATCTGGGTATACACTGGTTTCAATCGTTGTTTTGAATTAGGCTTCATGTATATTGACCGAGATATTAACTTAAAAACAGTTAGCTAGCCTGAGAATATATCTATCGACACATCGGTCATCTGTAATTATTTACGTGATTTAACTAATTGTTACGACTGTGTGGTTGTTTTCTCCGCATAGCTATAGTGCAGGCTTCATAATGATTAATGAACAGTGTAAGCCCAGATCAGACTCATCCACGTACCCATTTTAAAAATCGATTAGAAAACAGCATACACGCATATACGGTCTGCATCCGCGAAGTCTTATCATAGTATACACCTATAGCAACTGACATACTGATTTGTAATTTCAGCATAAACTTTGTCTTATTTGATTATCTTTGAGATAATTGCAGCTTGTAATACTTAATATAATTTCTTCTTTATTTCATATGGTTAGAAATAATTAACGTAATTCCCTTTTACGTACACGGGAATTATAAATCTTGGTCAGACTACGTTAGTCTACAACTTTACTTACGCTGGTTGTAAACATTTGTATCGTTGCATGTTTTCTCTTGATTTCATGGCAATATTAACGGAATTTATACTGATTATCGAAACTAATATTGGTGAAAGTGTCACAAATTATAAAATTGTCAATAAATGGAAATGCGTTGTTTTTATTTCCAGGGAATTAAGCAGAATCATCGCGAATTATTTACTGCAAACTAAACTAAACCTCCTTGAATTAGGCTACATGTATATTGCCCGAAATATTAAGTTAAACAAATTCGCCAGTCTGAGAATATATATAACGAGTACATCGGTCATCTGTAAGTATGTACCTATAGTGCAGGCTACATAACTGATTAATGAACAGTGTAAGCCCTGATCAGACTCGGACACGTACACATTTTAAAAATCGATTAGAAAATAGCATACACGCATATAAGGTCTACATCCGCGCAGTTTGATCATAGTATACACCTATAGCAACTGACATATTATTAATGCTATTTTTGTGAATAACTTTGTAATTCCATTGATAATAGTGCAATTCACGTTCATAAGGATGATAATGCTAAACTGGCATACATTGCTCTGTTTTATTGCAAGATTTGTGCAACGTTAAATTATGAGACTCTAATAAAAAGTGTTCTCTCTTAAATTTTCCGTACGTCAAACATGTTCTACTGATTGTGAGTTCAGCATAGACTTTGTCTTATTTGATTATCTTTGACATAATTGCAACTTGCAATACTCAAAATAATTTCATCTTTATTTGATATGGTTAGAAATAATTAACGTAATTCCCTTTTTACATACACGGGAATTATACATATTGGTCAGACTACGTTAGTTTACAAAATCACTTACAAATGTAACTATTTGTAATTGCATGTTTTCTCTTGATTTCACGTCAATATTAACGAGATTTCCACCGATTATCGAAACTAGTATTGGTGAAAGTGTCACAAATTATAAAATTGTCAATAAATGGAAATGTGTTGTTCTTATTTACAGGGAATTAACCAGAATCATCGCAAATTATTTACTGCAAACTAAACTTCCTTGAACTTTATTTGTACAAAGGAAGAATATTTAATTCCACATTTGGTATAAAATATATGCGATATCATTATTTACGGAAACCATATTTAACTTTGGAAATAATTTTCACGTGGGAAACGAAAGTGTCGTCTGCTGTTGTTTCATATGTTATATTTTTATGTAAATAAAACATGGTTTGGCAGCATTTTAGAATCATTTCCATTGGAAATGATTCTGAAGTGCTGTCAAATCATGTTTTTGATGAGAAATTTTTTAAAATAAACAGCAGACGACAAAAAAATTAATTCAGCATTGTAAGGGTTAATTCATATTGTATTGGTTTGCTACAGTTCAGTTCCGCAATGTTTTGCAGAATGTACTTCAGCATACTTGTGCTTTGGCAATTTCGAGTTGAAATAATCAGTGACACGCGTGTGTAGCTATGTTCAAACGGATGTCGCCGGAGGTCATTAATAGTTCGACATAGCAAACAACTTATCCGATGATTTGACCGCAGGCAAATAGGGAAGTGGACTTTGGGACAGGTGTATTCTGAATTAATTTTTTTTATTTTTTTTTTGCTTATATTTAACGGCGGCACTGGCTCTAGGACCTTGCATGCCGTCTCCCAAGAATGGGAGAATGAACGGAGGTAGAGACTTTTTGAGAGAAGCCGGTAATTCGTATTTACAGAGCAACTACGAATTATCGGTACCCATTTACAGGTGGGTGAACTGGAGCAGTGTGGATAAAGTGTCTTGCTCAAGGACACAACGCACGCCACTAGTCAGGCTCGAACCCACGACCCTTGGATCAGTAGTCCGACACACTAACCATTACGCCACGGCGCTCCTGTATTCTGAATTCTACGAAGCCACACCTATTATATGATGATTGGTTGAATCCAGTTTGTTTATCTGTCCTAGTCAGTGACAGACGTGTGAAGCTACGTTCAAACTGATGTCAACAATACTGCGGCAGGTGTATATTAAATCCGCGAGGCCACACCTATGCCAAGCCGATTGGTTGAGTCCAATTTGACATACATGGGAGAATAGATACACTGTGCACATCAGTGTGCTTTCTACAGTTCCAAAAATCCAATATTGATGCGTTTGTTTTTATACATGGATGAATGTTATATTGCAGGACTAAAATTGTGTAACTTGAATGTCCACTCGCTTATTTTTCCGTAAATACTGTTTTCGAATACTAAAATATAACTAAATCACATATTTTGTTCCTTGACAGATAACAAGAATTAAAAGTATATATTCAATTTTCACTTGTACAGTAAATTATTTGCTATTTCTAATCTATTTTCCTACTGACCTGTTTCAATAAATAGAAAATGTTTGGACTTGATGTTAAAAACTAAAGATGTTTTCCAGAAGAAAATCGTTGTTTTGTCAATGGGGGTTACGTCGAAGCTTGGTCCTATATGTGGCTGTGACTGGAGAAATGGGCTTTGTGTGATTTGTGACTAGTGTAGGTCCTAATCAAATATACCACTCCTGTAGTCTAAATACGATCTAGATTGCATGTTAGTGTGTTTTATTGAAGGAATGCCGAAAAGTGCAGATCCTGTTCAGACTGTGCAAATGTACAGACTGAACTGGATCTACACTGGTCGCAAACGCCCTATAAGCCCCGTGTTGTGTTTGGCTTATTGCACCTTCTCAGTCGCAGTGTACAGCGGATGTTGACACAATATTCAAACAACACCCCACTCCCGTGGCAATTAGAGCGACTAATTTTCCCACTGCTGTCACTGCTGTCATTGTAAGTGGACAATGGCCTACAAGAATGACGTTATGACAGTTTGACCAGCATAGCACCAGCTAGATCCATCTATGCACCTGACAGCTCTGATAAATGTCTACTCTGTTGCCCGTCTGATTTAGCATTATATATAAGTACTATCGGGGAAAACATAGACCCACTGTCGCATTTCAGTATGTAGTTTGTGACTATAGGTCATTCTTATATTTTTACAGTACAGTACAGTCCCATATATTTATATCAGCGGTCTAATAAACTGGAGTTCTAAGTAGTCTGTTGAACGATTACGTGTACAAATCGTATTATGCATACATTTCGGAAGTTCTACTGATACGTCATATACCCAAGTGAGCGCAAAGGGAAATAACGGTGGTAAGCAAAATAAGGGGAAGTTAGTTATGCAGTGACGGCTGAAAAAAATGGTTGTCCGGAATATGAAATCCGTAAAAGAACGGCACATACTGGTCGGATTACTGTACAATTGGTTTTATTTGATATATAAACGATGAATACATAAGCGTATCGCGAAAACAGAAGCTTGTTATATCTCCTTTAATGATAAAATACTAAATCAATTCTCAAATATATAAATGTCCAGTACATGCATATGAAGGGTTGACGGGCGTATTCATACGGGTTTAATACAAGACATATTGTGCGCATAAAAAGTTAAAGGAACATAGCAACACCAGTAACAACACTAAGCAGCAAAATGCTAAACAAATATAATTTTTTATTAAAGAAAAGTTTAAAAACCAACAAAACAAAGGAAAACAAATAACATAATCAGATATACCCTCGTGTGTAAAGTTCAAAGTAACAGCTTAAAAGTTCAAAATTACGGGAAACACTTAAAATCCCCTCCGTTCATAATCCCCTCTGCTGAAAAATGACAGGGGCTATCATAATCCCCTCTGTCGTTTTGCAGGGGCTATCATATAATCCCCTCTGTGATTTTAACTGGGGTATCATAATCCCCTCTGGAAATGACAGGGCTAGCTATCATAATCCCCTCAATGAAATGGTCAATGTTTTTAGTAATCCAATTAATAGGAATTTTTTTAATGTTATGACTTGTCAATCATCATGCTAGTCTGATACTTTTCATGTTAATATGATTAGTAAACTAGAAATGTGGCCTGTCGGCACACGTATGCCCCCGCTGGCAGCCAAATAAAACGAGACACATTTGAAAACATGGAAACAGAAATTATTAGCCATTTACACAAGCGATAAAGGTACATGCCCACGCAGCAGGTTACACTAACTACTACTTTTCATTTTATGTCATGCCTTATATGAGCTATTTGTCTACCCACTAACGAGTTATTTTTAATTACGGCGCGTGTTAATTGGTGTTAAATCGCATTTTATATGCCGCGAACAGAAAAGGTATTTCCGACCTCGTGCTATTTTTACCAATACGCGTCACGTAACACGGTCAATCATATCACATCTTTGACATGCGCAGAGAATTATCGGAAGTTGAGAAGAAAAATCTCTATTCGAGTCCAAATCTAAATCTCCACGTAACTCTTTCCATTTGGTGATCTGGTCGCCAATATTAACCACTCTCTCTCTGTACTGCCTGTCCCTCAGACATTTCGCCTTTTTTTGGTAGACACCGTTTCATACAATTTCCGTCCTGGAAGTTTCGACATGTTGATATTCTTATTTATATATTGGGAAGCCTACTGGCGCGCGTAGTATACTGCGCATGCGCACCGCAAGCCGTGATGTGAAAGTCGTCGTCCCCGCACATTATCAAAATAGACTGTTACCGCCGCGCATCGCTAACAGTAAATTGATAATTAATAAATGATTATATTTGTATAGCGGGCACTCGTAATTGTTAGAACTGGTGGAATATTGACATAATAATACACTTATTTAATTCCTATAAAGAACATTTTGTGCCTACTGCGTGGGCATGTACCTTTAAGGTTTCAAACGCACCAAGTATGTGACATTGACCCTGGGCTTAGCGGGGATGAATGTGAATTTGTCACAGGGCGGTACAGGAACATCGGAGCATTGCGTGTGTGAAATGTGAAGCAGATCCGAGGAAGGAAACATAGAAATTATAAGACATTTACCGGAGCGTTAAGGTTTCGGGACGTACGGACGCCGGTAACACTATATGCCCCCCTCACCATTCGGTGGCGGGGGCATAACAAAATACAATGAGTATAAAATAAACAAAATGCATGAAGACTATGACAAAGTAACAATATTGATCATTTTATTTAATCATTATTTAACACTTCACACACTCAGTGTTTTCATGCTAGTACATCTAGTACATGTATAGTCGTTAACTCCTATAACGCCAGCCATTCACCACATGTGAAAAGCACTTAACACTTTGTCAACGTTTACACAGTCTAAGACATATAGTATAGCACTGCTCGTATAGCATACTGGAGACTCTAGCACACACTTTATTTAGCAGAAAGGATCTAAAGCCATTTCACACCATTAAATGATCAAAAAGAAAGGACAAACAGTGACCAACATGTACATGTACAAACAATACTTATTTAATTCAAGTTTTAATTGGATTACAAAGACCTTTTGATATGTCCTTACCAATTCCAGTTCAACAAAGGGGATTATGATAGCCCTGTCATTTCCACAGAGGGGATTATGATACCTTTGTTAAAATCATAGAGGGGATTATGATAGCCACTGCAAAACGACAGAGGGGATTATGATAGCCCCTGTCATTTTTCAGTAGAGGGGATTATGAACGGAGGGGATTTTGATATACACTCCAAAATTACACTAGATGTCGCTATGACTGGAGATGTAGGCCTCTATGGGAGCTGTGGCCAGTCTAACTGCTGATCTTCGCAGTCCTGTAGCGCATTACTGATCAATCTAACATGCGTGTCAGTCTAACAAATTAATGAGTAGCATCATACGCGTTTCACCGACTGATATATTAATTCAGATTGGTGTGCATGCGTAGACTGGTATTGGTATACGCTGGTCATATTTGCCATAATCATCATATAGTGCAGCGTTTTTGCAAAATACGAAACAAATGTCCCCACCCCACCCCCTACGCTGATACATGAAGTCTCATTATGTATCCATATATATTTATCCGACAGTAGAGTTACCCAAAATATTGTTGTGATAGCCAAAGTCAATATAAGTAATAGCTGGATATTACGATTAATTGTAATCCTGTTTTAGGGGAAGGTGCCAATTAAGTGACTTTGATGTTGTATGGACCTGGCACCAGGTGAGGTTATTCTAATTTCAGGACTGAATATCGGTCCCCCCACCTCAATGCAGCAGGTTACAACGGGATCGAACTCGTTTGCCCGGCCTTACATGACCTTATAGCTGTTGATAGGCAGTTAAACACTAATAAAAAAAACAAACAAACAACTACAACTGATTAACTGTCACAGAAATTCGTTTGGCTCGGGCAGTAAGCATAGCTACATATAATAGCATCATTGATTCATTGTATATATATAGACACAGGCTTGTACAAATAAGCATGGCTTCCAGCATACACGCATACAAAGTCATTGACATAAATTAACTTATTACAGGCTCAATGAGTACTCCAGAATTGTGACTGTGGCCGGAGAAATGTGGCTTAGGGTTTTACGATCAGTGTATAGATCCAGATCAGCCAATCTTCTAAGGTACAAAATCACAGTGCTTGTCTCATATATTATGTGGTTGTGACTGGATAATGTGCACGGATTGCGCAACTTGGAGTTTCCTCTCTAAACAAACCCAACAATAACAATAATACGCCCGATTAGCCTACCATTCAAGGGAGATAACTGCATTTCAAGATGGCGGAAGAAGAATCTTACAAGAGCCCTCAGTCCAGTATATTCACGTTTTCCCATCCCACATACCGATCTGTAATGCAAGATATGCACAATCGTGTTGGAAATTGTATATTTTACCTACTTGTGCGATATTCCATCTCTTAAACGATAAATTAGACGTCAAAATTAAACAGTTATGCGACCTCACCCTTATTTTATTATTTAAACCAATTGACGTGTGCAACCTATACACGTCAGTGGATGATGGATTCTCAGGCGCTTAGTATGCAGCGCGTCTACATTACTAACAAATTTATTTTTGAATGGAGACGTGGGTCTTATATGTATTGCCGGTATTGCTACCCGTGTAGATCCGGATCAGACTGCGGATCAAGGCTGCCAGCGACGGGATTAGCTTCGTAAATTATTATAACGATGCCCTTGTTGAAAGTTGTTCTGACCAGTGTAGATGCTGATCATCTAGCACACTTGCATTGGAGGCATCAAGTGTGGCTCTGACAGGGGAATTGGGTTTTGCGACCAGTGTAGATCCACTCATAGGCTTCCTCTGCAGAATAGCGAAGCAGATCTGTAGTTGCGAGCAGTCACTCTGCAAAACTCTCATAACGTCCGTACGGACGGTATGGGAGTTTTACAAACTTACTGATTGCAACTAATGGAGATGATTTCTCGGTTTGAACAGTGCGATGAAAAAACTATGAAAGTATTTGTTCATGCGTTGGGCGGGAATTGAACTCACTACCTTTGGTATTGATGTCTGATTCTCCATTCACTAGACTATCATGACACCCCTACTGAAGTTACAATAAAACTGAAAGACATTATCATTATCTGTTTCCATCCAGGCACCATAATTACACCAGTAGCCTATTTCACCAACATTGCAAAGTATACTAATCTAGCAAAGTTTACTTTGAGGGATAAATTTTCAATTTAAGGATAAATTTTGGCTGTGATAATGTAATAAAGCCAGTATAATAATTCTGCATACTTTTAATCATCAAATATATGCATTTGTTAGTTCTATATGAAATAATGCATACATGATTACTCCCTCAAAGTATACTTTGCTAGATAAGTATACTTTGCAATTTTGATGAAATCGGCTACAGATCACTTGGGCCGCAAGTGTGAATCCCAGTAAGATTCCCTGGTAACATATGAATCGTTCACCCTGTCGATGCCAGGGGCGTAGCTAGCCAATTTGAATCTGCATGCCCGGTTGACGACTTCGAGCACCGTTGGTGCGAGTATGCTAAAACAAATCGAAACTAGAAGGTAAATGATGCACTCTGGCACATTTCAAAACACCTTTTCTCGAAAATTCTCGGGCCTGCAGTGCCTTAATGCAGCTGCGCGCCTGGATGCCATGACATTATTTTCTTTTTACTTTCAGTCAACATGGAGGAAAGTTCAGATATGGAGAAAGTGGTTGTTAAACTAGTTATCCATATGAATCGTTCACCCTGTCGATGCCATGAAATTGTTTTCTTTTTACTTGCAGTCAACACGGAGGAAAGTTCAAATATGGAGAAAGTGGTTGTTAAACTAGTTATCCATATGAATCGTTCACCCTGTCGATGCCATGAAATTGTTTTGTTTTTACTTGCAGTCAACACGGAGGAAAGTTCAGATATGGAGAAAGTGGTTGTTAAACTAGTTATCCATATGAATCGTTCACCCTGTCGATGCCATGAAATTGTTTTATTTTTACTTTCAGTCAACATGGAGGAAAGTTCAGATATGGAGAAAGTGGTTGTTAAACTAGTTATCCATATGAATCGTTCACCCTGTCGATGCCATGAAATTGTTTTCTTTTTACTTTCAGTCAACACGGAGGAAAGTTCAGTACGTGGGGTGGTAATGGTGTATGAATGTTTGTTTTGCCAGAAAATGTCTCAGATGATGTCTCTGATGTAAAGAACACTTTGTGCCTACTGAGTGGGCATGTTAACGTCTCATCTTGATCAGTAGCCGATTTCATCAACATTGCAAAGTATACTTTACTAGCAAAGTATACTTTGAGGGAGTAATCATTTATTTTTCCTGAAATGCATTATTTCATATAGAACTAACAAATGCATATATTTCATGATTAAAAGTATGCAGAATTATTATACTGAATTTATTACATTATCACAGCCAAATTGCCCTAAGTAACTGGAATGGATTTTTTTATACATTAATTTTGCAACCATTCCAACCGTCACAAAATGATTTTCAGACTTGTCCATTTTTGAAAAAGGAGTGTTTTTGTTCTCAAAAATATGAAAATTTCTTGCAAAAAGTACGAGCTGGCTCATCTGGATCTACACTTTTTGCCAATACCACTATACAGGCCTGTGGTGTTGAAAGGGTTAAAGTAAATTTTATGGAATAATAATGTTTTAATTTTTTATTTTTTAATTAAATCCGTTTCTCTAACGGCACAGCAGAAATTGATGAAACAAAATTTCTTGCAATTGTACAGAACACAAATAATCTGTTTGCAAATCAATAAAGTTAAAGTTTAACATTTTATGCTATCATAAAACACGCAAATTACTGTCTTTATTATATGTACTTATTTTTAAAACAAAATATCTGCTATGAAAATGACGGGTCATATCCAATATTGTAGCTGTGACTGGAGAAATTGGGCCTATGGGTTTTACGACCAGTGTAGATCCAGATCAGCCTGTGCATCTGCACAGTCTGATCAGGATTTGCACAGTTCGCCATTCAATCAATGAAACACCCGTCATGCTGTTACCAAATATATAACCCTATACTTCAAATTCAATGCATATTTTACTTTTACATATGTATTATTGATTTTCATCCGTATTAAATAAGGGAACAAAGGATTAAAAATTCACTTTATTTGAGCTACAAAAACAATGCGTTTTGCAACTCAGCTAAGTAAATTTTCTAATTTATTACAGTATTTTCACTACTCAATTTTTAAAATCAATGCATATTTTCACATGATTGTGAGTATTTTGTGCTCCCACTTTTGATAATCAGTGCGTAAAATACGCCAACACGCACCTTATCTGGAGCGCTGCCATAGGTCCCATTTCTCCAGTCACAGCCACATATATAGAAAATGGATTGATTCCTTTTTCAGTACAAGAAAGAGGTAATAATCCTAAATTTGTGTAAGAAAGACGTCTCCACCTGGGCTGTTTTGCTGAGCAAGAACGGTCTGGATCAGGCACCAGAAGATTAAAGACATGACATTACATGAGTGACGATTGAGTATATTTATTACTGGTATACTGATTGTAGAAGAAAAAAGGCTTTGATGAGTTTCTTGTGAGATAAGTCTGCGAGTTTCTGTGCTCCAGATAAGCTGCGTATTTGCTTAAATACCCAATTGAAATTGCCAAAAACCCAATTGAAGTCAGAAGTAGCGAGTATCAAAAAGCAATACAAATTTTGTGGTACGTTTATCATGCTGCAGAAAACAATAAACAGACCACAAATATAGCATATTTTTATTGTTTTTCATGAAAACACATCCAAGGAGAAAATTATAATGAAATGCCAAAACATGTTTTCATTTCAAAGCAAACTATTCAATAATTTCTGTCTGTTTATGTGTAAATGGTAGTGTGATTTTATTTTACCGTATTAAAATTTTGAAATACCCAATTGCTTCAGAAATGATGGAGTGACAATACTCAATTACTAATTCCTTATCTGGAGTGCTGAACCGGTGCTGACTGTGTTCCTGAGTACCCTAGTTACTATAGTGAGATTAGCCATGTGATTTTGTACGTCAGAAGATGTGCGATAGCTGAAAAGATATATTTACAAAATATACAATATTTTCCGTATATAACTTTGAATGTTGACGAAACGTTCAGAGCAAATACGGAATAGAAATCTGTATTTGCTATGAAAAATTTCACCAACTTTCGACGTCATTCACAGAAAATATCACAGTGTCTGTATATATTTTTCATGATAAATCGCACAGCTTCATATGTACAAAACCACATGACTTATCTCGTTTGTCTTATGACACAGGGGCCCGTTTCACTAAACTTTGTACGATTAAAATGTTCGTAAGTGCAAATTTAGGATTGTCTGGAAATTTCAATTGATGGATTTCATATGCAGTCTATGCTCAATAAATGTAAATCCAATAAGTGTTTACAAGAAAACATTGTTAATGTGAAATTTACAGACTATGATAATTTTGCATTTATGAACATTTTAGTCGTACGAAGTTTAATGAAATGGGCCCCAGGTTTTTACCATGCTTACTGTATATATTCACTGGATACAGAGAGAAATGGCTTTGGAGGTATCCTAGCCCTTGATGTGCTGGCACAGTCATGCAACATGATAAGGATATTTATCGTTTGCTAGAATCATGGAGGTTTTTGTCTCTCCGTAAATTGAATATGCAAATTTAACCAGAATGCCTTCATGTTTCCCTAATTTCTCAGCTAATATTAACCCTTTTAACCCTAAATAACTGGAATGGACTTAGCTACAATAATTTGCGTCCGATTTGTTATACTCGCGAGAGGTATGGAGCTGGGTAGCAATTTTGTTTCTAGAATTGAATGTGATAGTAATGGTACATGCCCACTCAGTAGTCACAACATGTTCTTTATATCAGATACATCATCTGAGACTTTTTTCTGGCAAAATAAACATTCATT
This sequence comes from Conchocele bisecta, assembly GCA_029237695.1. NCBI lineage: Eukaryota > Metazoa > Mollusca > Bivalvia > Lucinida > Thyasiridae > Conchocele > Conchocele bisecta. Next base: position 44,134,308 of record CM055273.1, read on the forward strand.
CACCATTACCTCACATATTAATTGGCTTAATAGTGACACAATTATACACTTATTTAATTCCCATAAAGAACATTTTGTGCCTACTGAGTGGGCATGTATCTTTAATTTTCCGACATACCCAAGAGTCGTTCATTTATATAAAAAGTGGCGTTTTTTCTCTGAAAAAATATCAATTTTTTTCTTCAAAAAGGGTAGATCCTAATGAGACGGCTCGTCGCGAGCCGGCTCATCTGGATCTACACTGTTTGCAAACACTGATAAAGAGGTCTGTAGACTAGTGTTGAAAGGGTTAACACTTGTGTACTCTATTCATGAGTCCAATGTTGTTTATGTTTTAGAGAATGTTATGATGCATATTACATGGAGTTGAACAAATGATATTTGTAAACAATGACCAGTGTAGATCCCGATCATTATGTGTGCTTATGTGTGCTTAGTTTAGCCCATTACAGACTGCATACAATGACAGGAGTATGAAACTTTTGAGGATTTTCTTCACCAGTTTCACTATTTCTTCCCGAAAGTATATGTTGTTACCACTCATTTGAACCGTCTCGACGAGACGGTTCAAATGAGTGGTAACAACATATATTTGTAAGTCGAAATAAACAAAAATAAGAATTTTTTAACATAGAAAGCATTTGAGTTAATCACATCGGTTTAACCCATTACAGACTGCATACAATGACAGGAGTATGAAACTTTTGAGAATTTTCTTCACCAGTTTCACTATTTCTTCCCGAAAGTATATGTTGTTACCACTCATCTGAACCGTCATTCAAATGTTTTGGAATCATTATGCAATTATATACATGTACTTTTTTTTAAATTGCCTTTTTATGCCCCACCATGATAGTGGAGGGACATTTAGTGTTACCCTTGTCTGCCTGTCCAGTAGCCTATTTCATCAACATTGCAAAGTATTCTTATCTAGCAAAGTATACTTTGAGGGAGTAATCATTGATTTTTCCGAAATGCATTGTTTCATATAGAACTAAATGATTGCATATATTTGATGATTAAAACTATGCAGAATTATTATACTGAATTTATTACATTATCACAGCCAAAATGGCTGTGATAATGTAATACATTCAGTATAATACAAATTAATACATTTATCTTAAAATTGAAAATTTCTCCCTCAAAGTATACTTTTCTAGCAAAGTATACTTTGCAATGTTGGTGAAATGGGCTACTGGCCATTCATGGTTGTCACCCCTGATCTAAAAACTAATAAGAGTTAATATTACCATCCGGTAGTCATGATAGAAGAAAGTAGCCATTGTGTAAATAAATGAATCTAACCGTAATTAGTCGCCTAAAAAGCGTTATGCTTCACAAATTGTGCTTCCTGGTACAGTAATACATGTAGCTGAAATCCATTGCTAAAACTATCTCCCCTTTTTATCACAGTATATGGGAGAAAATAAACACAACTCCTTGGAATTTGGTCAAATAAAATTATTTGTTTGATTGATATAGACCATGTGCCCTCCACAAAGCGACATAACGCATATTGAATATTTGAATATCTATGGGTGGAAGGTGGGAGCATGTGATGGGTAATTTAAAAATCGGAGTTCATCCTTACCGGAATCCCGACTGGAGACCTGGTTTGGCCCTCACATACGTCTTTGACATTTTGTATGTGACAGTTGAATCTGGTTATACCCCTTATGTGAGTTACGATATTCGTAATCCTATTTTAGGTGAAGGGGCCAAATGACTTTGGTGTGGTATGGACCTGCCACCAGGTCAGGTTATTCTAATTTCAAGGCTGAATATATTTGTTCTCGATGTAAATATTCCGTTCTGATTTTGGGATTTTCACCCCAATACAGCAGGTTAAAATGGAATCGAACCCGTTTTAACATGAACTTAGCTGTTGATAGGCCATTAAACACCAATAAACAAACAAACACACATTAAATAATTGAGACATCATCGGAGACACTGTCCCTTTTAACATTTCATCCATGCTGTTTTGCTATGGAAGTAAATCCTTTTTCTGTTGTTTTTTTGTATTGCAACTACGTACATGTATTGAGTAGATCTACTGCGATTATATTTTTTATTTTCTTGTCTTTCATTTTCCAATGTTTGTATGATATACATATACTTGAGGTAGTGGTTCAAATTACTCTGTAGAATAGCTGAGATTATATTAAATTTGTTATAAATATTTCCTAGTTACTAGTATATGTCTTTATCCCCATTTGTAGTTCGCCCTTCTTTCTAAGCCAATCGCTGAGCAACATCGTGCTCCCCTTATTTCACATATTGTAACGTTTAACCTTGATAAGTTATATATTACCGGATTGAATTATTAATTGTTGAACAGGAAATGGAAAATCAATAGTCGGACAGGACATTGCATTGTCCACTTGGCTGAACTATAAGTATGTTATTGTTCACATATTCGATTTTTCAGGAACTAAATGCTGCGGTCGCTAGCGCTCCCTCGCATTTAATTCCTTAAAAATCCAATATGTGAACAATAAATTATACTAAATGGTATCTCTCCACTTTACCAAATCACGTAATCCAGAGCTCCAGATAAGGCACGTATTGATGTGTTTTACACATTTATTTTCGCTGAATACGCATTGATGTTAGAGTCTGAGTACAAACTACAACAATTTGAAAATTACAGAACAGATCAGTGTTCTAGAGATACACATGTTATACATGTATTTATTGTTTGTAGAAAATCTAGATACATGTTGAATTATTTATAACTACACAAGCACAAGTAGTTTAAAACCATTGTATACATATCGGAAATAATATTAACCCCTAGACCGCTATCTTAATTGTTTTGTAGTATGCTGTTTATTTTCTATTTTCCATTTTGATCAGCGAAAACATGCTTTAACAGCACTTTAGAATAATTTACAACATGCTTTGACAGCACTTCAGAAACATTTCCATTTTAAATGATTCTGAAGTGATGTCAAACCATGTTTTTTTTTAGAAATAAGGCAAGATATAAAAACAACATCAGACGAAAATTGTTGTGAGTAGCGGTCTAAGGGTTCATATTGAAATAACATTGTAAATGACGTCGAAAGTTAACTAAACCTTCATGGCAAATGCGGAATTCGTTTCGCATTCGTTATGAAAATATGGTAATCTTACGACGTCACAGAAGATATCACAGTTTCTATGAATATAGGAATCACGATTTGCCTGGTTTGGCCCTCAGGTACGATTTTATCTTTGGCTCTTTGTGTTACCTGGGAGTTGAATTGGGTTATTGCCCATTATAAAAGCAGTAAGATTAGTACTGATCCTACTGCCTTTGGGAGGGGGCCAATTTATTCTGGTGTAGCGAGGACCTGGCATCAGATCAGGATTATTCTGATTTCAGGGCTGAATATATAGATTTTTCATTGTAAATATTTGGTTCTGATTTTGGAACTCCCCCCCCCCCCCATTTGTACATGTACTTGAACATGTACATGTACTTACTTGTACAGGTAATATATGGGATTTAGTACTAAACCCATTGACCCGGCCTTAAATGACCTTAACTGTTGATAGGCCGTTAAACCCTGACAAACTAACAAACAAACAAACTTAGCTGTTGATAGGCCCTTAAACCCCAACAAACAAACAAACACATCTATCAACATATATGTACAATGTATATGGCATATTATCTTGTGGTTCGGGTACCCCGACCATATCTAGTGATATGCTTCGACGTGTCTGACACAATGTTTAAATTTTGGTCACTATCGCCATAAATTCATGTTTAATATAAGGTTTGATCATGTGCAGGGCCACAGCAAACGTTTGCACACGGCTGGGCATGATCAAACGTTATTGTTACATTTCCAACAACAAACTGATGCAATTTGAGCATTATATTCAGTATTTTCAGTACTTTTATAAATCGTCCAATTCACATAGATACTTTTCGGTATTCATATTCCGGGGCCGCGTCATGGACGTCATGAACGTCATGAAGTAGTGACGTCATGGTCTACGCGCAGCCCCGGAATGAGCATTGCCTAAAGCCATATGCAAACAGCACGCGCTATATGTTTGCACATATGTGCAAACAACGGAAACCATGTAACAATTACTATTTGTGACATCACGCAATCAAGTTGTCGAGCAATAAGTATGCGGTGTTGACAGTACTTTTGACTTTCTTCAGATCTTGACAAAGCTATACGTCGTAGTATTAATGAATTACTGTAGTCCAAGCATCAGCTTGAACCATTCCATGCCAGTTATCTAGCGGTGAAAGGGTTGAACCAATTTGTGGTTGTGACTGGAGAAAAGGGGATTATGGTTTTTGCGACCAATGTAGATCCAGACCAGCCTGTGCATTCGCACAGTCTGATCAGGATCTGCACTGTTCGCTATTCCATCAATGAAACACTCATCATGCTTCTAAGAAGCATTATAAATCGATATCATGGTGTAGGAGTGAGCTACGTGATCTGGGTGCTACACTGGTCACAAATCCCATAAGCCCCATGTATCCAGTCACGGCCACATTTGAGACACGTCGTGAGATTTTGTACCTTCGGACATCTGCGTAATTTCATGAAATACGTTTACAAAATTTACAATATTTTTCGTAAATGGTGTCAAAAGTTGACAATATTTTCGGAGTAAATCTGGAATATAAGCTTTGATAGCACTTCAGAATCATTTCCATTTGAAATGATTCTGAAGTGATGTCAAACCATGTTTTTATTGAGAAATAAGGCAAGATATAAAAACAATATCAGACGACAATTGTTGTGAGTAGCGGTCTAAAGGTTAATATTGAACTAACATTGTACAGTGAAATATAAAATACAGACAGAAAATAAATCATATGTGACACGACATGCGTCACCTAAGAACATGTGCGATATCTAACGAAAACATATTAACAAAACAAAACTTACAATATTTTCCGTAAATGACGTCGAAAGTTAACTACACCTTCATGGCAAATGCGGAATTCGTTTCGCATTCGTTATGAAAATATGGTCATCTTACGACGTCATTTACAGAAGATATCACAGTTCCTATATATGAAAAAATTGCACATGTTCTTAGGTACACAATCTACATTGTATAATTATGTTTAACACAAATTTTCTGGTTTCACACAGGGCGCCCTGTGTAACAGCCAGAACATTTGGGTTAGTATATGCTAAACTAAAAGGTAGTATACTAATTTGTGTCTGAGCTAGAAAGAAAATAATGTCTAAATGATTCTATCAACATATATAAGTGGGTGGTTGGTCGGGCGAACGCGATGGTGTAAATTATAGGAATCATGATTTGCCTGGTTTGGCCCTCAGGTACGATTTTATCCTTGGCTCTTTGTGTTACCTGGGAGTTGAATTGGGTTATTGCCCATTATAAAAGCAGTAATATTAGTACTGATCCTACTGCTTTTGGGAGGGGGCCAAACGATTCTGGTGTGGCGAGAACCTGGCATCAGATCAGGATTATTCTGATTTTGGACCCCCCCCCTCCATTTGTACATGTACTTGAACATGTACATGTACTTACTTGTACAGGTAATATATAGGATTTACCATATTTTTCGTAAATGGTGTCAAAAGTTGACAATATTTTCGGAGTAAATGCGGAATATAAGCTTTGACAGCATTTCAGAATCATTTCCATTTGAAATGATTCTGAAGTGATGTCAAACCATGTTTTTATTGAGAAATAAGGCAATATTTAAAAACAACATCAGACGACAATTGTTGTGAGTAGCGGTCTAAGGGTTAATATTGAAATAACATTGTACAGTGAAATATAACATACAGACAGAAAATAAATCATATGGACACGACATGCGTCACCTAAGAACATGTGCGATATCTAACCAAAACATATTAACAAAACTTACGACATTTTCCGTAAATGACGTCGAAAGTTAACTACACCTTCATGGCAAATGCGGAATTCGATTCGCATTCTTTATGAAAATATGGTCATCTTACGACGTCATTTACAGAAGATATCACAGTTTCTATATATGAAGAAATTGCACATATTCTTAGGTACACAATCACATGGCACGTGACCTACATTGTATAATTATGTTTAACACACATTTTCTGGTTGTCACACAAGTTGCCCTGTGTAACAGCCAGAACATTTGGGTTAGTATATGCTAAACTAAAAGGTAATATACTAATTTGTGTCTGAGCTAGAAAGAAAATAATGTCTAAATGATTCTATCAACATATATAAGTGGGTGGCTGGTCGGGCGAACGCGATGGTGTAAATTATAGGAATCACGATTTGCCTGGTTTGGCCCTCAGGTACGATTTTATCTTTGGCTCTTTGTGTTACCTGGGAGTTGAATTGGGTTATTGCCCATTATAAAAGCAGTAAGATTAGTACTGATCCTACTGCTTTTTAGGAGGGGGCCAAGTGATTCTGGTGTGGCGAGGACCTGGCATCAGATCAGGATTATTCTGATTTCAGGGCTGAATATATAGATTGTTCATGTACTTACTTGTACAGGTAATATATGTGATTTAGTACTAAACCCATTGACCCGGCCTTAAATGACCTTAACTGTTGATAGGCCGTTAAACCCTAACAAACTAACAAACAAACAAACTTAGCTGTTGATAGGCCCTTAAACCACAGCATACAAACAAAGAAATCTATCAACATATATGTACAATGTATATGGCATATTAGCTTGTGGTTCGGGTACCCCGACCATATCTAGTGATATGCTTCGACGTGTCTGACACAATGTTTAAATTTTGGTCACTATCGCCATAAATTCATGTTTAATATAAGGTTTTTATCATGTCCAGCCATGTGCAAACGTTTGCTGTGGCCCTCGGGAACTGTTTGAACCCGCGGCCGCACGTTATTGTTACATTTCCAACAACAAACTGATGCAATTTGAGCATTATATTCAGTATTTTCAGTACTTTTATTAATCGTTCCATTCACGTCGATAATTTTCGGTATTCATATTCCGGGGCCGCGTCATGGACGTCATGAACGTTATGAAGTAGTGACGTCATGGTCTACGCGCAGCCCCGGAATGAGCATTGCCTAAAGCCATATGCAAGCAGCACGCGCTATATGTTTGCACATATGTGCAAACAACGGAAACCATGTAACAATTACTATTTGTGACATCACGCAATCAAGTTGTCGAGCAATAAGTATGCGGTGTTGACAGTACTTTTGACTTTCTTCAGATCTTGACAAAGCTATACGTCGTAGTATTAATGAATTACTGTAGTCCAAGCATCAGCTTGAACCATTCCATGCCAGTTATCTAGCGGTGAAAGGGTTGAACCAATTTGTGGTTGTGACTGGAGAAAAGGGGATTATGGTTTTTGCGACCAGTGTAGATCCAGAGCAGCATGTGCATCCGCACAGTCTGATCAGGATCTGCACTGTTCGCTATTCCATCAATGAAACACCCATCATGCTTCTAACAAGCATTATAAATCGCTATCAGGGTGCAGGAGTGAGCTACATGATCTGGTGCTACACTGGTCACAAATCTCATAAGCCCAATTTCTCCAGTCACCGCCACATTTGAGACACAACATGAGATTTTGTACCTTCGGACATCTGCTAATTTCATGAAATACGTTTACAAAATTTACAATATTTTTCGTAAATGGTGTCAAAAGTTGACAATAGTTTCGGAATAAATGCGGAATATAAGCTTTGACAGCACATACACATCTTGCAATACTCATGAAGTTGAACTGTAGCGAAAGCTCTGTAAACCGGACACCCTGGGACACCCAATGGTGTCCGGGTTAGAGTGGTTTCACCGTACATGCATGTATAGCCGATGGTAACGCGTCTTCATGAGCTGCATTTGGTGGTCCAGGGAGTTCGGGAGACATATGTCGTTTTTGCGAAGAATCGATGTCCGTGTCGGAGAGACACGGAAATCGATTCTTCGCAAAAACGACAGAAGTTTGGGCAAAAATACAAAGACCATCAAATACAGCTTAACAAGACGCTTTTGATGCGCCATATTTCATAAAAATCCGTTACGTAATAAGGACACTATAAAATAATACGTATTTTGAATCAGATGGATTTTGGAAATTTCAGTACATGTACTTGTTGTTGTTAGTACCGCGTGATCATACACCTTGATGGTATGTCTCATATCACCATCGCCTACAAAGGTTTCTCTTCTAGTTTCACTTTCTGTTCCACGCCAAACCTGAAATTCGTTCTCCCCTCCACCTCCCACGTGCTCGTCTTCTCATTAACACTGTACCCGCTATGCCCCTTCGCGTCCGACAAAACCTGCGATATATCGCCCTCCGATGAATGAATAAACGAATTATTATCCTTCAAATTCGTGAAATTCACTATCACCGTTCCACGAATCTGCACGACGAGTTTAAATTTCCCGGTAAACTCTTTTTCAAAGACTACCATCGTCGCGGTTGTCTTGCGTCTTGACGGGACTTTGATGTTGCTGTTAACCGCCCAAGATATCGTCTTCTCTTTCGTGCTCTCTTCCGCGGCGTCGACATTAACCTCCCTTCCGAACCCCGCCGTCGCCGAAGCGACCTCTTCCGGCAGCCCGAGTTTCAGTTCAAGGTGAAATCCCTGCGTGTAACCTTTGGTTAGCGAGGTCGTGCACGTGCAGACGGTAGATCGCTCCGTCGTGAAGGAATGCTCCTGCTCGGAATCGGTGTTGTTCTCGAATGTAGACGTGAAGACGATTTTCGAATTCGGCTGATCGACCATGCTTTTTTCCTCGTAAGCGGGCTTGCTGGGTGTGAACCGGACACGTGCCCAGTTGATGTCCATTTTGACTTCATCAAACTTGAGTTTCTGGTAGTCTTTCCCGCGGGTTTTTATGAAGCTAGTCCACGCCCAGGTTTTCACGATTTCCTCAATGTCGGTAACGTTCGCCATTGTTCGTCAACCTGAAAGTATATTTCACTACCTTCTTACTCGTACGGTAAATGCTATTTTTTTTGTCATTTGTATATTATATTATATAGATGATCTTACATGAGCGAGGATTTAATATGATATTTATTAAACAAATTTACGGATTTTATAAGAATCGAGGTTATGTCGAGTGTCTTATGGAATTAGCTTGTTTTACTAAATACCATATTAAATCATCACAAATGTTAGAATATATGTACTGGTCACCAAACCTGTTTTCTGTAACCGGCTAATTTGCATATTGGTTACACTAGTGTAATGTGATTTGTATTACACTGTGTTAACACTGCGATCACCTTCAGGGGCGGATCTGGAGGGGGTGGGGGAGGGTCCGGGGTTGCGCCCCCACTCCCGTTCAGCCACGGAGTTTACATACAATGTAGATCACAGTTTACCACCAGTTGGAGTCTGAATTTAAATGCCGAAAAACACAGTGCATTTCGAAGAACTAGAAAATAGGACAACCCCTAGTTGCGAACGGTAACTCTTGCAATTACTCCCGTACCGTAGAGTTACGTTACCTTCGCAACTAGACAACCCCCCACCCCCTGTTCCCCAAATGCTGGATCCGCCCCTGACCTTGTACGGAATAAGACAGTCTACTTTGCGGATCCTAACAATAGCACGCAAACACGTCTTACAGGTTTTTCGAATTGCAGAATAAACCTCTATAAACATAAAATACAAAAACCTGGTTTAATGTTGATGATTTATTGTGTCTGTTCATGATCACAAAGCACACATACACATCTTGCAATACTCATGAAGTTGAACTGTAGCGAAAGCTCTGTAAACCGGACACCCTAGGGCACCCAATGGTTTCTGGGTTAGAGAGGTTTCACTGTACATGCATGTATAGCCGATGGTAATTTGGAAACTGTACATGTACGATAAGACGATCACGTCATGTGATTTTGTACCTAAGAATATGTGCCATATGTGCGATATCTCTTAAAAAATAATTACAAAATTTACGATATTTTTCGTAAATGACGTCGAAAGTTGACGAAATCTTCATAGCAAATGCGAAGTTCTATTCCGCATTTGATATGAAAGTTTCGTCATCTTCCGACATCATTTACAGAAAATATCACAGTTTCTGTAAATATATTTCAAGAAGAATCGCATAAGCTCTTAGTTACAACATCACACGGCGTGTCTCGAATGTTGGTGAATATCCCAGAGAACATTTGGGAAATATTCAGGAATATTCTGAATATGTTGTACCACGGATATTGGACAACAATACCGCAGTTGGCAGTGTATATGTCTATTATTTGTGCCGGTGACTGGAGAAATGGTGCTAATGGGATTTGTGACCAGTATAGCTCCTGATCAAATAGCACACTCGTGTAGCCTGATAACGATCTATATTGATTGGTGGGTGTTTCGTTGATGCAATAGTGAGCAGTGTAGATCCTGATCAGACTGTGCGGATGCACAGGCTGATCTGGATCTACACTGGATGCAAAACCCATAAGCCCCATTCTCCAGTCACAGCCACAGTTCAGTATATAAACTGTGAAATAATTCACCATAAATGGGGAACAGCTATTACACTCGTCATTTCTGACACTTGTCAGTTTCACTATCATAACTTTCATATTTTGTCAAAACATGTCATCACGTTTTCATGGTGATCTAAATATGTCAACACCAGTGTACACGACGCATGGGAAAATATCAAATATACAATTTGCAGCCAATGTCCACCAAATTTATATTTTGCTTCGGGTTTGTGCCTTGTGTGTATCGAGCGTTTAACTTGGCATACGCTATTTGCATTATTCTTTCACAATTTCACTAAATGGACTCGAATTTACACGGGGTGTTATTTTCTGTGCATTTCGTTCAAGTTTCAAACACCATGCAATCTGTCAGAAAGTACTCAGTAAGCTGTCGAGCAGGCGATGGGTAATTTAACGATCGGGGTTCATCCTTACCGGAATCCCGATTGGAGACCTGGTTTGGCCCGCACATACGTCTTTGGCATTTTGTATGTGACAGTTGAATCTGGTTATACCCCTAATGTGAGTATTACGATATTCGTAATATTATTTTAGGGGAAAGGGCCAAGTGACTTTGGTGTGGTATGGACCTGGCACCAGGTCAGGTTATTCTAATTTCAGGGCTGAATATATTTGTTCTCGATGTAAATATTCCGTTCTGATTTTGGGATCCCCCCCCCCCAATGCAACAGGTTAAAATGGGATCGAACCCGTTTTTCCGGCCTTACATGACCTTACCTGTTGATAGACCGTTAAACAGTAATAAACAAACCAAATTGTACCTACGGTCACAGTATTACCATCGATTGAGGAAAAAATACCTTTTGCAACGCTAATTATGTTTCTGTAATATAAACATAGTACTTTTTACTATTCACAATTTTATTCAGGCGTGCCGCTCATGCAGGGGTGGATCTGTAGGAGGGAGGGGGGAGTTCCGGGGTGGTTGCACCCCCCCCCCCTTCAGCCAATGTGTTTACATAGATCACAGTTTACCACCAGTTGGAGTGTGAATTTAAATGCCGTAAAACACAGGAAAGTGCATTTCGAAGAGCTCGAAAATAGGACAACCCCCTAGTTACGAACGGTAACTCTTGCAATTACTCCCGTACTCCGGTACGGTAGTACATTGCAAGAGTTACCTTAGCAACTAGACACCCCCACCCCCGTTCCCCAAATGCTGGATCCGTCCCGGTCACGTACAATTGGGTTCAGAAATGCTTTGTAAGTACATGTATATACAATATACACTCGTTACCTCAAACTCTCTTAAGTTAAACTATTGTTAACTCAGTCATATATTTGGTATATAAGTGCACGTTTTCCAATATCATAACTCTCTAAAATTTGCGTTAACTCAAAGTATTTTACTCATATCCCTTGTCTTTGAGTAAACGAGTGTAGACTAATTAAAATATTTATTTTACTCTCAGACGGTTTTATCACTTTCTGTGATAAAAAAAACCCGAATCGTTTCTATATCAATCAAAATAAGCGGATGTCTTGACTGAAACAAGTGATCACCATGTCTCGCTGAGAATTCAATTACGTTTGGAGGCACATTTCGTCCTCCCATAATGTCTTATCTGATGTCAAACAAAACAATCAATAATACACCCCCGCGTCATGTACAGAACGGATGAACCATATAACTGCCAAATGATGGAACTATGTCCTCGTTTGATCAATAAAGTAGCGCCTATCTCGGATGCAATCGGTCTGGTTCCGGAGTAATTTGGTTCAATACACAAATCGTGGGTCGTTGATGGATTGTCGGGAGTATTTGTTGAGACCACAGGTGGAAGACTCCGAGCTGTGACACACACAACAAATGCCTATTAAAAATCCCATTACCCCACCCACCTGGTCTCGTACTGTATATTATGCTATATGTACAGTATGAGGCATGTGATAGTTTTAATGACCAGCTTTCAATGTGCATGATCACGTGGTTATAACAAAAACAACAGTGGCTGAAAGTGTTGAAATCTTGCCCACTCCAAAGTAAGTATTATTTGATATGTTCCTTAATATGAAACGGATTTTGATAAATATGGCGCAGCAAACGCGTCTCCGTGAGCTGCATTTGGTCGTCCAGGGAGTTCGGCACAGACTTATGTCGTTTTTGCGAAGAATCGATTTCCGTATCTACCGACATGGAAATCGATTCTTCGCAAAAACGACAGAAGTTTGGGCCAATGTATAGAGACTACCAAATGCAGCTTAACAAGACGCGTTTGATGCGCCATATTTCCTCAAAATCCGTTACGTAATAAGGACAATATAAAACAATACGGACTTTGAATGGGATGGATTCTGGAAGTTTCAGTACTTGTTGTTGTTGTTGTTGTTGTTATTACCACGTGATCATACACCTTGGCTTTTGTGTGTCACAGGTCCGGGTCTTCCACCTGTGGTTGAGACGTTTTCTGCGTGATGCGATGGATCCTTGACGAATAGTTCTCTACCCTTATACTAGCCGGTGTGCGCGTGTGGGTGTGTAGGTTGATTTGGGGCGGGAGCGGGCAGGGGTGGCGAGGCGGCTTGGGAGGTGGAAGTCTGTGACCGCCATGGGCATCTCGTGGGCATGACTGGTGCACTACAAATCATCTTAGTATTAGTATATTCTCAGAGACCGGCTGTATCCAGATTGTGTATGTGAACGGTCCAAAGCTCGCCTTCGAAGCGGTCGCCCCAACTATATGCCGAAACAATAGCACACTACATGTACATGATGTAGGTGAGCTATTTTATATTCCAATACAATGTCATTTACATCGATTATTAAGAAATCCCAACATTTCGAAGCTTTGGAAAGGTTCAAGGTTGAACCACACTAAATGACGCAAATAATTTGGTAAAAAAAAAATCAAACTTTTAAGACATGCATACAGTATATGTACTTAGGTTGTATATGAAAACTGAATGGTGAGCCACATAAAAACCACGCAAGGGTTGTCATAGACATGCCGAAGCGATAGCTCACTGGGTGACCTATTTTATATTACCTTGAAATGCTATTTACATCGGTTATTAAGAGATTCCAACATTTAGAAGCATTCGAAAGGTTCATGATTTAACCACACTAAATGAAGCAAATAATTCGGTAAAAAAAAAGAATCCAATTTCTTTAGGAAGTATACACCGTTTACTCATTATGTTATATATGAAAACTGAATGGTGAGCCACCAAAAAACATATAATTTATTTAATGTAATATGTAATATATCGCTCTCTATAGTTGCAAGTATAGACCGAATGTGCTTATAATGGCTAAAATGCCACCAACAATTGTTACTGTTCAATATGCTCAACATTGACATAGTTAGACCAAAAACCTGGCAAACTCATTGGCTAACATTAAGCTGGAAACATGCATGTAGGACACAGTCAACTTATGAATAATATAGACGGTAAACCAGTCCTGGTACAGCTTAGCAACAAGGAGTAAATTCTCAGGACAACGGCATTGATTGTTATTATTATGACAGAGAGATAAATGAAATAGATGCTGCAGGAAAGGTATGTCTGTGTCAAACATTTTATTATATTATTTGCATGCTCTACACATGCAGGTTAATTTTTTTCTGTGTGCTACTTGATGTGGGGGTGAGCTAGAGATTTCGAAAGTGAAAGTAGACGGTTCCGTCAAGAAAGGGGAAATAACTTTGGAAATCAACCCGCATGACCCCGTGTTTGGCATGGATCTAGAACCGGCTTAGGTCACTGACTCCAGGAATGGAAGTAACCAAATTGATTTTGTCGCAGGTAGTTTGCGATTGTCATGTTAGTGTGAATGTGGGTCTATGGGAAATCAATTGATTGTCTGTTTCCTATATGACCCTGTTTCTACAGGCTGTTTGCAATGGTACCAGTTGTATTCTTTTTTATTGCCCGATCGCTTCCGGCATTTGCCATCATTTCACGACAATATTCGACGCAAAAAAAAATGTCGAAAATCGTCAAAATGAGAAAAAAAAAAAACCTTCTAATAATGGAAAAGGGGAAGATAATTTGGTTTCCCATAAGCATAATATGGCAAATTTCTCAAAGACGTACCACTTTTCAGTTATGGGACATTGCCAGAATGTTAGCTGAAGTGATGGTATCAAGTAAAATGTCTGCTTCAGGAAATTTGGCATATTCTGTCAGAAGAAACCAATTACCGTATTTACCATAGTTATTTTTTACTTATCGGAAACTGGATTTTTGGGCAAAAATCTTCCAATTTTGCTTATCCAGCACAACTTTTGTGTAATTTATTTGCTACATTTGTATATATAGCCTGTGTAGAATGTTTTCTGGGCCCATTGAATCAATTTGTAATACTGAAATGAGTGTTGCCTGTGTGTGAAACCAAAGTTTACTCAATAACCTTCAATTTTGTTGGTTGGTTTTGAATTTTGTCCTTTATTGCATAATATTTGTTACTGGAACTAGCAAAACCAATCAGTTGTGTGAAAAAGTGTTCGACTCAATGAGTAAGTGTCATTGCGTAAAGCATTTATGCGGTTATTCGTATAACAGGGCATCATTAGTGGACCAACGGAAATCATGAACTCGTTAAATATTCTATGCTGGTTTGAGGGTTGTCGCGACATACTAAATATGTCGCGACTCGCCATGTACTGACCCAATCAATGTGGAAACATACTTCGATGAAAGTTAATGAATGCTTGTTATAATTAATACAAAATCAGAAAATTATCTCGTTCTATATGACACAGTCAACTTATGAATAATATAGACGGTAAACCAGTCCTGGTACAGCTTAGCAACAAGGAGTAAATTCTCAGGACAACGGCATTGATTGTCATTATTATGACAGAGAGGTAAATCAAATAGATGCTGCAGGAAAGGTATGTCTGTGCCAAACATTTTATTATGTTATTTGCATGCTCTACACATGCAGGTTATTATTTTTCTGTGTGCTACTTGATGTGGGGTGAGCTAGAGATTTCGAAAGTGAAAGTAGACGGTTCCGTCAAAAAAGGGGAAACACCTTTGGAAATCGACCCGCATGGCCCCGTGTTTGGCATGGATCTAGAACCGGCTTAGGTCACTGACTCCAGGAATGGAAGTAACCAAATTGATTTTGTCGCAGGTAGTTTGCGATTGTCATGTTTGTGTGAATGTGGATCTTAAATCAATTGGTTGTCTGTTTCCTGTAGTTAGCCCGCATTACTACTTCAATAATGAGCGTTTTCTAATACGAAGTCGATACTTCCGGTTCATTTGCCGAGAGCGTCCCGGGGGATCAGATTAATTTGCAAATCAAGTAGCCTCCCTTGTTAGACTGGAGGTTTTCCATTCGTAATGAAGTTACAGTGGCAGCGATTAGGCTCATTGGGAAAGTAGGGACACAGTCTGACACAATTGGGCCTGTTGCCTGTGTGCCCAGTGAGGAATGGGCCGTGGTCTATTGAGTCCATGGCATTGAACCTCAATACCGGCAGTTGTGAGTTCAATCCTCACTCTAGACGTGAACAATCTTTACATAGTATTTCCATGCCACTGGTCTGTCGGATCAGACTTTAAACTGTGGTCCCCGTCTCTATATGACATTAGCTGTTGCTGGGGTGTTAACTGCATTGACGTTCAATTTTCAGCGCCCAGTGAAGATCCAGACCAGCTACAGCTCAGGCTCAGCAAATCAAGCTGCTTGACTTCAAGCACAATTTTCAATTATATTTTAAAATATAGCACATGATAAGTATTGACGAGCTTAGCGCAGGCGGCTGTGTACAGTGAAACGGCTTCAAGTGATGTTAAAATCTCGATCCGTGTTGGTTTGCATTTTGTGATATAACCTATTTGAATGGGTCATATCACCTATTCAGAATGGGTCATATCACCTATTGGAAAATCATTCATTCGAATGAATGGTATTATATATTCGCATGGATGATGTCCCAAAATCAAAATGAATGTGTGATATCATCTTTTTAAATAGGTGACATCACCTATTCGAATAACTGATATCACACATTCGAATAGGTGATTCACCCAATTCAGATTCAAGCATATGTATCACACATTCAAATACATGTAGGTAATATCAAATATTCGAAAGGATGATATCACCTGTTCGATTCGTTGATGTCATCAATTCAGTTGACATTAGTTTCACGTCATACGATGCTAGGAGGCGTTTTTGTAATTGTCATTATAATTCGACATACTTTCTAAGCCAATCGCTGGCCATTCTCGTACATGCTTAACTCTTTTGCAATAATGCACATGCATTATTATCTGAGATGCGTGCTCAAGAAACCTCTCAAAATGAGATCACATATTCTTGGTGCCCGTATTAAAGAGGCTCCGTTGCAATTAGCCCGGTTTTGTCAGGTCGTGCCGCAATGGTAATTTGTTCTGCCTGGTTAGTTGCTCTCTGGTAGCTCTCTAGCATATGTATAAGCAATAGATGTGAAAATAACGTTCTCCAATATTACGATAATGATGCATTGCAAATACAGCATGCAACAACAATAATGCTGGTCATAATACATAATGCTATTTGTATTCATACGTACTACGTATACGGAATCCCGCAGGGGACATGTATCTTTTTTTATTAATTCGTTCCCACGAAATAATAATTCGTTCCCTCAATTTAACAATTCGTTCTCTCGATATAAAAATTCGTTCACACGAATTAACAATTCGTTCCCACGAATTAACAATTCGTTCCCACGAAGTGACAATTTGTTCCTTCGATTTAACAATTCGTTCCCACAAAATAACAATTCGTTCCCACAAAATAACGATTCGTTCCCACGAATTAACAATTCGTTTCCACGAAATAACAATTCGTTCCCTCGAAATAACAATTCTTCCCTCGAATTGACAATTCAAACAGCTTCAAAGTAGATCAAAGGTGTTGCGCGCGCAGCTGGGCGCCAAAACAATTCGTTGGAACGAATGGTTAATTCGAGGGAACGAATTGTTAATCCAAGGGAACGAATTGTTAATTCGTGGGAACGAATTGTTAAATTGTGGGAACGAATTGTTATTTCGTGGGAACAAATTAAGAAAGAAGATTTCTTCTTGCAAGATGGCCACTAACCATGCTAATCGGAAATTGTCAGTCAGTGCATTTGTAAGGTGTATTCTTTAATATTCAATATTCACATTAAAACCGAGCTTTTACCACTAACTTTGAACGCATGCACAACTAAACGCATGCACATGTACACTATCACTTACTGTTAAAATATTCAGAACTATGCTTCCGCTGTGTATGTCCAGTGCATGTATAATATCTCAAAACAGCCTGACATAAATTTTCCGTGACAGAACTCAGTTTATTACACGTATGTCTCTCTGTTTTGTATATACAACTACAATATATACATGTACATACTATTACGTGCATATATACGAATACGAGCAGCCCGTCTCTGAAGATCAATGACAATTAATTGTATTTCAAGATGGCCATGGACATACAAAACAAAAACATGTCGGGGGCATAAAACACACACATATACATTCCTGTTTCATCTTAGTCACTGGACTACGCAATCATAATTCTTATTATACCTTGAACATATGCCTTGCTGGTGCAAACCCTGTACATCTGAACGGTACTTAAGTCCAGATCTACGCTGGTTGTCTTTACCAGTGTGTTTGTTTTCTGATACAATCAAGAGTGTTACTGCTGCATCGTACAACCCCCTACTGTTCACACACCCCTAGTGTAAACCGGGTTACACTAGGGGTGGGTGAACAGTAGAGGGTTCAACGCAGCGTGTAATACAGGCTGTTTGAACAAAGTTACATTTCAAAGCCTGTGTGTTGTCGGAAGTGCATAAGTATTATGATGTATTCAGTAGGAAAAGTAATAACTACTTTTATCACAGTGTTATTCCGTGTTGTAACCCATTTCATAAATGTGATATGACACACGTGTAATAACAGCTGCATCGATTGGCTGGCCGCATCACCCTAATTACATGTTCGTATTATGCGCTAATGTTATGTCAAATTAATAAAATGGAGACTTTCCAAATGACTTTACCAATGGCGCTACAATTTGATGGTATTTTGACGTTGGCGTCATCAAGTTCTATAAGTCTAGAAGCGTCTTCAGTGACTCTATGCAATTTCTTCAATTATTCGAATGTACGTCCGTTTGGTAATGTGAAGTGTTTACAAAGAACCGCAGCATTATATGGCATATTTAGTATAGTGTTATTGCTAGTATTAGCACTACTTCTTTTCTCTGTGGAGATTTTCAACTACATTAAAAAAATAGTCAATGGCGTCTGCTCATTGAAACGTAGTGGATATCTCCAAGTCTTCTGCTCTTTGGAGGCTGAAGTTATGTGATAAACAGAATATCGATGTCGTTTCCATTTGATATGAGACTTTGGAAACCGTCAGCAAAGTGACGTACCTCGACAGAGGCTCGAGCATACATTGTGCGTGACTGGTGTCTTATGGAATGGGAACCCGTTTGATATCATGTATGTGTTGAAAGGTACGAATATGTCCGCACGAACAATATCCGCGGACATATTCGGGAGGGTCTAAGGTACGAATATGTCCGCAGGAAACGAGTATGTCCGCAATAATTTTGGGGGTCGTCTCAAGGTGTTCTGTGAATTTTTAATATACATGAAGCTACATTATATCGTTTATGGATTCTGAGTTCATCTAAACCATGTTTAAACAATGTAATGCATGTACCATGTGCTCTGTTGCTACAGGATCGATTAAAACGTATGCTCAGAATAGTAGCTGCAAACATAGCTAATTGTTTAGTATTGGTATATATCCATTAGTAGACCAAATGAGCTGGCAGCGTAGGCACTAACCAGACTGCGCGAATCTTGGGCCATGCTATCAGCTTTTTGTATCATATGATAAATCATATATTCGCCAATATATCTAAATCACGAACCAACACGGAACAACTTGTTCATATACGCAGTTTGAGAGTGATATATAATAGTCCGTATAGAATGGAGACAACCCTTTTTAATGCCCTGTTGTTTCGTGTGGGTTCATGCTTTAGATATATTGGCGAATATATGATTTATTATGGGATACAAAAAGCTGATAGCATAGCCCAAAACAAACACAAAAATAAAATCATACGTGTATTTATCTAGTGATCAATTAAGATTATGCTGTCAACATAAAGTCACATTGAAGTTGCAGTTGGGCGGCATATCGCGCGATGACCTTGCATGGGTAACAACACACTTATATTAATATGTAATATGGTATGTATATGGAATCGACGTAACACTTAGCAGTCATTATACATTTTGTATGTGGCTCATTATATGTGGCCCTGACTGGATAGATTGGGCGACCAGAGTAGATCAGTTTTGGGACCTGTGTATATCCAGATCAGACTCCGCACAGTCTGATCAGGATATGCACTGTTCGCTATTCCAACAATGGAACACCAATCTTGATTCTAGCAACCAATATAGATCGTTATCAGGCTACAGGCGCGTGATATTCAAGCAGGAGCTTGCAGACAGTTAACATAACACAATGCGTTTTTGCGCACAGTCTGACCAGGATCTGCACCTTTCGCCATTCCGTCATGTTTTTAACAAGCAATATAGATAATTATGAGGCTACGGGAGTATGCTATTCAAGCAGGATATACACTGGTAACAAATCCCATAAGCTCCACTTCTCAAGTCATGGCCACATAATTGAGACACTCTTATGTGATTGTGTACCTTTGGACATTTGCGTAGTGTCATTAAATGCGTTTAAATACGGAATTACAATACGTCAACTTTTGACTTTATTTATCAAAAATATTGTAAATTTTGTAAACATATTTAATGAAATTACGCAGATGTCCGAAGGTACCAAATGGTGCGAAATCGCCCAAGGTGTATGCAAAAGTAGTCCGGTATAAAACCATAGTGCAGGTGTTTTGAGGTCACAGTCACCCTTTGCTTGCAAATCTTGATCCATTACTACCCAGTTTCACTTGAGGAACATTTTGAGGTGCCTTTAACACCAGTTTTCAGCATATTTGTAGCATTTAAAAGAAAACACTGAACCTGATGGTCACTTGATGTAAACGGAGTTTCCATGGCCAAAAAATGTACACAATATTGGAGGATATGACAAGGTTGGATATTTCTTTCTTAGGAGCAAGTGAACCTATTGTTTAGTTCATGCAGAACCAGTACAGACTGGTTGCATGTCATGTACAAGTGGGTCCCACAGCATCCATACGAATAGTGAAAGTAGGTGAGACTGGCCTTATTGGATGGTTTTCGGTTAAATTATATAGTAAAACTATTTGGTGGCGTCTAACCAATATGATATTAGCAGATTAGGCTCAATACGAACACGAATTTGATTGAGTTATCGTATCCCATAGTCTGACTATATCAGTGAATACGGTCGCACTAATATCAGTTAACCCGGTCGCACTGACCGAATGCGAAATGTCTTGTAACGAACTAACCATAAAACGTAGAAACCACATCTCTAGGGGCAAATATATATTTTGAATTGCGGTTTTCAAATGTTTTTTTCTCGATTTTTGAAAGAAATGGACAAACTTGTTATTTGAAATATTGAGTGCCATTTTAGTACATGTGTAATGGAACCTCTATTAAACCAGAGATTACGACCATTTAAGTGTGTAAACATTTCATGGGTTTCAGTAATTTCTGTTGATATTGTCAATTATTGTTTGCTAAAAAAATATAAAACAGTAACAACCACAAAACAAAAGGAAATCGCACGCACGCAGAAACGCACGCACGCACGCACGCACGCGCGCGCACGCGCGCACGCACGCACGCACGCACGCACGCAGACACGCACGCTGACACGCACGCACGCACGCACGCACGCACGCGTGTCTCTGTGTCATCATATACCGGGATTTACATTAGAATATCTCTAAACTGACCACCTTGGGGACCTCCCAGGGTGTCTTGCTTAGCGGTTTATTGAAGTTCCGCTGTATCTGTCGTGGTTATCATATCCAACTTTCGCGGCCACCTTACCTGGACAAAATCCATAGTGACCACATGGTCAATTTCAGCTGACCAATACGTGATGGTCAGTCGGCAATTTCCGTGATATCGGTTTTTTCCGTAATCTCTCTGAAATCTACAGGTGTCACGTGATGTATGCAATTTTACATGTACATGTAGTGTGGCGAACCACTTGTATGCGTGTGTGCGTGTATGCGTGTGTGCGTGTGTGCGTGTGTGCATGTGTGCGTGTGTGCGTGTGTGCGTGCGTGCGTGTGTGCGTGTGTGCGTGTGTGCGTGTGTGCGTGTGTGCGTGTGTGCGTGTGTGCGTGTGTGCGTGTGTGCGTGTGTGCGCGTGTGCGCGTGTGAGTGTGTGCGCGTGTGCACGTGTGTACGTGTGTGCGTGTGTGCGTGTGTGCGTGTGTGCGCGTGTGCGCGTGTGCGCGTGTGCGCGTGTGCGCGTGTGCGCGTGTGCGCGTGTGCGCGTGTGCACGTGTGTGCGCGTGTGCGCGTGTGCGTGTGTGCGCGTGTACGCGTGTGCGCGTGTGCGCGTGTGTGCGTGTGTATGTGTGCGTGTGTACCTGCGTGTGTACATGCGTGTGTGCGTGTGTGCGTGTGCGCGTGTGCGCGTGTGCGCGTGTGCGCGTGTGCGCGTGTGCGCGTGTGCGCGTGTGCGCGTGTGCGCGTGTGCGCGTGTGCGCGTGTGCGCGTGTGTGCGTGTGTTCTGCTTAATTCCCTGTAAATAAAAACAACACATTTCCATTTATTGACAAGTTTATAATTTGTGACACTTTCACCAATATTAGTTTCGATAATCGGTATAAATCCCGTTAATATTGACATGAAATCAAGAGAAATCATGCAACGATACAAATATTTACAACCAGCGTAAGTAAATTTGTAGACTAACGTAATCCGGTTTATGCCCATTTCGTCTCATCCCATTTCGTCTAATCTCATTTCGTCTACACTTTTTGCACTTTGTCCCATTTCGTCTACAACCCGTCGACTCCCCTGTGCCATTTCGTCTACACTTAGATCAAGGAGATAGACAGTCCCTAAATAAGTTGCTAACACGCATCTTTTCATTGGAAATTGTGTTATTTTATCGTTCTATTTTTGAAAAAAAATAGACCAAAACTTACTAACTGATTGGACAATTATCAACAATTAATTGTTTTAGACCTGTCTTTTCTTAAATGAAGCAGGCCACCTGAATCTTCTCTGTTTGCAAAGTTCGAAGGCACATGACCTTTGAATTTTTATCTGATTATATTTGAAAAACATGGTTTGGCAGCACTTTAGAATCATTTCCACTGGAAATGATTCTAAAGTGCTGACAAACCATGTTTTTGATAAGATATATGGAAAATAGAATACAAACAGCAGACGGGACACGATTTAATTCAGCAGTGTAAGGGCACATGACCTTTGAATTTGTATCTGATTATATTGGAATGTCACAATTACTTTAAGGAACTCATGGCATTCAAACACTGCAAACAATATAGACTCAGACTACCTGTCAGTTCAGCATAAACTCAGCAGCCAATCTTAGTCTACATTATGTACAAAGTCCGAAGGCTTAAGAATATATTAGTGTTGAAAAGGCTAAAGCACTTTGTAATAGCACAGAATTCACAAGCACAACGGTGTACTTCTTAATTAAAAAATGATCAGCAGTTTGTTTAAAAATCAATTACCATTGAGACCCCCTTAATAAAGATCAAAGGTAATTGCTTAAAGTTTTCACACCAAGGTTTTAAAGACGGTATGAAAGATAATTGCTTATATTTTAGGCAAAAATGCTTTAAGGATGGTCAATGTAAGATGAAATGGCAATCTCCGTAGAAATATGTATATTCATTTTATGAACAGTAGACGAAATGGGAATAAGGGTGTAGACGAAATGGGACAAACAACTGTAGACATAATGGGATTAGACGAAATAGAAAGTTACCAGTAATCCGACCATGATTTATAATTCCCGTGTACGTAAAAGGGAATTACGTTAATTCTTTCTAAACATATCAAATAAAGATGAAATTATATTAAGTATTGCAAGTTGCAATTATCTCAAAGATAATCAAATGTGACAAAGTCTATGTTGAAATTACAAATCAGTATGTCAGTTGCTATAGGTGTATACTATGATAAGACTGCGCAGATGCAGACCGTATATGCGTGTATGCTGATTTCTAATCGATTTTTAAAATGTGTACGTGTATGAGTCTGATCTGGGCTTACACTGTTTATTAATCATTATGAAGCATGCACTATAGTTATGCGGAGAAAACAACCACACAGTCGTAACAATTAGTTAAATCACGTAAATAATTACAGATGACCGTTGTACTCGATATATATATTCTCAGGCTAGCGAACTTTTTTTAAGTTAATATCTCGGGCAATATACATGTAGCCAAATGCAAAACAGCGATTGAAACCAGTGTATACCCAGATAAAGCTGCGCATCCGCACATTCTACAGGTGTTGTACAAATATTGTTCAAGGTTTAGTTTGCAGTAAATAATTCGCGATAATTCTGCTTAATTCCCTGTTAATAAAATCAACACATTTCCATTTATTGACAATTTTATAATTTGTGACACTTTCACCAATATTAGTTTCGATAATCGGTATAAATCCTGTTAATATTGCCCTGAAATCAAGAGAAAACATGCAACGATACAAATATTTACAACCAGTGTAAGTAATCTTGCAAACTAACGTAGTCTGACCAAAACTTATAATTCGCACGTACACGTATAAACATGATAAAGGGAATTACATTAATTATGTCTAGCCAAATCAAATTAAGATGAAATTATATTAAGTAATGCAAGTTGCAATTATCGAGATAATCAAATGAGAATAAGTCTATGCTGAAATTACAAATCAGTAGAAAATGTTGGTGACTTTGTTCACTAATAATGTTACCGACAACACGGTCATGCCTCGGACAACATATAAGCTTTTAGAGTGACCGTAAGCAGGTGCCCGTTTCAACGAATATAACGGAAATTGCCAAAGATGTTCGTGATACGCTAATTGGAAAATGAAAACAGATGGTATCATTATTATTATCTAAAAAGGACCAAAATAATATTAACTTAGAAATATAATTTTTATATCAATATATAGAAAAATGAATGAGCTAATTGAAAATACCTGTGCATTTTTTGTAACTATTATTATAAAAAGAAATTTGGCAATTTTCACAACGAAAATCGAGAAGAAAAATCACAATTTGCTATATAAATCATATAAAAACTACCGACTATGTTTAAAGCTAAAAAGGACCAAAATATTTATATTTTAAAAACACTATCGAAACATCATCATAAAGTAAAATAATTGAAGTTTAAAATGTGACTTGTGCATTTTCAATCGGTAGTGTAGTTTAAAAGTTACGTAAGAAAAGGTAATAGTCTCCTATATAATTCCATATAAAAATCGCCGCTACTGATGCAGACTTTCTGCCATCAAAGTATACTTAACTTGATAAGTCAAATCGTGAAAACGGCTACTGATTTAGAGGACTCCACTATAATTCAGTCATGTGCATTTCAAAACAGGTATGTGTACTTTGCACTCGTTCAATTTCGTGTCTGTAAGCGAAATAAAGAAGAAGAACAAAAAAGCAAACCATTAAACTGAAACCAAATAGGCTAATAGTTCAATATTTGCTGACGACAATTGGTGCCATAAATAATTATTATGTTCATACAAGTCTACCAGGAAGAGTTTGTGGGCTCATGTTAATCAACCAATGAACGATTGAAAGACGAAATGAGTCACCAAACAAGACAGTATCGAGTATTATATTCAATTATTTACCATTCCCGCTTTGTGATCGCCGCCGATTCCTATTTCGTCTGAAGAATAGTACATGTACAGACACGTTCACCTTTGCATGTGCTTATAATGCAATTATATAGAGTGCATACTTGCGAAATGTGTTTTATTTTTGCTTGTCAGCGGAATTAAATTTAACCTTCATTTATTATTCAAGGGTACACTGATAGTATCAGCTTTTAGTTCGTCACTTTCGCTCAGGTATTGATATTATTACGAAATAAACAGTTTTATAGATCACATTATATATTAATACATTCAACACTTTCGATGTAAATATCTTCGAAATCATTAATAATGTTCTCTGGCTTATAATTATGTACGTAATGTTTCTAAGTATAACCTTAGCTGGCATAATCGGTTGCAGTGGCTATCTAAACCGAACACCAAGACAACATCTGTGATCCTTATTTTTGATGGGTTTCACCGCCATTAAATCTCAAATTTTAATGTATGTGCATGATCGCAAAGCACGCGTATGTACCAGAATGGTCATAAACCTGACTTACACTGAAATATCTCTAAATCGGACACCCTGGGCACCTCCCAGGGTGTCTGATTTAGAGAGGTTTCATTGTATTTCTTTTTTTACAGCGTAGACCCTCTCTAAACCGGACGCGCATGCAGTCTGTGTATCCTTAATTTTTTATGAATTTCTTTGGTACATATTTATTACGAAAATGCATTTTCAAGTTCGCAAAGCTCAGCCGCATACCTTGGCATAGTCTGATTTACAATGGAACATCTCTAAACCGGACACCCTCACAGGTTGTCTTTTAGAGAGGTTCCACTGTATTTATTTCTCCAAGACCTAAATTATTTATTTTACCAATACTGCTATCACATTATATTAACGAAAGTGGGTGGGATACATTTCTTCGAGCACTGTTCGTCCGAATGTACGAGGAGACACTCCGCGTACACTGGAACATCTCTAAACCGGATACCCTGGGAGGCCCCCAGGTTGTCCAGTTTAGAGATGTTCCATTGTAAATCAGACATATGACTATGCCAATGTATGCCGCAGTACTTTGCGAACTGGAACAGCCATTTTCACCATAAATATGCACCAATGAAACCCATAAAGTAAGATTAGACAGACTGCCTGCGCGTCCGGTTTAGAGAGGTTTTACTATTCTTCACAATGTCGACGTTCTCTCGGGAACTGTAAGAGCTGTCGGCTGAAAGTCACATTGAAATTAATCAAGGTTAAACACAATCAAGTAAACGAACCTTTGTATATCCAAGATGTTGCAGACTGTGGCGGTGTAAGCACGTTGAACGGGTGCAACATTCGATCATTCACATTTCAATACAAGTTTAGTATTATTCACATTATACTTGCAACTGCTTGTTCATCGCATGTTCATTTGCACCAATAGGCTCAATGGAATCGAACAATGAAACTTTGAAACACAAACGAGGCACATACCAAACAACCGATGTATTCCTCTACGCTTTGTATTCATAATTATGCATAATTATTCCTGCAACTGAACATAATATAGGTAACACTACACGTGCAAAATACGTCTTTGTCCTTTTTTGTGTGCTCACACGTTTAATTTGCTGTCAATGTTAAGTGTCTTTTATGTCAACGTATATATATGAAATCCATGTAACGAGATAAGGTGAGAGGGGCTACGGCTTAACTGCATAATTATCGCAATAATAATGACTTACCGTCTAAAACGAGATAACGTGGATGCGCTCCGGCACGAAGTCCGGACAAAACAACTTGACAGCACCCCCCAGTGCCAGTGATTTATATTTCAAGGTATACTATGTTTCTTCACGTCAAAGTGCATGTAATACAGTAAGCTATCATTTTATCTAATTATAGGCGAATAGTAATAGGGCTGAGAACGGAAAACAAATAAGTCAAAGCTGATTTTGTTTTCAGGAAATATTCAGAATATCAATTGAAATAACATATCAAAAATCCTCTTGAATCCCACTGGAGCTTGAGCCGTCCGTCCGTCCGTCCGTCCGTCCGTCCGAGCAAACGAGAGCTACATTATGAGGTTAACCACACAGTGATGGACTTGTTAAGATATGCTTATTCCGTTATTAACCCCGTTATGAATTGCTCTTGTGGGGTTATTTTGTCTGATGGGGTTGTTTTTTATACCCGAATTTTCATACTGTAAACATTCGGGTTACTGTGGAGGTTGTAATCATCATAGGAGACGAGCCATGTGATTTTGTACCTAGGAAGATACACAAGCGTGCGATTTTTCATGAAATATATCCACGAAAACTGTGATATTTTCTGTACTGAATGACGTCAAAACTTGACGAAATGTTCATAGCAAATATAATTCCGCATTTGCTCCGAACATTTTGTCAACTTTTGACGTAATTTATGGAAAATATATCGTACATTTTATAAATATTTTTCATCAGATATCGCGCATCTCATGAGGTACAAAAGCACATCGCTTGTCTCAAATAGGCTAATGTCCTTCGATTGCTTGAAAAATATCGACAAGGTATTGAAGAATATCGACAACGGTATTGAAGAATATCGACAACATTTTAAAGAATATCGACAAGGTATCAGCGTATGTTGATGTTGTGCACACATTCAATTTAAATACGATAACGTTGAATATACCAGAATGAATGTTTATGACGAGACTGAAATTTGAAAGCGGGAATCAACTTGCATTGCATCAACGAATGTATGAACCAACTCAAAATGCCTTGCCAGATATTTGTACCCATTCACGGCACTAACCTACTATTCTCTATAATTTATCGGTGTATTGTTGAAAAAAGGACCATGATAATGACAATGACTATAGGTAATGAAAAAGGCTAGGACGCGCGCAGGAATTCCGAGGCTCGCTCAGGAATTCTTACCGTTTCTGAGTCGAGCCTGATATATTTCTTTGAAAAGAACGCGGACTTGTAAAACCTACGTTGCATAATTACAATGACGTCATTCGATAACGTCATGTGACACCGTTCGACAAATGAAATGTCAGTTTTTAATGATATTCGTGTCAATGTAATGCCTGATGCGACATTATGCAATTAGTCAGTACGTTTTCGGCCAATACAAAGCTCGTTACCTGATAAATGTCTCTACAGAGTGACGTGTCAGTGTTTGCGTTAGCTTAAACCATGTGCATGCATTTGGCAAATACAAATCATGTAATTTAATATAATGTCAAAATATCAGACGGTATATTAAGCATGCATTTACATAGACCATAATAGATTTATAATATATTATCGGTGGCACATGCAAATAGTCTGTATTGAATAATTGAATTGAACAATTAATAATTCATTTATAATGTTGGCCTTCGAGTAATTGCAAACCAAATATTTGTCGTTTTAGAGAATTAGTATGATATGCACATTTTTCATCGATCAATCGCTCGCGGAACAAATGATGTATTCATGATCGATGTTACCTTTGTAGTTCTACAATGATGTATAGGTTGTTTTTATGTCCAAGTGAAAATTCAATTAACCGTACAAATATACAAGGGTTGTGGTTATGACAAATTGGTTTAGATTTGTTCATGCAGGGAAATAATTGCATGCGACTAAGTGTGTTACCAAAAGTTTTATGATATTGCTATGCACCTGTCAATGCGATCATTTCTGGCCCCTGCCCCCTATCATATGTGGTTGTGACTGGAGAAATGGGGCTTGTGGGATTTGTGACCAGTGTAAATCCTGATCCGATAGCACACTTCTGTAGCCTGATAGCGATCATTGTCAGTAGCATGAAGTGTTTCAGTGATGGACTGGCGAACAGTGCAGATCCTGATCAGTCTGTGCGGATGCACAGATTGATCTGGATCTACACTGGTCGCAAAATCCATAACAGTCAAATATGAGACAAGTCATGTGAGTTTGCACCTAAACAGATGTGCGGTATCTCATGAAAAGTGTTTGCAGAAATTATGATATTTTCCGTAAATGCGGTTAAACGTTCACGTTTTTTTTATTTGTGGACCGATTTTCAAAATTTAACTTTTGTTTTCTAAAATTACATTATTTCCAAACTATCTAGCCAGGTTTCGGAGTCAATTTCCAAAATATTTCTTTTTTTTACTCTCCCCCACCTCTTCCGCCTCTTTTTGCCCCATGTTAAATTACCATAGGAAATGTTTTTTTCGCTATTAAATCAATATTTGATGGAATTTCATCAAACAAAAAAGTTTGGTGAGGGTCACTTTTTTGTTATGGGTGAAAAATACTTACAATTATTTTTTTTTTTTAGATTTAATGTGTTTAATAGCCAAAAGTTCGTCGGCAGGAAAACGTGGAACAGACAGTAGTCAAGTATTTTGAAATAAAAATAGTCAAATATCGGCAAGATTATCGCAGGCGGGCGGCGGTGTATCACAGGTGGGTGGGAAAAGGCGTTTCAATATACATGTATTAACGTGTATCTCATGATGCCATTTTGTATGTACCGAGTGGATAACGAGTTTTGTAGGTGTATTTTATACATTTGCGGATGGTTGTAATGAGCAATTATAGTCGCTAACCTCCCGCTATTGATTTTAATAATTGGTTTGACCATATGCGCCCTTTAGCGTCCAAATACCATACACCCTTTATCTCCATTACAGTGAAACCTCTCTAAACCGGACATCCTGGGAGGACCCCATGGTGTCCGGTTTAGAGAGGTTTCACGGTACATCAGGCATGTGATCATTCTGAGACATAGCTGTGTGTCATGCGATCATGAACAGACAGTATCACCTTAGAAAAATGACCATGAAACTCATCAAAAATAACATCACCGATATTTACTTGGTATCCGATTTAGAGAGGTTCCGTTGTACTTACATCTCACGGTCCATATGTATGTGTCATTTAGAATAGAATAGTAATTTCTCCAGTTTTCCGCCCACTCGAACCTTTCACATCACCCTTCACCTTATTAGTGTCATCACAAACGTATGGTGACTTGTTATGGACATTTCGTCTCTTAGATGCGGGTGAAGATCGGGAACTAGCAGAGCTCCAGATAAGCTGCGCACTGGTGTATTTTACGCACTTATTTTAGCAGAATACGCATTGATTATCAAAATGGGAGTACAAAATACTCACAGCAATGTGAAAATACGCATTGATTTTCAAATTGAGTAGTGAAAATACTGTAAAAAAGAAGTTGAAATTTAATTAATTCAGCCACAAAAATAAGTAATTTGTTTTTATCATTTGATTCAATAAGGAAGACAATCTATAATATATTTGTAAAAGTAAAATATGGATTGAATGTAAAATATGTGAGCATATAACTCATTAGATACAAAACCTATCTGGAGCGCTTCGATGGGTAAACTTAACGATGGGATTCATCCTTACTGAAATCCAGATATCCCTGGTTTGGCCATCAGGTAGATGTTATTTGTTCGCTTTCTTACTACTTGAGAGTTGAATCCAGTTATACACAGTATAATAGTAGTAACATTAGTAATAATTGTATTACTTTTAGGGAGTGGGGCTAAGTGACTCTGTGGTGTGGTGAGGCTTTGGCTCCAGGTCTGGTTATTCTAATTTCAGGGCTCACTATATATTTTTGTGCAAATATTCAGTTCTGATTTAGGATCCCTCCCCTCCCTCCATCACAACAGGTGAACTATGGAATTCGACCCCGTTAACCTGGCCTAAAATGACCATAGCTGTTGACAGGCCATTAACACCATTACATCAAATGAAATCAATCGTCTCTTCGTTACTTTGTCGCGTGGAAATGAAAATTAAGAATGTTCTATTTCGTTCCTTCATTTCTACGTCGCATAGAGACGAAAATTCTTAATTTTCGTCTCTACGTACGTGGCGTTGAAACGAAGAAAGAAAATTTACCATTCCTAATTCCGCGGTAACACGGCGTAGGAAAGAACCAACACAATTTAAGTTTGGAACGAAATTGTCAGGTCTACGAGGCGTATATAAATGATGGAATGAAATTTAAAGCTGATGTCCCACATGCCAGGTTATAATATAGGAAGACAGATAGTTTTGTATATTCTGTAGATATGACATGTTCTGGCAAAATAAACATTCATTCACGATTACCCCACGTATTGATTGGCATTATGATAAATGTGCATGCTGATATCAGGGGCGATAACCGTGTATCATTCAAGTGTTAACGGACATTACTAGTTATTTATTGAAACAATATCCCTTTTCTATTAATGCAATAGTCCAAAAGTTAACATGGAGAAGTCAATATCCGATAGTTAGGGGTGGTGAAATGTTTAAGGTACATAACCGAACTGAAAAGCTGAAACGTCGCTACTGATCCACCATACATACACGTCCAGAAATACGGCAATTTGATAAAGTTGTTAAAATGACACACTTGTCAGTATACAATACGCACTTTAATCGCATATTGCGACACTTTCGCCAATATCGATTAAAGTAATCATTAAATGTTCAGCCGTTATATTTAGAACTGATTTTACGCCTTGTGTCATCAGTTCACGAGACGCAAAGCATATTACCGCCAACACACGCGCTCGCTTCGTGTCACACCGCCAATCACATGCTAGTATAGCGATTCGAAATCATGTTTAGGGGCGGAGCTTCGCGATTGGAGCTATAACTATTAATTACTTTAAACATTATTTTATTCATCCAATACAAGTGATAAATGATACATGATAACTAATGGGATTTGACCGAAAGCAGAACTTATCGTGGTCATCTCCCATTATTTATCATATTATTATTATTACTATAATATGTTTTAAGACCGCGATGACGATGAATATGACACAAAGACAAACAAACACAAAGAAGAGGGATATAAACGAATAAACTTGATCAAGCAGAAAGAACGAAAATTAAAAATGAGCTGAAACGGTATCCTCACCCATTAGAGCAACCAGCATCAGACATGTTGTTGAATGTGGTAAATGGTCGAGTCGCTGATGAAACCGTGAACGTACAATGCAGAATTTACGAAGACATTGCCGACTGATTTTGACAATACTATCCACTCCAAAGTCGTGACAATGGAATCAATGAAGAAAGAGGTACGTGTAGGGGATAGAACAGTGTATGACATGAAACGTATCAATGGACGATTGCTTGTATTGTCAGAGAAGCGCGATGTTTCACTGGAGAGAATGCTCTGTTTTGAATTTTCACCGCTTCCACCAGCTATATATGACGATTATGGAAGCATGTGCAAAGGCACAAATCACCGATTCTGCATTAACTTGCAGTTTGGATAGACGAAACAAGGGCACCATATGTGCATATTATATCTACATCAGAATTTCATAAGGGCCGTCGAAAAGGATCATCGGGTCATAGTGGTGTTTGACAGATACATAGAGGGGTCAATAAAGACACATGAGCGACTCAGGCGAACAGGATCAAGTGTCTGTCGCACTGTCAATCTCACTCTCGAAACAGCCTTACCTGCCATAGATACAATCGTGAAAACTACACACAACAAGAGGTCGCTGATAAACATATTTTGCACAGAGAAAACATCCGAAAATCTGACTATGGTTGGGGAAGACTCTGTGTACAAACACGAAGAAGCAGACTGCATCATCACCAGCTATGTCATGTCTCTTGTTCATCAGAAATACCAAGCACGTACAAGTGGACGTGTTTGCATTGCTTGTGTTGTTCTGTTGAAGGTGGCAGTGCACTGCACACCTGTTGTTGAAAAAGCCTGATGAACGACTAATTGACATCAACGCTAGCGCTACACAGTTTGGTCCCAAGTCAGCCCAACTGCTTGCTACACGTGCACTGATGGGATGTGACACTGTTAGCTACCTGTTCGGCAGGAAAATTATCCGCGGTTGCAGACATGGTGAAAAATGATGTTGGTCTGCAGATACTTGGGGAACGCACACCACCTTATGGAAATTATCACAGCTGGTCATAGGTTTGTAGGCAGGATGTATAAGGAAAAACAGACTCATTCGTCCATGAGCCAATTACGACACACCATATTCATGAGGAAGAGGGACACTCCAAAAATTAAGACATTACCACCACCAGACTATGCGCTGAATTGAGCACATGAAACGGGCTCACTTGCAAACCATGATCTGGAAAGCAGCAGATCAACTGGACCTGCCCAACATATCACTGTATGGCACAATTGATACCCAAACGACTGTGCAATATTCGAAAATATATGTAGACGTGTTCAAAACCCACAAAGGATAGGAAAACAATAATATCACAGAAAGAAAGCAATGGGTAAATAGAGAACAAGATACTAAAAGGAGACCCATACACATAAAGAACAACCAATGCAATACATTATGGTAAACACAGTATACGTGCACCTCTGTGGTCGAGCAACTTCGGTGATGTGAGTTTAAGATTACAAGACAAAATCAACTGATTTTCAGCTCGTTTTTGTATACTTGTTCATTTGTGAATGAAGCAATTGCCTTCTGTTTTGGGTGGCGGTGGTGTTAACATTATTTCATATGATAGCGGCATACAACTGATATTGAACTATATAATACAAGTGAAGGTTACTATTAAGATGTGATATATATTATCATATTGTTTCATATGTTCACAAAATGTCGCCGGTTGGACATAATCCCCCCCATTCAGATTCAAGGTAGAACAAAATCCCCCCCCATATAAAAACACAGGTAGGACATAATCCCCCCACCCTCGCTTTGTCCAAAATTTGGGGCGACCAGTGTAGACCCAGATCAGGTAATTTTCGTCTATATGTGACGGTCACTTTGACCTTAATTGTTTGAATCATTGATTTCTTGATTTGTTTTCAAATGAAATGTCTAATCCTCATGATGCTATTGTGGTTACTTGATTAGTCAACTGATGTTTTGAACATTAATATTCCTTAAATGGATAATTGCATAGAGAGACGTGTGCTGCATTCAGATTTTCGAGTACTATTTATTGGTGCTTTTGTTTGCCAATTACTTCCTAATTGCATGTTAGTTGTCTGTTTTCCAGGGTTGTCATCTGTAATTAATATCATCCGTCATCGACGCATTGACCAGCCTATTGACCATCAGTTTTTCGAATATTTATCACTGTATTGTTTTATTTTCCCAATAGAATCATCATTTATTCGAAATGTACATAATGGCGACCATTGTAGATCGCAGTCATACTTTTAGCGGACATAATTGGTTTCTGTAATCTCTTTAATCATGCGTATTATAGAACATAACTATTGAGGCGAGTCCAGTCACATGATTTTGTACCCACCATCTGTAATGTAAATAGTCCCCAGAAAGAAACTATATGTGCTTTGGTTAATATTGTGCTGAATTATTAATGTGCTTGTTTCATATTTGTTGTGCCAATAAAGGTACTCGACACCTGATTTGTTATTTATTATATAGAGTTCATTCGTCAATAATTTTAAAATACAGGATTTACATAATCACTCTCGCATATTTACACATGTTTTTGCGGACGGGGGGATTATGTCATGGGCCCATTTCCATGTGGGTGGGGGGGATTATGTCCTATCTGCTAATTTATAGCGGGGGGGGGGTGGGGGGTTGTCATACCGTTAATATGAATGGGGGGATTATGTCCTACCTGTATTTTAGACGGGGGGGATTTTGTCATTTTTTGTGTAAAAAAACATGGGGTGGTGGGATTATGTCCGGGGGGGGGGGGGCATTATGTCCTACACTCGACATATTTAGCTAGCTTGATCAGACGGATTACAGTCAAAATGGCCCCTGGTCAAAACGGCCCCAGGTCAATAAGGCCCGGATTTGGTCAAAACGGCCCCCCTAAATTGGTCAAAACGGCCCCCTGGTCCAAATTAAATGGTCATAACGGTCCATATTTGGTAAAAACGCCCCCCCCCCCAAATAAAAAGAAGAGCTATAGTTTTTATTGTATGTATTTATAAGTTTTTGATAGTATGTAGTTTGTATAATGTAGTATAATGAATAATAATGATAATTAGTATAAGTTAATAAAACAACACAAACATGTGTTATATTACCGCATTTTATCCGTATTCGTTACAAAATATTTTCATATTTTTCGTGAAAATCGCTACGCGATGTCACTAGCATGATGGTCAGTTATTTTTTATTGATTGCATAGCAGGATTAATCCAATTATCGATTGGTGGGATAGTATTGCGGCTAAAGTGTTTATACCAAACTTCGGCGCCCTACAAGACCTCAACAGCTCAGAGCAGATCGGCCCACTCATCGACTATGTAGAAAAGACCTGTATGGAGTCGTCAACATGGGCTGTCGCGAACTGGTGTATCTTCGACCTGGGTATGCAAATCTATAAAGATGTAGATCTATATCTCCGGAGGGTAGCTGAAAAATGGAGAAACATCATATTTTTGGTCAAGTGTATGATAATGAAAATTGTCATGCGCTGCGTGAATCTGATTAAGCTATTTGGGAATAAAATACTCATTACGAAATCTTCGTTCCATATCAAATAAATTCCCAAGTTATGACGGGACCATCGTTGCTGCGTTCACAATTGATATCGAGTCAGTTTAGTAATCGTTATACTGACAACCATAGTCGACCATTATTTCACAGTGTAGAAGTTAGTATAGTTTATACCTACAGTATTTAAGCTATATTGGTTACAACCACTAGAAGGTAGCATTATTGTATAATTTCCTTCTTCAGTCTGGAACATTCCGCATTCCGTACAACGGTAAACCCTGTCAATTACCGTAGCCAATTTCTCTCCCAGGACGTGATTATAGGCGTATCAAATACCCGATTGTGAAATTAGCACCGAGTCGCTTGCACGCTACGTGCAAACGGACAATACGGTGTTCAGCTGTACTCCGTAAGCAGTTAGTAATTGTCTTTCAAATAGACAAAGGGCGAATTATTCCCTTTGATCTGCAATATCGAACTACATGTACCTGCCAAAACAGTTGAAATGGCCATTTGCGAATTCTTATTTTGGTGATTAAAATATTACCAAATCCGTGACGGAACCTGTCATGTATTCAAGCCATGTGATTTTTTTCAAAAGCATTTATTACAACTTGTCATACCGTACATAATATGGCTTGTCGGGTTAAAATGGGGATTATTCACTTTGCGAACAGTGTAAATTTCCGCAGTCTGGTCAAAACGATCACCGATAAGCTACCAGAAAGTAAAACTATTTGACGAAAATGTGTCTGGCAAAAATGTGATCATAGTGATTATAATTCCAGCACAAAAATATTTACACAATTCCCTAACATTTGATTGGTCTGTAGCAAGTCTCCTGTCCAAAATTTATATCCCAGTAAACTCCATGCCAAACTACTTTCCGTAACCGTCAGGCGCAGTTAAAATAATTCTTAAGAAAACGGAAAATAAACACATTTTCTTGATGAATTTATTTCAAATGCTGGAATTATAAGGAATGAATGGCCTTTTTAAGGCCTTCCGGCCTTCGTCCAGTATTCCCGCGACTTTTCCAAGTTTATACCCCGATAAATTCCACAAAAAGGCCATTCATTCCTATAGTGAAACTCATCCTCCACTTCATTCATTCCTATAGTGAAACTCATCCTCCACTTCATTCATTCCTATAATGAGACGACTATAAACATGTACTTTGTTTCTACTATGAGATAGTGTACGTCGTGTAACTAAGTACATACAGGATACACCAGTTTTAAACGGTTTTCTTTCGGTGCTTCTGATTTCAAATTTGAGCAAGTGAGCAGGGGCTATACTGCTTGTACATAAATGTGAACTCATTCTTGTATGTAGTACCACAATGGTGTATTGGCTGAAAGCACACGCATAACGTAAGGTAGTATAGAATGGCAAAGAGCGTAGCACACTGATCAGACTGCACACGTGTGCTCGCTGATATGTTGGTACAATGGATGCACATACATATGAATCCATTATTGTACTTGTACGAAATACCACACTGGTTTATTTGTGAAACGTGATGTAGATCCTTGTTCTTTATGAATGACACACTCGCACAGACATAGTGCAATGTTGTATGGGATTGCAACATGTGTAGACCCTGATCCGGTTGTGTACATGTATGCACTCGCTGATCTGGAGCTACACTGGTTCCACATATACATGATTTCGTTCTTATATTCCAAATCATAATAGTTTATGTGTTAATGATCAGATAATTGAGTAGGTCCTGATCAGGTTGTCACACTGTGTTCACGTCTTTCAAAACGCGGAATAATTGGAGAAATCAGATGATAACCAAACGTTAGTGTATTTGTGAACAACAACAACAATGGCGGCTAATGCTTGATACAAATTTCACGGTGCATGACATCGTCAATAATCGGTAATCTACAGTGAGTGAACTCAAAGGCAGGACCTATTTTGTGATATAAATGATCAGTGTGCATGGTATTGTAACTGTTTTCGCGTTTGGATTGAACATTATGGCAAACGCGATGGATTATTCGGTGGACGTACAAAACAGTTTCGCGCCTCTTCAATCTGAAATGACGGGGGGTCATGAGGGTGATTTCACATTGGTACAAAACCAGCGTAGTCGCGGTCAGCCTAGTGGTCAGCATGGTGGGAATATTTTGAATAATTTTGGTCCTGATTTTACACACTTCAGCATGCAGGAGAAGTTCACCTTAATCTATATTGACCTACAATACATTAAGTAACAACAGAGCAACACGAACAAAGGTATGGAATTGTTACATGAATATTTACAACGTACGCGCTCTGATGTTTCTAACATGGCCAAGGCCACAAACAGATCCATGGACATGATACACCTACTATCTTACAAATCCATAGACATTGAAGCCCGGGGTAGGCGTAATAATCTCAAATTGAGGAATATGTCCATGCAAAGGGGTGACAACTGTTTTGGTATCGTCAGACAGTTCTTATTGAATGATCTACAAGTAGATGGCGACAACATGTATTTAGAGCGTGCACACCCCTTTAGTCCCCCGAAAAGGCAACTGTATACACGTGACATCACTGTAGCGTTCCGTGATTTCACTAACACAGAAATGAAAAGTCATGCAGAGCATGATGTTATTAGCCGATCAAATCAGGGTAAAGTGCATCGAACATATGTAGGTGTCTCTGGTAACATTGTCAATGGTAAACTATTTTCGACCACAGTTCTGTACCCAGCGTTGACATTTTTCTCGATTTTGTGCAGGTTTTGGAAACCCGTTCCCAAATCCATCCAATAGCAGCAATGCCATAGCAGCAATGTTTTGTTGTCACCATTATGTTGCGAAATATTCCAGCGTAACACCTGTACTGTATGCTCTATTTATCTACAAATTACACTCCGCAATACACAAAGTTGTAGTCACTGTGTGTTTGTCCGAATTCAGTGGCAGCAAGCGAGTGGGCGGAGCTACCAGAGCTATATATATCTAGCGGTTACAGTGTCATCTAAAAATAGACGCAAGCTCCTGCGTATTCAGGCACATGCCCAGATTGGCCTAATGTGCCCAATCCGTGATTTTTTGCGCGATGTCGGGCGCAAGACAATCAATAATTTGCGGCATTGACAATAATTAAGGGGGATTGCCGCAATCGCGCGTGCTGGATGCATCCCTGCCATCCCTGCATGATACGTAAACAAAGTTCGCTATGAAGGGCAATTCTTCGTTTTGATTGGTGGAAAATTTTGTGAATATTAACTAGCGTCAAATGACGCGCATACGCGATCCAATGGGATAAACCCGAGATGCTGGGATAAACCCGAAAATGCTGGGGTTGCTAGTAAGGAGATTTTGAGCAGAGGTCGATTATAAATTAGCCGAATAAACACATTTTACGCGATTATACGTGGCTGAAACTTGTTCTGTTTAATAAATAAAAGCTTTAAATTAGCCCAATAATCGGCGTATGTTGGCGTATATGGCCATTAGAGCCAACTATGGACTTCAACAACAATAACTTCCGGGTTAAATCTCTTCCGCGTTCAGCTCATTACGTATTCAAAATTGTGTTATTTGGCTATAAGTAAAGTTTTAAACGGAGATAATTGCCAAAAATGCAAACTTTATCGGTTGATGCAATTTGGAAGTGATACAGAAAAATTCGCGTTCGTAGATTACCGAATAGCGGAGAAAAGAGTTGCTACAAACTTTTTCAGAATTCGATGGATAACCAATATATTAGCCGATCTATAAATAGATCGGCTAATAACAATCATGAACAACGTGGGGCGTCTACCATATGTCATTGATCGCGATTATCCTCGTGAAATTGTCACAACGGTTAAGTATTGGTATATTCTGTTTTGAACATATGTGGATGCATTTGTATTGTCCGCCATGTTTTTGTTGTTGATAATACAAATTATTCTGTACTTGTGTTATGAACTGAAATTTTGTCCGCCCCATAAAGTAGCGAGCGGTGTAGGTCATGATGAGACTGCGCGGATGTGCAGGCTGATCTGGGTTTGCACAGGTCGCAAAACAGTTGTGTTATTTAAGAGACAATCATTTAACAAAGATGTCAAATATATAATTATTGGTCGATTTCGGTCAATATTCATATCATAATGTTTGTTATTTTACATGGATTCTAAATATTGTATTTATTTCAAAGTCAGGAATAATCTTGAACTTTTATTCAAAGAATTGCGAAAGTTCGTTTAATTTTTACAGATATTAACGGACATACAGCCGCTGTTTGGCGCGCTGGCAGTGGGTTTGGAGATACATCTTAAACATGTTGCATTTGTAATTGGTAATTTGTTGACATGACTACAAACAAGAAACATACACACTACAACTGTTAAACGTGGTTATTTGTTAAATTCATTATTTGGACAGAATGAGCTAATTCCCCATATACAAAAACAGACAAAACAATGAAGAACACTTAGGAAATCCAAATAAACAGACTACGAAATTTCAACCTCGTAATAGTTGGTGGAACATAATCCGGGTAAAATTCAACAACGGTACCTCTCGTCGAAGAAGACGGAAGCGAGTGGGCTCTACCTATGACGATGGATTTACCAACGAATTTGCACGAATGTGCGAATATACATATTTCTACGGATATACAGCTTACCACGGTTAGACGGACACCTTGTTCCTGCTGTTCGACGAAATTTCGAACGGACTCATTACAATGTTACGTTATTGAAGATGCAACTTTCACGATTAACGATGTCACATTACAATTACAAAAGTATCCAGAATACGGGAATATCGCTGGTGTTTCGGCGAATACGGGCACTGCCGACAGTCGATACATTCCAGATGACGACGCCGGATGGAACAATATTATAAACTTTCGAAACCCAACAGAAGTCGACGAAAATTAACATTGATGAACTTGCACGAGAATTGGAATTGTGTGTCTAAACATTACCCATGTTGGTTGTTCTGTGGAAACAAACCAGGTGAGAACTCATTTCATGTGGCATGTCTAAAATTCCAATCATGTTTTATATTTATATTACTGTATTCAGCATTAATGTATTTTAATGCAATTCAATTAAATACTCTTTTTCAATATACATTAGTCAGATGAAACTATGTAAACCGTCACCTTTTTGTTACATGTGGAACTACCGTAATTGTATGTTCGCTCATGTTATATAGAATATTATATTTACACGTTTCATATAATACGCCTTTTCAATAATAGTATGCATTTCCGTTGTCGATAATATGGACATCATCAATATGTAGTCTTGTCAGAAATTGGAAACCCGGTACGTAGCAGACTTCAGATTGTTGTTAACACAGACCGACTATATGTTCATAGAATAATAATATAGCGCCTGAACTAATATGATGAAACAGGTATCTTTCTGCATAGCATGTTATCCAAAGGGCCATGCTGCACGTTAGCCAAGGGCCCGTGCTTATTGTGATCACAAGATATGTATTATTATTGACGCATGTTAGCCGAAGGGCCATGCTAAACGTTAGCCAAGGGGTCGTGCTTATACTGATGCAGATATATGAATTATTATCGACGCATTATTGTCTGAAATATGGCATAATGAGGTATACATCTTGAAATATAGATAATTCGTATACGTAAAGTTATACGCATACATGCCGGATGCCAATGCTCATGCTAAGTTGGTCGGTGTTTGAGTCTGGATGCTGATGAATGTATGTGCTGGAGTCCATATTTGAGTGTCAGTGTATATATCTGTTAAACGAATGATGTTGATCGAAAGGGATGGTCCCATGTGAATGTTGATGTATACATGTGCTGAATGTAAGTTCAGACTACAACTACTTGACTTTATTTAATGTGTGCACGGGAAAACTGGCAGTGTCTGCGTACTATTGCTATACATTCCTCGATAAATATGTCCAAATTATTTCAAGACAAAATGGAGTCGAGACATGCAGAAAGATATTCGTTACTAAGTAAATTTATATATATAATATGCATGAGCATCACGAAATGCTGAATCTACGATAGAAATTCATTCCACACAGTAACAGGCAACACATCGTTCTAGAATACAACACGGTCAATTATGCTATGAAATAACACGTCAGTATGACAAATACGTGTATAACTCTAGTAATTATGTTTCACAAGTCTAACAAACAATACAGTTTTTTTTATCATATGCATGCTGGATATCCGTGTGTATATTGAGAATTTGATAAATTAATGCGACCATTTTGAACTCTGCAATCGTAAATAATTTTATTTATTTATTTTTCAATGATATATAATACAATTATATTGCTATCTGGAATAACCAGGATAAAGCGGAAATGTCGCTAATATAGTATATTTAGCTGTTAATATGTTTGTTTGGAAAATGCATACTTAGAATTACATGTACTTTGATATGTGGAAATAAATACAAATTGTGTCGGATTTAATCCCGATACATTGCGTCTTTACAGTCTGCTCTAGTGCATTTTTAATAAAAACCTACGAATTTAACGTAAACAAAAAAATATGCATGTATTTAAAATTTTGTAACACGTTTATTTGTTTTATACATTTTCAATGCCACCATGAACATGATTCTCACACTGTGTATCATCATGCATTTATCGTATTTGTGTATTTGCAAACAAGCCATGTGTTCACAAAATATTTCCCATTACATTTTGCAGAGGTAATGATTTCGTCATTAGCAGAGAAATAACCATTCAATAAAGAGAACATAGCTTTGTCAATACCAGTATAGGATTCATGCCAATATAGGATTCATGTACATG
The DNA here is from genome assembly GCA_029237695.1 of Conchocele bisecta. Lineage (NCBI taxonomy): Eukaryota > Metazoa > Mollusca > Bivalvia > Lucinida > Thyasiridae > Conchocele > Conchocele bisecta. The sequence goes on from CM055273.1 coordinate 44,176,724, forward strand.
TATAGGCCACATAATAATTCTGTAATTGCTGTCTGCATATATCGGGAAAATACGGTATCACAAATGCACCAGAGTATGTCTGTTGAGCGTTATCTCTGTATTCAATCGGTTACACAACATATATTGCCCTTGTCAGTAATCTTAGGCAAAATGCAGTGTAATATGTCACTGCGTCTGAACAATGGGTGAGATCAATCAAATAAATTGATAATATTCACTATCAAAATATATCAAATATATTTATGTTCTGCGGATGACTATGTGAATTATGATAATACATACAGAGATAACAAACAATCACAACAATTACAAAATTGGCACATGGCCTAAACAACCAAATAACATTGTCTAAATCATAATGTTACAAGAACAATAGAGGGTGGATTTAATCTCAATGTATGTACATTTAACAATATCCGTCAATTGGATGTGTATTTAGATAAATGCGGGTTCGCATTTAAAAGAAGACGGGGGAAATTGCTATGAACTGGTAGCGAGCGGTGTATGTCATGATGAGACTACGCGGATGTGCAGGCTGATCTGTGTCTGAACAGGTTGCAAAACAGTTGTGTTATTTAAGAGACAATCATTTAACAAAGATGTCAAATATATAATTATTGGTCGATTTCGGTCAATATTCATATCAGAATGTTTGTTATTTTACATAGATTCTAAATATTGTATTTATTTCATAGTCAGGAATAATCTTGAACTTTTATTCAAAGAATTGCGAAAGTTCGTTTAATTTTTACAGATATTAAAATCGAAAAATCTGCATATCGCGTGGCCATTAATTCGTCTGTATGTTATGCAACGCTGTCAAGGTAAACCGTCCAAGCTGAGAACCGATAAGTACACAAGTTTGATAAGTAATCTCATTCCAGAGATTGCAACAAAGAAAGTTTGGCTCTTTGTCCACGGTGAGACCCGGGACCCTGAATAAATGTCATAGTGCCAATATGTAAATGAGATAATACATTTTGATATCACATGGTGCATAATAAATAATTGCATTGGTTAATCTAGTGTATCCATTATATTTGCAATTGGAAATATATATTCGAGAGTTGCAAAAATAGTTGTTCACAAGGAAACATCATGTAAAAGTAATAAACGAACATACAGCCGCTGTTTCGCGCGCTGGCAGTGGCTTTGGAGATACATCTTAAACATGCTACATTTGTAATTGGTAATTTATTGACATGACTACAAACAAGAAACATACACAATACAACTGTTAAACGTGGTTATTTGTTAAATTCATTATTTGGACAGAATGAGCTAATTCCCCATATACAAAAACAGACAAAACAATGAAGAACACTTAGGAAATCCAAATAAACAGACTACGAAATGTCAACCTCGTAATAGTTGTATGCACTCATATACCACTGTGCGGTCTGAGAATATTGCAAATAAAGGCTTTGTTCTGTTCTGTTCTGTTCTGTAGCCAGCGTATATGCATTGTACTTGTTCTGCCGATAAATGAGTACGCAAACACGTCGAGAACACCGTAAATAGCTATTTCATTACAAAAATCTATCCAGACTATAGTGTATGTATACATGCTTTCAAACTGTATTTTGTTAACTATCTAAGGTCCGAATCAGCCAAAACAGTTGGTCCGAATCAGCCAAAATAGATGGTCCGAATCAGCCAAAACAGATGGTCCGAATCAGCCAAAATAGATGGTCCGAATCAGCCAAATTAGATGGTCCGAATCAGCCAAAACAGATGGTCCGAATCCGCCAAAGAGTGGTCACAATCAGCCAAACACATGGTCTGAATCGGCCATAAAAATAAGGTCCGAATCAGCCAAGCCAATGTCCGAATCAGCCGATAAGGGAGGTTTTCGCTTGGCGCGTCACATACATTTGTTTTTATAGCCATACTGTATGATAAAATATGTAATTTAATCGTTGCAATATAGCCAGCCAGCACATAACTGAATTCGCAGTCTGATCAAGGACTACACTTTCGTTAACGTGTTATAGTCCACATGTGCTGTATTTAGTCAAATCTATAAAATACTATTATCGGCTATAACGAGTTGTTATTAATTGTGTTGTATCCCCACTAAAATACAAGGTATTAGATAATGGGCAGTCAGCAAAAATAAGTAAATTTTAGGAATGCTAATTTGAAATTCAAGTTAATTCAATTAATTATGATATAAATTCAGTTGTATTCAAATGTAATTATGCTCGGTCGGTATGATATTAGATATCGCAAGTTAAATTTTTTCGGGGTCAGCAGAAATACGTAATTTTTAGGAATGTTAATTTGAAACTTCAAGCTACTTCAATTAATTATGCTATAAATGCAGGTGTATTCAAATTTATTGATGATCGGTCAGTATGATATGAGATTTCGCAAGTTGAAGTTAAATGTTTTGGCGGTCAGCAAAAATAAGTAAGTTTTGGGAATGCTAACTTGAAATTCAAGTTAATTAAATTAATTAATCAGCTGTATTAAAATTGATATACTCTGTCGGTATGTATTGATCAAGATTACATTTACATTTTGTGGCGGTCAGCAAAATTAAGTAATTTTTTGGGACTGCTAACTTAAAATTCAAGTTATTTCAATTAATTATGCTATAAATTCAGGTGTATTCCAATTTAATTATGCTCGGTCGGTATGGTATGAGTTTTTGCAAATTAAATTTTTAGGCGGTCAGGAAAAATAAGTAATTTTTAGGAATGCTAAATTGAACTTCAAATTACTTCAATTAATTATGCTATAAATTCAGGTGTATTCAAATTTATTTATGATCGGTCGGTATGATATGCTAACTTGAAATTCAAGTTACTTCATTTAATTATGCTATAAATTCAGGTGTATTCCAATATAATTATGCTCGGTCGGTATGATATGAGATTTCACAAGTTAAGTGTTTTGGCTGTCAGCAAATATAAGTAATATGCAGGAATGCTAACTTGAAATTCAAGTTAATTCAATTATTATTCAGCTGTATTCCAATTTAATTATGCTCAGTCGGTATGACATAACATTTCGCAAGTTGAAGTATTTTTGTTGGTCAGCAAAAATAATTAATTTTTAGGAATGCTCATTTGAAATTCAAGTTAATTGAATTAATTATGCTCTAAATTCAGGTGTATTCAAATTTATTTATGCTCTGTCGGTATGATATGCGATATCGCACGTTAAATCTTTTGGCTCATAACATCCGGTTTACTGCTACACTATTGACGTTACATAGGACTGCCAATACATTTTCTCACTATTTTTATAAAGATGTGGTCGAAAATTTAATAAAAAGAGTCACTTTAAAACAATATATATATATATAATATCCAATCTAACAAATGATACGAATGTTGATTAGCCTAGTAGGCGTAGTGAAAAATAAATGTATGTGAGAATGGTTTATTTTGGGCGAAACCACCATGGTAAGCTACATTTTGCTTATGGGTTTTGCGAACAGTGGATATCCAGATCAGACTGTGTATCCGCAATCTGATCAGGCGCTGCACTGTTCGCCATTCAATCAATGAAACACTCGTATTGCCTCTAACAAGCCATACATATCGTTATCAGGCTGCATAAGTCAGTGTGCTATTTGTACAGAAGCTACACTGATCACGTCAATGTTTTAGATTTACAGACCGACTACTGAAAAGTGTACATCCTGGTCATATATAATTCTAATAATATGTACATGTATCAATCACAGAGATTCACGTTCCAAATGGCGAATAGCATATATCCGGATAAACTGAAATATTATGTACATGCATAAATCATAGTTACATTCATGGAGAACAATCATTATTATATTAAGACCTACTAATACCCTCATTTTCCTGCATATATTTCCGGACAAAGTAAATGGCAAACGTTGTATTTCCTGATTTACTATCGTAATCGTATTTCGTTTTACGCCATGTATGATACATATGTAGCTTATAACATACAATTACCACGTAGAGGCGAACATGTGAAGCAATAGAGAAATGAACGTAATTAGTATAAGCCGTGTTTGAACTAATAGAAAATGGTTCCTCAAAATGCTTAGAGATTGGGAGGGCGTGTACCTTTCCTCTCTCACATGATATATACTGAAATGATAAAGAAACGCAGGGTAACAATATACGCAATAATTATTTAAATGCTTGGAATAAAATTATGAAAACCGGTCAGGCGACTATCTTGGTCACTGTGCACCCAAACCGGTGCCTAAAGTTACTCAACCGTGTAATGCACCGTACCACATAGAGAAAGTGATAAAAAGCCAAAAACACGTGCAGCATGATGATGATAAGTTTGTCAAAACATTTTGTCATACCACTTGATACGCTTGAAGTATACACATCGTTTACAATTTTATCTACGCCATTTGCTTTATTATTTGTAAGTATTTTGTCTAAAATCGTGATAGGTTTGTTTATTTCTTCATTAATAGCCTCTACATTTTCAGTTTCATGTTCGGTATTAATTTCCGCATTGGTCTTTATATTTTCGCCAAAGTTTACGTCTTTGTCTAAATGTAATTTTTGCACACTTTGTGAATAATGTATTTAGTCTTGATACAGCATTGTCAATGTCCTCCTGTCTATACGTGGTTTTGTTTCTAGTCCTATTAAATAGGTATGTATATCATCTAGAGTGTGTTTATCAAAGTTGTCTGTAAATTCGCTCGATTTGTCACTATTCCATACATTTATTTTAACATGATCACAAGTATTTATATCATTGACATTAGTGTTAGTAAGAATATTCGATTTGATGTTTATTACAAGTGAAACCGGTTTGTGTATATCCGATAATGGGGGACAATATACGGAAACTGATAGGTCATTTATATGTTTACGATCTAACGACACATTTTCACTTTGTTCGAAATGTGACATCTCTACATTAAATCCTCGGTAATTTCCGGTACATTATTATGTTCAAAAATATAATAATCTACACGTATATAGTCACTAAGTGATTTGGTTCTTGAATTTAAGTCACCAAACAATAGCACATGTGAATATTTGTTTGAAAGTGCATACAGTTCTAATTCTAATTCGTGATACGGATTGTCGGTTGAATACACTGAATTTTCGGGTGGTAAATAAATAATACCGCATAAAATATCTCCAACATGTGTTAATCTACCGGATATAGTAAACCAATACACAAGCTTCGAGTCTGTATGAATAGTGGTTATAAATTGTCGCAAATGCTTCTTATATGTAAGTGCAATACCGCCAGACTTTCGACGTGAAATGTTTCGTCGATGTTTGAATTTTATGTCAAAGTTCTGCAGTGTAATTTCATCTAACGAGTCGGTTTTTGTCTCCTGCAGACCTATGATGTCATACATGTTAATACAGTCACACAATTCAGGTATCAGCAATTTACTTTTTAGGTCACATACATTTAGTGACATTTTTTTCAATGACTTGCAATCATATTTGTCACCACCATTCGATACAGAATTCGTCTCACAATTACAGTCATTCACTGTGCCAGAATCAATACAATGCTCTCCCAATATGTACTATTGACCATGCGAATTATGTGCGTGGCCGACTGACTGACCCGGGGCCCGTTTCACTACAGTTCCTACGACTAAAATGTTCGTAAGTTAAAATTTAAGATCGTCTGTAAATTTCAATTTATGGATTTACATTTATTGAGCATAGGCTCAATAAATGTAAATCCAATAATTATTTGCAAGAAAACAATGTTAATGTGAAATTTACAGATTATCATAATTTTGCACTTACGAACATTTTAGTGGTAATAAGTTTAGTGAAACGGGCCCCTGTTCTGTCTGACTGGACGGACAAACGTTTACCGTTATAGTCTGCGTGTTTGATTTCTTATTGTTGTCACTTGAGAGGAGCGCACTGGGGGAATGGGATACACTGTTATTGGCTGCATGTGACAGGGGCCAGCTGGCGTTACAGTTTCTGTGTTTTGGGATGGGATGAGAGCACTTGTGATGGGAGTTTCACTGTTTGTGTTTTCATATGGGCGGGGAGCACTTGGGGTGAGGTTTTCATCAATTGTGTTTCCACGTGGGCGGGGCGAAATTGGGGTCGGGTTTTCACTATTTTTTTGGCATGTGGGGTGGGTCTGTTATTGTTTTTGTGTTCTTGTGGGAGGGGTAAATTGTGGTTCGGATTGATGGGTTCACTCTCCATTTGCGACTGCAGTGGTGTCCATTTGGTCGCTATGTCATTTCGAGTGAAAACATTGTCACGTGACTTTTTGTAAGCTGTTTCGTCGGATAAGGGTGATTTAGCCTTTTGTTTCTTGTTTATTGTTCCGTGTGGTGTGTTCGAGTTGGTGATCGAATTATCTGTGTCTATCCCACTCAGGGCCTCATATCTGTTGGGTGTTTCACATGACACATGTGACGTATGCGGGGTCCTTCCTATCGAGCGTGCACGTACACCACTGGGAGGGGATTTTGTTGTCACATATTTCATAGGTTCGCGATCGCCGCGATGTCGTAGATCTTCATGGCGTGGTGGTCTGCGTGCCGCGCCTTGCGACTGGGGAGGGTGGGGTGGGTCCGGATATGGTGGTTTGTTGCTTCGTCGTCTTGGTGTTTCAAATATGTCGAGGGTTGGGTTGTACAGTTTACCATTAACATGTAATTTATTACGCTGCATTTTCACCTTTATCCAAATAATCGACAATTACGCCATTTAGTGACGAAGTGCATTTCCATGCCTACGATAACCGTAGGCTAAATCGATTAGCCAATGGTAACTAGGCTTTAAGATAGATTAACCAATCATAATTCGGGTTGTAACGGATGCCCAAAACATATTTTAAGCGATCAGCCAATGATAACTAGCCTTTGTGATCACTTAACAAATCGTAACTCGGGTTGTGACGGGTAGCAGAAACCACCGTTTAGGCTGATTTCGTAAATTAACTACCGATTACGATCTCAAACGGCAGTTTCTGGCCAAATGCACAATAATTGCTCAAACTGGGGTTTGGGAGCCTAAACCATGGTTTGGACTCTCAAACTGGGGTTTGGAGAATTACTGTGCATTTGGCGAGGCTGAAATAGGGTTTGGGCAGTCTAAAATGGGGTTTGAGCACAAACCGCGGTTTAAGCTATCAGAAACCCTATTTTGAGAGTCTAAACGGTGGTTTCTGCCGCCAAGTGCACAATAATTGCTCAAACCAGGGTTTAAGAAAACTACCGTTTGGGATCACGATTGGCAGTTCTTTTCTTAAGCTGTGGTTTGGGTCGAAACAAGGGTTTATCATTTTTATTGGATTACGACCTCCAACAGCAGTTTCTGGAAAAATGCACAATAATTTCTCAATCTGGGATTTGAGAGCCTAAACCATGGTTTAGACTCTCAAGCTGGGGTTTAGTGAATTATTGTGCATTTGGCGAGCCTAAACTAAGGTTTGGGCAGTCTAAACTGGGGTTTGAGCTCAAACAGTGGTTTAAGCTATCAGAAACCCTAGTTTGAGAGTCTAAACGGTGGTTTGAGCCGCCAAGTGCACAATAATTGCCCAAACCAGGGTTTATGAAAACTACCATATGGGATCTCAAATGGCACTTTAAGCCCAAACTAGGGTTTGAGGAGCCTAAACTAGGGTTTAAGCTCCAAACCATGGTTTAAGGAATTATTGTGCATTTAGCTTGCCATACCCTGCGCTAATCTTACCAACTGTCGATGTCTTTATTTCAAAATACTTGAACATCTTGATTGAAATCAAGCAACTTGATTGACTGAGCCTGAGCTGTGCTACAACTCAGGCTCAGACAATCAAATTGCTTGATTGCGAGTTGGCATTGCCAATAGATGTCAGAAACATTGATGTATGACCTTGGGAAGATTAACGCAGCCAGGTGTGTAACTTCTCCGAGGTCCGAGTCGTTGACCAATGACCAGTTGACCGATGGACAGGATGAAACGCGCATATATGAGACACGCCATGTGATTTTGTACGTTCGGGACATCTGCGTAATTTCATGAAATACGTTTGCAAAATTTACAACTTTTTTCCATAAATAAAGTCAATAGTTGAAACAACTTTCGGAGTACATGCGGAATATAATTCCCCATCTACTCTGATTATTTGGTCAACTTTTGACGCCATTTACGGGAAATATTGTAAATTTTGTAAACATACTTCATGAAATTACGCAGATGTCCGAAGGTACAAAATCACATGGCGTGTCTCATATGATGTCTGTGTAATCACAATGTATACAGTATAGCCTCTTTTATCGTTTCTTACATATATTAAATCATAACTCGTGTAAGCCTTGATCATCTATTTATTAAACTTGCTGGTTGCCTTCTGCCAACGAATAAATATCTTATGAAATTAACGCAAACATAAGATAAATATCTTATGAAATTAACGCAAACATAAGATCTATTGCATAAACACAGCATCATTCACCTGTTCTGATAACCTAAAATGTTTTCTTTTTAAAAATAATTTACATATTTAATATACGTGTATGAATACACTGTGATATTATACTACAGTGGAACCTCTCTAAACCAACCGAACACCAAGATAACGTCTGTGAACATCTTATTTTTCATGGGTTTCTTTGTCATTTACCTCAGATGGCGATGTATATTCCTGATTGCAAATCATCCAAATACATATCAGACCAGAATGGTAAAAGGTAAAATGGCAGATTTACAGTGGAACCTCTCTAAACCGGACATCATGGGGACCTCCCAGGGTGTCCGGTTTAGAGAGGTTTCACTGTATGAAGAATCATATACACTCATCATTCATGTAATAACCTCTGCTTCTTGAACAGGAATTGATAGTTTCATCAGCGCTCCAGATAAGGAATTAGTAATTGAGAATTGTCACTCCATCATTCTGAAGCAATTGGGTATTTCAATAGTTTAATTCAATGGGTAAAATAAAATCACACTACTGTTTACACATCAACAGACAGCAATTATTGAATAGTTTGCTTCTAAATGAAAACATGTCTTGGAATTTCATTCGGTTTCGTTTATGACCAAACATTTGAATAGAGCAGCATATTTGTGGCTGTCACTGGAGAAATGTGGCTTATGTGATTTGTGCGGATGCACATGCTGATCTGGATCTACACTGGTTGCCAAACCCATAGACCCAATTTCTCTAGTCACAGCCACATTTATGTACATTATTAACGTGCATAGTTTTGAAACAAACACATGAAGTAGACAATTATTAACATTAGTATTTGAAACGAAAAGAAGCAAGTACATTGTATTACCAACGTGTAACGACTACTGTATTGGATATGTTCTATATATTATAAAGTGTACACCTTCAACACAATGGCAACGCAATGTGGTAGAAATCCATTGACCTTAACTTCGATTGTTTTCGTCTTTATACGACGGTTTTTTCTTCATTATACATTTTAATTTCGGTTTAGGTAAACTTTGAGTTCGTGAACAGACCATCGTTTCCCTCATTTACCTGTTAGAAATAATATGTATTTTTTTTTGTATTTTGTCATAAAGCGAAAATGTAACAACATACGTGGAAATAAAAACATAAATGCTACAAAAAACGGCAAAGGAAATATTAGACACTTGAGACCAGGGTAGTCCCAGTTCAGCCCGCGCTTTTCATTAATCGGTGACTAAAATAGTCATTATGACACCAGGAAAGATTTCAGGACCAGTGTGTTAATACACTCATCGCTCGTTCTCCATATTCGTACTCAAAATCAGAAATTAGATTGGCCGAGACTGAACACAGCTCAGCCTCGACCAATCGAATTTCCTGATTTCGAGAACGAGAACTAAGTACGTGTGCAAAAAATCTTATTGTAATATTAAGCGCTACGTGCAAAAGGGTTGTAAACGTCATTAGGTCCATTTTGTCAACCAGCGACCTAGTTTTCATTATAATTGAAATCTTTTTCATTATTGTTTAATAAATATACTTTATATTTTTAAAACAATAATGAAAAACATGTGCCGTATGTTCGATACAATTGAACGATTCGACTTGATACCGACATCTTAACAAAATTAGCAGAGCATTATGTGACATATTTTGATTATTGATATAACTATATTTTAATTCACATCCTTCTTAAAATAAGAACAACTATATATCTGCATACATCAACAGCGACGAACGGAACAGATATTGAAATACAAATGTTCTTATAACATTATATATAATTAAATATACATAAACTATTATATACAATAGCAATTATTATCTAACAGCCAAAATAAAATTACTGACCTGTTAATCCTTGTTGTTTTATTTTCTGGTAAATCCTTATATTCCGATATATGCGTCAACACGAAACTATATAAACTTAAATCTGTATTCGTGAATACTGAAACAGCTCGGCAATACACAAATACTCAGTCGCTTGAAGGTAGATTAATAGTAAGCAACCGATCGTTCTCTGATCATTGTCTGACAGCGATCACGTGGGTAGACGGATTCTTGCATAATTAATTACCTATCTAAACATTCCACCTGTCCAGTTTGCGGAATTGAGTCATTTCGGGGTAATTTGATTACGCTAATTAAGTTATTTGCGTTAATTACTGCACATCGATGTAGCTTTGTTAATGATTTATGTTTCGACAAGAGAAAAGGGGGCTGATTCTAGGTTGTTGGCCAGTTATTATTATCAGTATCCCCTAGTCCAAGGTGCATGAATACGTGGTTACAACAACAACAATGTCGCCCACTCTAAAGTAAGTATTATTTGATATTTTCCTTAATATGCAACGGATTTTGATGAAATATGGCGCAGCAAACGCGTCTTCATGAGCTGCATTTGGTAGTCCAGGGAGTTTGGTACAGACTGATGTCGTTTTTGCGAAGAATCGATTTCCGTGCCTGAGACACGGAAATCGATTTTTCGCAAAAACGACATAAGTTTGGGCGAAAATACAGAGACCACCAAATGCAGCGTAACAAGACGCGTTTGATGTGCCATATTACATCAACATCCGTTACGTAATAAGGACACTATAAAAGAATACGTACTTTGAATCGGTACTAATTGTTGTTGTTAGTACCACGTGATCAAACACCTTGTAGTCGATAGACAAGAGGGGATATAGCGTTAGTCCATGTACGTACGTAGTACGTATGTAAGTGCTTCACCGATTTTGATACTGTTTGGCCACAATGTGTGTCTAGGAATTGTGCTTCGCTTTGCATACGACCCACGTCCGACCGCCCAAGGTGAAGGTCACTGAGTACTTATGTTCACCTTGTTTGTAATATAATTGGTTAAACATTTTGTTATTGTTTTTTTTTTTTTACAGTGGACCCTCTCTAAACCGGACACCAAGAAAACACATGTGATCTTATTTTCGATGATTTTCGTGGTCATTTATCTCAGGTGATAATGTCTGTTCGTGATCGCATACCACACAGTTATGTCTCCGAATGATCGAATGTCTGATCTACAATGAAACCTCTCTATCTGGTTATCCCTAAGCTAATCCCCTTACTTGCAGCCTTAATAATAAAGTGAAACCTCTCTAAACCCGACACCCTGGGGTATAAAGTGAAACCTCTCTAAACCGGACACCCTGGGGTATAAAGTAAAACCTCTCTAAACCGGACACCCTGTGGTATAAAGTGAAACCTCTCTAAACTGGGCACCCTGGGGTATAAAGTGAAACCTCTCTAAACCGGACACCCTGGGGTATAAAGTGAAACCTCTCTAAACTGGACACCCTGAGGTATAAAGTGAAACCTCTCTAAACTGGACACCCTGGGGTATAAAGTGAAACCTCTCTAAACCGGACACCCTGGGGTATAAAGTGAAACCTCTCTAAACCGGACACCCTGGTGTATAAAGTGAAACCTCTCTAAACCGAACTCCCTGGGGTATAAAGTGAAACCTCTTTAAACCGGACTCCCTGGGGTATAAAGTGAAACCTCTCTAAACCGAACTCCCTGGGGTATAAAGTGAAACCTCTTTAAACCGGACTCCCTGGGGTATAAAGTGAAACCTCTCTAAACCGGACACCCTGGGGTATAAAGTGAAACCTCTCTAAACCCGACACTTTGGGAGGTCCCCAGGGTGTTCGGTTTAGAGAGGTTTCACTTTATTATCAATGCTCCTAGTGAGGGGATTAGCTTAGTGATAACGATGTCCTTATTATTCCCTGGCCGATAGGCAAGATGGGATATTATATAGCGTTAGTCCGTACGTACGTGCGTACGTACGTACTAGATACACATTTCATTTTTCAATAACTCATAAACCCTTCACCGATTTTGATAATATTTGGCCACAATGTGTGTCTAGGGGTGGTGCTTTGTTTTGCATACGACCCACGTCCGACCGCCCAAGGTCAATGAGGACTTACATTGTTTTTAAATATATGCTGCCAGCGAGGGGATTTGCTTAGTGATAACGATGCCCTCGTTGTTGTTATTATTATTATTATTATTATTATCATTTTTGTTATTATTATTATTATTATTTTATTATTATTATTATCATTATTTTTGTTAATATTATTATTATTATTATTTTATTATTATTATTATTTTTGTTATTATTATTGTTATTATTATTATTATTATTATTATTATTATTATTATTATTATTATTATTATTATTATCATTGTTATTATACAGCAATGACTTTGATAGCAGATAGCCTATGCAAGACAGATGCAATTTGATTGATTGATGGGGATTCTAACCATTTCAACATTACATACATGTACTATTTTAGTAGCGTAGCCAGACAGTGTAGATCCAGATGAGCCGGCTCGTAGCGAATCGTCTCATCAGGATCTGCATTTCTCAGAAACAAACACATACCCTTCTTACAAATGGACATGGGTGAAAATCATTTTATGACGAATTGTTTAGTTAACATTTACAGTTATTTAGGGTGGAAATGGTTAAGTCAGTTCAACAAAAATGTCAGGCCGTGGCCACCCGACTGACTCTGTCTCTGACTCTGACTCTGATGCTGGTCGTCTGTACATAGCAAACCCCGTATTTTCTTGGGTATTTTTTTTAGACCAAGTATATATACAAGTCAACTGGGGTGTGTCGGAACAGTGCTCTCGCTGTATTGATGGCTCTAGAGAGCTTTAGGCGAAAAGTAAGCGCCTGAATTACAGACATACAACAACGTTTCACTGGGCTAAAGGCGTCACATGGCCTCTTTTAAGCCTCGGTTAACGGGGTCGAATCCCATATATTACCTGTGATGGGAATTCCTCCGGCAGGCTCGAACTTCATACGCGGTATCTAGTCATGTTTGATATACTTGATATCAAAGTACACTAGCCTGATATTCTATATATGTGGCTGTGACTGAGGAAATGGGGCCTTATGGGTTATGCGACCAGTGTATATCCAGATCAGCCTGTGCATCCGCACAGTCTGATCAGGATATACACTGTGCGTTTTTCCATCAATGAAACACCCGCTATGCTTATAACAAGCAATATAGGTAATTTTGTTCAGGCTACATGAGTGCGTTATTTGATCAGGAGCTACATTGGTCACAATTCCCATTATCACCATTTCCCCTGTCACGGTCACATATTAGTATTAGTATTTTAGTTGTGTGCAATAACTCTGCAAAACTCCCGTACCGTCAACAGGACTTTTGCAGAGTTATCTGGCGTTTTGATGTGCGTGTCTTAACTAACTGGACAAGGTTCTCGCAAGACGGAGGGTTTCAGTAACGAGCAGACCTGGATTTATGTTGTCCAACGGCACGCATTATGTATGTACCATTCATTTTCATCAACTTTCTCCCTTTCAATACTGATTTTAATTCATCATTCAGTCTCATTCCCCGCCCCACACATGCTCCTCCATGCCCAAGGTCATGGTCAAATAACGTTGAAATTTCACATTCAGTAGATGTGTGCATGTTTCTCTATTTTCCTACAACGTTTTTAGTGTATGACTGATTGGCTTCAAACTTCATGTACATGTTTATTATCATTCTCCACCCCATCCATGCTCCCTTATGTCCATTTTCAAGGTCACATTCAGTAGTTGTGTGCACGTTTCTCCATTCCTCTGTAACATTTTTACTGTATGAGCGATTTGCTTGTAACTTTGTGTTCATGTTTCTCATCATTCATATTATCATTCCCCGCCGCACACACGCTCCCACATACCCAAGGTCCAGGTCAAATAACTATGTAAATTTACATTCTGTAGATGCGTGCATATTTCTCAATTCCATATAACTTCTTTACTGTGCTAGCGATTGGATTGAAACGTCATGTGCATGTTTCTCATCATTCATACTTTCATTCTCTGCCCCACCCATGATCCCCCCCCCAAGGTCAAGGTCAAGGTCAAATAAATTCACATGGTCCATTCCACTATAACTTCTTTACTATACTGAGCAAAACTAGAAACGTCCCTCCATGTTTAAGGAAAGATTCATCAAAAACCAAAAGGGTTACTTTTAAAAATCAAAATGGAAAAACAAGTTCATTCATTTCTGTATCAAAGCCAATAAATTGCATTTGGATATCTTGTTAAATATTCGAGAGATAACCGGCCAAGGGCGGTAGGGGTCAAAATCAAAAATCACAAAAACTCAGAAATGTGTTACTTAATGTTTAGAGATGGAATTTCAATAAGTAATGTGGCAAATTCAGTAAATCTCGTTAGTACCGAGTGTGGCCACCATTTGCATGAATGCATGCAATGATCCTACGCCGCATCGACGTGACGTAACGCAATACCAGTGCGTTGGGCAAATTCCTCCATTCCCGTTGTAACGTCCGTGTAAGATCGCCAACATTGTCAATCTGATGGTTAGCTCGTGCTTTGCGGCCCAGCTCATCCCATATGTGCTCAATGGGATTGAGGTCCGGGGAGACCGCGGGCCATGGCATGACGTCGACGTTGTTTTGCTGTAAGTATTGAGTGGTGACCCTGGCTACGTGAGGGCGGGCATTGTCGTGCATCAATGTCACACCAGGACCATGCTGACGGATAAATGGTAAGGCATGTGCATTTAGCACATCTCCAACATAACGTTGTGCATTGATGTTGCCATGTACAACAACCAAATCTGTCTTCCGGTTTCCCATGATCCCACCCCAGACCATTACGCTCCCTCCCCCAAACCTGTTCTTCTCAACAATGCAACAATCGGTGAATCTTTCATTTTTACGCCTGTATACCCGTAATCTTCCGTCAGCATGACTAACTGTGAACCGAGATTCATCGGTGAACAAAACTCGGTTCCAGTCAGCCCTTCTCCAGTTCAGATGACGTCGCGCCCATAACAGTCTGGCAGCACGGTGACGTTGGGTCATTATCTGACCAGTGTACGGGCGGCGTGCCCGGATTGGTTGGGCGTTACGACGTAACCGGTTGCGAATGGTCTGCCCTGAGACACCGTATCGCCTAGCAGTGACTGTGGCTGCCAATCGACGTTGACGTAAGTGCGTCAACGTAATGTAACGATCGGCTCTAGCCGTCGTTACACGAGGCCTACCAGGTCGCTGCCGGTCGTGAACAGCCCCAGTCTGGTACCGGGCTGCAAGACGATCAATCGTCTTCCGACAGCAACCAAACCGAGGCGCGACCGCCCTGGCGGCCATCCCACCCGCAAGCATACCAATTGCCTGATTTCGCTCGTTTTCGGAAAGCCGTGGCATATCGAAAACAGTGAAAAATTAAGAAAGTTTTTTAATTTTCCGAATAGCCCCTATCGCATGAATGGTACGACATGAACTGAATCACCTTATCGATGACAAGTATAGCGTGCACGTGCAAAAAGTGGAAATCAACGTTCCGGTCACTGGCCGCTATGTAAACCGTGTGTATCGGCTAAACTCTACACGATCGTATTCTGAACATCGCCACGGTTTAAAATACATGTACTTTGAACATGTGGTACATACATAGACAGAGCTACACCGGCTATAAAACAGGGACGTTTCTAGTTTTGTTGAGTATATATCAGTAATTGGCTTTGAACTTCATGTGCATGTTTCTCATCATTCATATGTTCATTATCCGCCAGACCCATGCTCCCCACGTTTCCAACGTCAAGGTCAAATAACTTTGAAATTTCAAATTGCGAGTTTCGCAATTCTCCTGTAACTTCTTTAGTGTACAAGTGATTTTACTGATACTTTATGTGCATGTTTCTCATCATTATGCCCCCGCCACAGAATGGTGAGGGGCATATAGTGTTACCGGCGTCAGTACGTCCCGAAACCTTAACGCTCGGTTAAATGGCTTATACTTATGGTTTCCTTGTTCAGATCTGCTTCACATTTCGCACACACATTGCTCCAATGGTCCTCTACCGCCCTGTGAAAAATCCACATTCGTCCCGCCCCCGCTAAGCTCATGGTCAAGGTCACAGACTTGGTGCGTTCGAAACCTTAACGCTCGGGTAAATGGCCTATACTTTCTGTTTCCTTGCTCGGATCTACTTCAGATTTCACACACACAGTACTCCAGTGGTCTTCTATCGTCCTGTGACAAATCCACATTCGTCCCGCCCCCGCTAAGCCCAGGGTCAAGGTCACAGACTTGGTGCGTTCGAAACCTTAACGCTCGGGTAAAGGGCTTATACTTTATGTTTCCTTGCTCAGATCTGCTTCACATTTCACACATGCATTGCTCCAATGGTCCTCTACTGCTGTGTGAAAAATCCACATTCGTCCCGCCCCCTCTAAGCCCAGGGTCAAGGTCACAGACTCGGTGCGTTCGAAACCTTAACGCGGGGGTAAATGGCTTATAATTTCTGTTTCCTTGCACGGATCTGCTTCACATTTCACACACGCATTGCTCCAATGCTCCTCTACTGCCCTGTGACAAATCTAGATTCGTCCCGCCCTCGCTAAGCCCAGGGTGAAGCTCACAGACTTGGTGCGTTCGAAACATTAACGCTCGGGTATATGGCTTATACTCAAATATCCTCGTTTTCTTTGGCTGCGAGCGGGGATATTCGTGTGCCGCCAGGCCACATTTATAGTTCATATTTTCATTCCCCGCCCTAATGCTCCCTCCGTGCCCAACGTCAAGGTCAAATAACTTTGAAATTTATAGATGTGTGCACGTTTCTCCATTCTCCTATAACTTCTTTACTGTATGAGCGATATATGTGAGTGCGATTCACCATTCTCCTATGACTTATTTTGTGTATAAGCGATTGGCTTGAAATTTCATTGCCTGTTTCTCATCATTGATAGTTTTATTATCCGCCACACCCATGCTCCGCTCCTGCCCAAGGTGAAGGTCAATTAACGTTGAAATACAATGTATCACATTCAGTTTGTTTCTACATTCTCCTTTCACTTCTTTAGTGTACCAGGGATTGGCTTGAAACTTAATTACTTAGAAATTCTGTACCACATAAGACCACCATAATTTTACAGCCTCATAACCAATGGGTGTCCACCACATACACCTATCCAACATGTGACCTTTTTTTTTATCTTGCCCTATTTTTTCTGCGTTATCGACTTAGCCATTTTCAATGTTAAGTTTTCGTATTTAGGTCCATTTCTCTTACTGTACCACCTTGGACCACCATACTTTTACAACTTCATAACCAACAAAATACCACTATCAAACATGTGACCTGTTTTTGATATTGACCTATTTTTTCCACGACAATGATTGTCAATGTTAAATTGGACAACACTCGTCAGACAGCACATAATTATGTTCACTTGTATCTTGTCATACATGAATACATGTCATACACTGGCTTCTTTTTCCATCGTAGGCCACTTCCATTCGCAGATGCATCTGTGTGTAAAACAAATGGCTTGTCATACTTCTCGTAAGCTAGCACTGGTGGTGTCGACAGTTTGTCTAAAATGGTATCGAATGCATGCTGTTGCTCCTCATCCCAGCGAAACGGTGCAGGTCTTTTGGCCTTTTTCTTGGACTTCTGTTTGTTGTTCCGGTGTCCTATCAGGAGGTCGTTCAGGGGTCTCACGATTCTCGCAAAATTTTCTATGAACCTCTGATAGTAACCAATGAACCCCAGGAAACTACGAATCTCCTTGACTGTCGTCGGTACCGGCCAGTCCTTGATGGCCTCGATCTTCTTTGGATCTGTCTTGATCCCATCTTCGGAAACTATATGCCCTAAATACGTAACCTGGCTCATGAAAATTCACATGTTGATGCTTTCAATTTCCGGTTGTTGTGGTGTAGCTTCTCGAAGACGGGGACTCCAGACGATCCAAATGAGTATCGATAGTATCCGAGAATATGATGATATGATCAAGATATATCAAGCATTCCTGTAGATTCATTTACCCCATGCATCTTTCCATCAATCGCTGGAACGTGGCAGGGGCGTTGCACAACCCAAATGGCATTCTGTTGCACTCGAAGAATCCGAGGTTGCCGACTTGGAACGCGGACTTTTGTTTGTCCTCTTCTTGCAACTCCACTTGCCAGTATCCAGCTTTCATATCCAACGTTGAGAAGTAACGGGAGCCTGCCAGCAGATGCAGCGAGTCCTCAATCCTAGGGATGGCGTACGCGTCCTTGATGGTCCTCAGATTCAACTTCCGGAAATCTATGCAAAAACGTATTGTTCCATCCTTCTTCCGGACGATGACTACATTTGAGGAAAACCGACTTTGTGATGGGCGTATAGCATCTGCTGCAAGCATCTCCTTCAGGTGTTCGCGCATTTCCTGTATCAATCCTGGGGCGATCCTGCGAAATGGTTCCTTGAACGGTGTTTTTTCTGTGAGATGGATCTTGTGCTTGACCAAATCTGTATGTCCCAAGTCGGTGCTTCGAGAAAATTGACTGCCATTTGGCAAACACATTTACAACCTTACTTCGTTGGTCGTCTGTGAGATTCGACTTGTCCAGGTCCACTCCAATCGATTTGATGTCGAATGGTTTAGCACATGTGTCGTCCTCTTCCTGAACTGTTTGTTGTGAACAGCGGATGTCTCCTTCGCCATGTGAAAGCGGATCACAGGACCGGAGTATCTTTACTTCTTGAAGGTCGCACAAGACGGAACGTGGTGACAATGTAACGACTCTGGCCGACATGTTGAATATCCGGACAGGTACCCTGGCATTCTTTCCAGGTTTGTTGCATTCAACTATCCTTGGGCAGACTCCAATCCGTGACGATGTCCCGGTGGCCTGCTCTGTCACGGCGGATTCGACATCCTTGTTCTTTCGCATAAATCCAGTGAGGGTGATTGTTTGCATTGGCTGGATCTCGACGTTGCGTTGATTTGTTGATCTCACTGTTCCAACGGATCCGTTTTGCACAGCAACAAATGCACCTTTCCACTCAGGTGGTATCGGTGTAGTCTGATCACATTTATCCTTGTATAGCCAAATAACGTTGGTTCCTACCACGACTGGAACTGTTGCGCTGTACTGTGTGGTAGGCATTACCAGCACAGGTACATGGACATCGTTTCCATCCAAGAATCTTGTGCAGATGTTGGCATCGATGTATCCAATGAATGGCAATCGGTTTCCGTCAGGACCCGTAACGTCAAAGTCGGCGAGAGGCTTGAGGGTTGGCATAGGACTGAGGTCATTGTATAATTCCTACCGTCGTGATCATTGAGGCACTGTCGATTAGTGCATCCGTTGTTGCTCCACAAAACCGTATCGTGGATTCACTGGTGTGTCCAATTATCGTCGTAACTACTTTTGGCGTAGGGCTTTTGTCGTGTGTGTCTCCTCCCTGCCCTTCGATGGAGACACCGTCTAGTTTAAATTACTAGATATCACTTTCGGGTTCGTCTCTTGTCGGTCTGTCTCCTCTGTCTGTTTGTGATCCGTCTCTTCAATGAACCTTTGTCGACCTCTTCTTGTTCGGTTTAGTGCCTTTACTTGCTTTTCAAGTGATGCCATTCTTTCTATTATTCGGTCGAATTTCTCGCTTTCCTGGGCTTGCATTGGATGATGTTGGGGGCCAGTTGCGAACTTGATTTCGTACTCCGCTTCACGTACTTCTCTCCGCAATAGTTCAAAATCGTGGATGGTTTCGTAGTGTACTCTTGTGGCGTTCTTTAACTTTTCACCGCGCAAGGCCCTCCAAAACATGCTCCTCAGCATGGCATTCCTCTTTTCCGGTTCGATGTGCCCTTTGCCGATGGCGATCTGCATTATTTCCTCTATTCTGAAACTCCAGGCGAAAACTGATTCATCTGCACGTTGGCTGGATGAATAAAACTCTTGTAGCACGGTTTCGCCTGTGGCGACGTTGCCCAAAAACATTCTCGAGCTTTTCCAGCATTGCACATACTGTAGCTGATGGTCCCATTGGCAGCAGTATGCTCTCGCTTGTCCTCTAAGAGACTTGCGTATAGCCTGTGCAATTTTGAACTCTGAATGCAGGTGCGCAACGCAGTTGACTTCGTAGGCCCATTCCTCATACGAAACCTCAGTTCGTGCTCTAGGCTCTTCGCCGGAAAACACCGAAAATTTCGGACAGGAATATTGCAGATTGCCTTCGTGTGGGTATGCATCTCGTTCCGGTGGCATACACATGTCTTCCAAAGCATGTTCTCTTCTTAGTAGTTCTGATTCCCTTTCATTCAATAGTCGCTCCTTTCTCTCGAGTGCTTTCAAACGTTGATCTGTTTCCATATCTTTATGCAGGGTGTATGTACGTTGTTTTTCCTGTATTTCTTTTTCCTGTACCTTTCTTTCTCTTGCTTGCTCTTAGTTCTGCTTCTTTCCTTTGCAAATCGGCTTCCATGTAAACAATTCTCTTTTGTTTTACGTCTCGCTGAGGTTCACTGTCCTTTACTAATCCTTCCTTCCTTTCTAATAATCTCAGTTGTTCCTCTAATTCTTTCTCCTTGTCTATCTCAATCGAAGCCTGTGCTCGTTTCTGTCTCTCTCTTGCACATACCTTCATTTCTGTATGTTTGCTCCGTAATTCGGATTCCAAGTATTTAATCCTCTGGTATTTGTCCTCTTGGTCACTATTTTCACCTAATCTTTGTAAATCTTTTCTCCACAAACAATCTGAATACTTGGCAGTGTCCCTCTGGCTGGCTTAATCACTCTCATAAGTCTGTTTTAGTCTATCTATCCTATTTGCCCGTATTTCCTCTGACAACAGGGTCTCTCTTCGTGCCTCCTGATCAGCCTTTTCCCGAACCTCGTACATGTTCATAATTTCGTTGAGCTGCTCCCACCAACTCAGCAATTTCAGGCGATATTGACATTACCTTATCTGTTCTTTTTTCTGTTTTCAAATTAGTACTAACAGATAATTTCTCGTCGTCTGTGTCTTTGTCAGTGGCGTATGAACTAATCTGTCTTTTCTGACACCTTACATCGCCACTCTGTACCCTCACGGTCGACTCTCTATGGTGGGTATCCATTTCCATCGTATCCCGTGTGTCTCTTAACAGCTCGGAAAGTGTCTTTCTCCACATAGACACCATCATCAGCGCTCGTGAAAACCTCGTCTCTGCTATATCTTGGTCTTTATCTTGGCAAAGACACTTCGCTGGTCTGTCCAGATCTGTATTTTATATCCAGGCGAAATTCTGTTCTTTCAATAGGTTCCGATAATGCCCCCCTTTCTATTCCAAATCTCCTGTCTGGGGTAGTCCTATCTACTCTGATATCCTCATCGACACTATATCGTTCTCTTCGCATTGGTAGTGTAAGTGGTGTCTTATTCGATAGTTCTGATGTCCATATCGGTTCCACTACTGTCCCTTCCCTTTCGAGTTCTACTCTCCGTCTCTCTACACCTCTTTCCAACTGTTCTAAAATGTGTCGTTCTCTCTGCCTCCTTAATTCCATCACGTGTTCCTCCTAGTGTCTCCTTCTTTCTTCATCTGAAACTACTCTTTCCCGTCTGAGCCTTCTCAACTCTCTCTCATCGCTCCTTTCACGAGACCTGTGGTCCGACATGTTTCCGTGTGCGTTGGACTTTGAAAGCCTATTCGTTGGTTTTCTAAATCAGATATCCGCGTTGGCTTTCGGAGCATATGCACCGGACTATTTAGATTTCGTGTCGGGCTTTGAGAGCCTATGTGGCGGACTATTCAAATCCCGCGCTGGGCTTTGAGAGCCGATATGCTAGACTACTCAATCACGCGTTGGGCTTTGAGAGCCAATGTACTGGACTATTTAGTTCCCGAGTTGGGCTTTGAGAGCCAATGTGTTGGATGACGATACATGAGTGTGAAATGATGTGTATTATGCAGTTAAAACAAGGAGTACATACAGAATGAAACACACACGAAACCATTACAATGCTGTCTACCACACCACAGTGCAGCAACCACAATGGCACAAGTACATGTACACGGGATAGCTGAGCTCAGCGCGCGTACGCAATGTTCGAACGTAGTTGAAAAAGAACGCGAATATCTTCAAAACTTCAGCACCGAATGTGGTACATCTGCAATATCTCAAGTAAACAGATTACTAGTAATACACGACACACACATACAAACATTTATATTACGTAAATAATACCTGAAAAAAAAACAGCACAGAAACCGGAAGAAAAACAAATAAAAAAACAGCAGACGTCCTTCAGAGCAATTTTCCTTCAAAACATGAAATAATTTTTTTTATAAATAAACTATATGCCTCTGGAGGGATTCGATCTCGGACGGGACGGCGCCGCTATACCTGTTTACAGCAAAATAAACCGGAAGAAAAACAAAGAAATAAAACAGCAGACGTCCTTCAGAGCAATTTTCCTTCATGAAATAAAAAAAATACAAATAAACTATATGCCTCTGGAGGGAATCGATCTCGGACGGGACGGCGCCGCTATACCTGCGTACATTAGCCAACCGCCTTACCACTTGAGCTATCGGGGACAATCTTAATTTATGTCAATCATATTACGTACAATGCAATAAAATATCGCGCGACGAACGAAAACTCCGGCACCCGGATGAATTTTTCAAGAAAAATAAATATCGACAAACGAGTAATTGTGGGCGAAAAAATGGGTAAAGAAAAATCGACGAAAATCTAGCGATGAAAACCGAATTTCAGCGGATACCAGCAAAAATTGCATGTTAGTGTGTTTTATTGAAGGAATGTCGAAAAGTGCAGATCCTGTTCAGACTGTGCAAATGTACAGACTGAACTGGATCTACACTGGTCGCAAACGCCCTATAAGCCCCGTGTTGTGTTTGACTTATTGCACCTTCTTAGTCGCAGTGTACAGCGGATGTTGACACAATCTTCAAACAACACCCCACTCCCCGTGGCAATTAGAGCGACTAATTTGCCCACTTCTGTCACCCCGGGTTTTCCTTAATTGACCCCATGTACAGCATTGTTTCATTGTAAGTGGACAATGGCCTACACGAATGACGTTATGACAGTTTGACCAGCATAGCACCAGCTAGATCCATCTATGCACCTGACATCTCTGATAAGTGTCTACTCTGTTGCCCGTCTGATTTAGCATTATATATAAGTACTGTGGTGAATCTCAGTGCATTGCAACCGTTTACCTATCGACTATTAATTCACTTTACATGCTTGGCCGATCGTTGCTACCAACGATTCCACGATTGGCACGAGGAATTCTAAACACATGTCCAAGCTCTCTTGCTTCATGAACTCTCAACGATACACACGTCTTACGACTAATCCTAGAACCACGTTTCCAGAGAGCACGAGCTTCGTCACGGCACTGTCATTGGTAAGTTACTGTGACTTGACATTGCATTGCCTTATCACATCGCTATCACAACAAGTGGCGCTGCGAGCAGGGTTCCTTCCTGTTTTATATTGTCAATATTTATCTATTGACATTGTAAGCGAGAAAATCCAGAACTCGTCTTCTGCAAAAGTTTGCAGCAGATATCTGGGAAAGCTCGCTGCACTGTTTCATTTGTTTCATAAATTATTGTGAATATCTTGTGAATTTCGTGTAACTCGTGCTAGGTAGTTGAATTAATTATTTTATTCTTTCTACCTGTACACACACATGATGGCAAGTCAATTGCCAATTTCAATCAATTCTGCTACTGCAGAAGAGCTAATGACTATCAATAGCATTGGCCAGGGTCGTTCTGCCACAATTTTGGAATTGCGTGGCATACACCCCTGCTTGACACCACAGATTTTGGCGGACCAAGGTGTCATGTCCGTCGAAGTCTGGAACAGTCACGAACAATCAGGGTCGGTCTCGTTTCATCCAGTCACTGGCACGGTTTCAAGCCCACGTTCATCTACATCGAGCCAAAATACAGATCAAACTGATCATTCCCTTGGCCATGACTCGGACTCGAAATTTGAAAGAATGTTCGAGCTCATGTACTCTCTTCGCTCAGACCTATCAAAGCGCGAGATTTGACTTGGAAGGGGGACACGCTAGAATTCGTGAACCGATTAGGGCAGGCCACTCTGAATGACTTCGATGTCTTGAAATCCAGACTGACAGAGCGGTTTTCGACCAAGCTCGATCCTCGGATCGCGTGCAAGGAACTAACAAATATTAAACAGCTTGTTGACACAGAGTCGTTAGATGACTTCGCGCAGAGAGTAACATGTATCACTCTAGATGTATACTGCGATATGGCTAAGGATGCCCTGGAACAGATCGGAGTAGAGTCGTTCCTCAGGGGGGCGGGGACCGATAAAGACGCGTCCAGGTTCGTCCTAAACACCGATCCCAAATCAATAAATCAGGCGTTACGGTATATTAAAGAGTATTAAGCTAACAACAAGGCTAACAACAAGGCCATTTATGGCACGGTATCGCGAGCCTACAAACAGTGCAATGTTACCTTCTCATGCGAGTCTGAAATTGACGTTAAGTTAAAACAATCGCTGGACGAATATCTCCAGAAATCGCTTGCGATCGGGGTCAAGCCGAAAGAAAGTTTGGCCTTTACATCAGAGGTAGCGCCTCAGTCGCCAACGCGTTACCCATATAATAATTAATTAGTTAATTATTTAAAACTGAACACGCCCTATTATTACATAGAAAATATAATAATTAATTAACAATTTAAAAAAAGTATCTTTGCTAACATATAGGAAGAATAAAAATATTCCTGCGAGAAATTTGAAAATGAGAAAAGTTATGGATGAGAAAATATTCCGCCTCAACGATTAGCGGTGTAGAAGAGCTTCATATAACTAGAGATCAACTGCGAAAACAAGCGGACGATCTCAACATACCATACAGTAAACGCCTAAGAGTTCCTGGGTTGACAAAACTAATAAAATGTCAAGCTAAAGAAACGAAAACTAGTAGTTATTCAAACATTGAGTTAAACCACGGTTTAAACCAAGGCTTAAAACAAGATTTGAAAATGTTGCAACAAGTTGAAAAACTCAGAGCAGAAGCCTCATCGCTAGGGTTGACATACAGTAAACGCCTAAGAGTTCCAGGGTTGACAGAACTCTTGAACGAGGCTAAAAACACAGCTTTCACGACTATGTTTACCAGGGCCTACAAGCGAGGTGCCTTCAATAAAATAGACAATGCTGAAGAGAGTGTTATGAGTCTGCGTGCCAACGCTATCGCGCAGAGAAAGACCCCACAGAAAGTTGTGTCGAAGTTGAACCGAAAGTTGGTGAACGCAATAATCGACGAAGGTGAGAAGATATTAGGCAGCCACGACGAAAGTAAGGAACGGGTGGAGAAAGGTAGGAGAAACATAGAGCTTTCTTTTCGTAAGGGCATAGACGGGACAATATCTGAAAGGATAGTTGACAAGTTGGCTCCGATGCTGACGAGCAACTTCTATCTGAGATACTTTTTTTCTTACAAGCTGGCACATATAGAGGGCAAAGACAGTCGTGGTAGAGCGAAAACTAAAATATTTCACAAAAACCTCGGAGGTAGCAAATGGATGAGTTCTTACGAGGAGGTATGTACATGGGTGAAGAGACAAGAAGAAACTCGTATGAACCTGGATAAGGTAGACAGACCAAACACGAAATGGACGTTTGTCCGGTGGGTTGACGTATTCGTAAAACTAGTTTTAGGTGATAGGAGGGAAAACACAGGGTTATCCTCAACAGTAGGACCTCTTCCGGATTGGTTGAAGAACAAGAAGGGTATGTACGCGTTACTAGCTATTCATTTGGAAGATGTTCGAGCGGAAAGGTGTTCTGATAAGGCACGAAGCATGGCTAACGAGTATTTCGCGAAAAACAAGAAAACCGCGAGAGGACCGGTTCCTTTTGAGGACATGGTGAAAGTGGAGGAATGTTTCAGTGTAGGAATAGAAATGTACGAGCCAACGGAAGAAGGAGTGTGGTACTTGAGAAAGACACCAGTACACTACGAGGAGGTAGGAGAGAAGAAGATGACGATATGATTGTTAAAAAACCACGCGTTCCTCGTGACAAACATAAAGAATATAACAAAAATCTACTGCTGCTACGACTGCAGACAGAGATTCACCAACGCCAGCAACATGAAGAGGCACGCAGCAACATGCATGAGGGGAGAGAGCGTAGTCGTGTGCAAAGGTAAGATGATAGACAGACCAATGTCCGCGTTTGAAAAAGCCTTCTACCCAAGATCGCACGCCAGCAAAATGTCGATAGACTCGATAAAATCTTTAGAAGTCAATCACATACACACGCCAGGTGCGGACATGGAGGAGAAAGGTGGGTTGCAGGGAGTCCGGTCGACGGATACTGCAGGGAGACAAATACCGTGTACCAATTCCACGGTTGTCACTGGCACGGATGTCCACTCCACACAAGGCGCAAGTGTAAAAAGAATCAACAAACTCTCGATAGGGACGCGGCAATAACCTCAGCCGGATACACACTCGTGGTTATTTGGGAGTGCGACTATAATTCACGAAATCATCCACAAGTAGAACAGACGGTCCCGGAGACAGTGTTGTACCAGCACCAAATAGTGTACGACTTTGAAGCTTACCTAGACGTCAACGGAGGGGAGGTAAACACTCGAGACCTACAGTACGAGGTTGCCCACGTTCCGATAAGTGTTTCAGTAGGCGACAGTCTCTCAGGAATGACAACACACATTTGCGAGAGAGATCCTGAAGTTTTGGTATCAAAGTTCTTGAGGGAGTTGAAAAACAGAGGTAAAAAGATCAAAAACGATGTGCACCGCAAGCATATGCCGATTGATATGGACAAACTCCCGAAAACACAAGTCAAAACTATACAGAGGTGGATAGAACAGGTTCCGTGGTAGGATTCAACTCTAGTAGATACGACATAAACCTGATAAAGAAACATCTCGTTGGGAAACTGGCACAACCGATAAAGTTATGGTAGGTGAGAAGACAAACACGACGATATTTCTGTTCCCTCCGGAATTCAGGTTTCTAGACATTGCTCTGTACATGGGACCCGGAACTAGATACGACAAGTGGATCAAGGCATACGACTGCTCGATGCACAAGTCTTTCTTTCCCTACGAGTGGTTCGACTCCCCGGAAAAGTTGGACTACGATGGTTTACCACCCATCGAACACTGGTATTCCAAACTGCGAGGTGGATACCTTATTACAGAGAGTGAGCTAGAAGCGTGCAATGCGATCAACACATAGAAAAACATGAAAACTTTCGCGGACTGGCTGCGATACTACAACGACCTGGACGTCGCACCGTTCTTGGAAGCGGTGGGAAAAATGTGTAACTTTTACAAAGACAGAGGAGTGGATGTATATTCTTAAAGACGCAGTAACGCTACCCGGTGTGGCTCTGCAATATTTGTTGCGAGGAACCATCAAGGAGGATGTGAAAAGCTACAGAACAAAGGAAAACGCCGTCGCATACGCAAAATTTCCACCACTGTACGCACCCGAAAAGGAAACTTACGACATGCTTCAGGGAGCTCTTGTCGGAGGACCGTCTATAGTGTTTTCGAGATACGCGGAAGCCGGAGTATCTAACATCCGCACGGATAAAAATATGAATTGCGGAGCGGTGCTCGGTTACGACGCTAACGCACTGCACCTGTCGACTCTGAAGAAAGTGATGCCTTGCGGTAAAGAAATCATCCGACACGTTGGAGAACCTACAAACCAGATGGTCGTGGACAGATTCTCTCCAAAAAAATTGAAGTCCGAGTGGTTCGGATTTGCCGAGGTGGATATCGAGGTGCCGAACAATGTATGAAAACACTTTTCGGAGATGTCGCCGCTGCTCACAAACAGGGTTGTTAAAGAAGAAGAGGTTCCAGCGCACATGTTGGATTACCTAGAGAATACAGGTAGGAACAGGGGAGACGGTAAGAAACTAGTGGGAACTCTGTCTACAGAGAAGACGTTGCTGTACGCGCCGCTACTGAAGTGGTATCTGCGACGCGGATTAGAGATAACTGCTGTGTACAGAACTTTGGATTACCAAGAAGGAAAGCCTCTGTCGAATGGTTCGTAGACGAAGTAACCGCAGCACGTAGAACAGGAGATGTCGACAGTACCAAGGCCGTTGTGGGCAAGATATTCAAGTTGGTGGGCAACTCTTGTTGCGGAAAGATGATCTAATGTTCCGAGCGCCATCTAAACACAACGTATACTAACAACGAGAGCTGCGTTGACAAAGCATTGACATCCGCATTCTTCGAAGATATCGAGGAGATTGGAGACGCTTACGAGATATCCAGCAGGAAACCGAGAGTAGTAATGACTAGACCGTTTCACTGTGGGATAGCAGTTTATCAGTTGGTAAATTTGAGGATGTTGGAGCTCTATTACGACTTTCTAGATAAATACGTTGACCGAAGCGATTTCGAGTTGATACAGATGGATACAGACAGTATGTATATAGGAATTTCCAGCAACAGTCTGGATTCTATAATAAAGTCGGATATGATCGACTCTTTCGAAAGAGAGAAACGAGATTGGATAGCTTGGGATAAGTGGAGCAACCGCGAGCCAGGACTCTTCAAGATGGAGTTCCGCAGACACTGAGCGACTGCCTTGTCTAGCAAGTGTTATATTGTCGAAAAAGTTCCCGAAAAAGGAAGTCGGGAAGAAGAAAACAAAAACATTAAACCGGACGATTTTATGAAACATTCCGCCAAAGGTATGTCCAAGGGAACAAAAAGTCTGAACTGAGATAGATACAAGAAAGCGTTGGAGGGTGGTCTAGACATTGGAAAAAACAGGGGTTTCAGAATGAACAGTGGAGTCATGGAGACTTACTGGCAGACAAAGTTGGGACTATCCGCGTACTACGATAAGAGGAGGGTGTTACCCGACGGTATCCACACGGAACCGTTGATGTAATAAAATGAATCAAGATTTAAATTAAATTACTATGTAATTTAAATTTTGAGAAATTTAACTAGAACAACCACCACCAACCCATCACCTATAAACATCAACTCTATTGGTATGATTGGCGCTGGGAGTGTATAAATCAGCGGAAGAGAACGCCATCCGGAGACAGCTGGGTG
This sequence comes from Conchocele bisecta, assembly GCA_029237695.1. NCBI lineage: Eukaryota > Metazoa > Mollusca > Bivalvia > Lucinida > Thyasiridae > Conchocele > Conchocele bisecta. The sequence goes on from CM055273.1 coordinate 44,206,042, forward strand.
TCAGAAGGCACCGCAATAAGTTCTTCGCGAACAAACCCGCGCGATGGACCATCATCCAAATAGTAGAGCACAGGCTCATTGGGTTTGGTAATAGATGATATACATTGGGAGACCACACGGGATCAGTCGCGCGTCGGCGACCACCTTCGAGCTCTCCCGGTTGATAGAGGTACCGGACGGCAACATCTGATGGAAGGCGTTTCTCCGCTAAACCAACAGGTCGCCCGCGCGAGACGGCGGATGGTTTGTGCGTCACCTTTTTTGCCTTGCCGATCAATCTGGTCAACTCACCGTTCAGTGCGGCGGAGACCACGGCGGGCAGCCTGGTCACCCACTCGGTCGATCGCGAATGAGGGTCTACAAGCTCTTTGACATATTGGTGTCCGAACAACCTCTCAGCCAGGGTTCGATTGAACCGCTCCACGATCCCCTGGTCCCGGTCGATGTTGACGCGGCCGCGTCTAACAGAAACGGCGTGTTTAGCCAATAGATGAGAGACCTCGCCCATGAACTCTCGGCCGGGATCGACCTGGAGAAGATTCTGCCATTTGAGAGGACTCCTCTTATATATTCGGGAAAGAGCCCAGCCACCTCCTTAGACTATTTCGTGGCCAGCGGCTCAGCCCCCTTATAGCGACTCGCTACGTCAACGATTGTCAGTGCGTACTTGTACGTCTTGCGACCAACGCGATCGTGAGAGAGAAACAGGAGGTCTGCTTGGTGGACTTCGTTCGGCACTGGCACGTCGAATTTCGGCCGCGGAATATTGTGAGGCGCTGGTAAATAGATCTGCCAGATGGCCTGCTTCTTGAGCCATTCCTTGGCGGCGTTTTCGGAAACCTTGGTCGCCGTCGCGAGGTTCTTGATGGCCGCGAGTCCCTTCCAGTAGCCGCGGGGGCTGTAGTATGTGTTCGCTATCTTGCGCGCTAGGCGAACCGATAGTTTGGTATCAAGCTTGCGCGTGTCCATCATATGCGAGGTATTCTAGTAGGGCGAGCAATCTCCAACATGACCTCGCCAGATCGTCCGGTAACTGCGTCGTCGATACTAAATCTTTGTTGGAAGTTTCGCTGCAGCTGCCGGTTATGTCCCCCCAATTCTTCCAATCGCGATTGGATTGGAACAGGAGCGGGAACTCGGAGGAATCTAACATCCGCTTTGCGAAAAGGGAGGCCGAGTGTTCGTCCTCGCACCACGTCTCGAGAGAATCTTGGGCCAGACGGATCAGACCCTTTGTGCCAGCTAAACGGTGTTTAAGGGCCGTGTAGCCGACATCGATCAAAGCGTAATAAAGCTCGTCAACTCTGCGGATATGCCAGCGCGTATTCTCGCATGGCTTCGTCAACGTTCCGGAAAGTTTGCACGGCGTGACTCTCGCGGCGAAGCTCTTCGTTGAACCAGTCCACACGGGTAGTTCGTTTTTCCGACCATGCTTCCTTTGCGATATTAAATTGTTCTACAGCTAAATCGTGACGATTGCGCTCCTCATCCGAGTTGTTCAGTTTCGAGAATAAAAAGTTGCTACCGCTGAACGACAATGCGTTCGCCACCGCACCACCTATCATCATTCCGATCCCAGTAGCCATTTATTTCCATATATTAGCAGGTAGAATTCCAGCTTTAATTAGATAATCTCGGGTCCAAACTGCGGACGCTACATCTAAGGTCACGAGCCCTACGTACGTACTCTCACGGTCATGTCCAATTTGGGAGCGGACCCTCCTAATACCATCTTTGATAGTCGAGCAAACCCGATACTGAGACCCGATATCACCACGGCGTGATAAACCGCATTCACTATTATTTTACCATTGTTTTCAGCCATTACATATAGTGATTATTGCATATAAAAGGGATCGCGATTAATGTTTAAATGGGGCGCAATCGGTTTCGTAACTTTCTTTGGAACCGCCTCCAACTGCACACGTGCGGTTGGGGGTTGTCTCGAAAGGTATTTCGACACACACACGGTGCCCACAACTGCCAGACCACCACCAATCATATATTTTGTTCCTTGACAGATAAAAATAATTAAAAGTATATATTCAATTTTCACTTGTACAGTAAATTATTTGCTATTTCTAATATATTTTCCTACTGACTTGTTTCAATAAATAGAAAATGTTTGGACTTGATGTAAAAAACTAAATATGTTTTCCAGAAGAAAATCGTTGTTTTGTCAATGGGGGTTACGTCGAAGCTTGGTCCTATATGTGGCTGTGACTGGAGAAATGGGCTTTGTGTGATTTGTGACTAGTGTAGGTCCTAATCAAATATACCACTCCTGTAGTCTAAATACGATCTAGATTGCATGTTAGTGTGTTTTATTGAAGGAATGCCGAAAAGTGCAGATCCTGTTCAGACTGTGCAAATGTACAGACTGAACTGGATCTACACTGGTCGCAAACGCCCTATAAGCCCCGTGTTGTGTTTGGCTTTCTTGAACCTTCTCAGTCGCAGTGTACAGCGGATGTTGACACAATATTCAAACAACACCCCACTCCCGTGGCAATTAGAGCGACTAATTTTCACACTGCTGTCACTGCTATCATTGTTTCATTGTAAGTGGACAATGGCCTACAAGAATGACGTTATGACAGTTTGACCAGCATAGCACCAGCTAGATCCATCTATGCACCTGACAGCTCTGATAAGTGCCAACTCTGTTGCCCGTCTGATTTAGCATTATATATAAGTACTATCGGGGAGAACATAGATTGTAACCTGACGATGTAAATATAAATAAATGTATATACAGACTGGTATCCTACAGCTGTTGAAAATTTCACAGTATGTCCATTTTGTCACACACTGTCGCATTTCAGTACGTAGTTTGTGACTATAGGTCATTATTAGCCGATCTATTTATAGATCGGCTAATATATTGGTCATTTATCGAATTCTGAAAAAGTTTGTAGCAACCCTTTTCTCCGCTATTCGGTAATCTACGAACGCGAATTTTGCTGTATCACTTCCAAATTGCATCAACCGATAAAGTTTGCATTTTTGGCAATTATCTCCGTTTAAAACTTTAAATATAGCCAAATAACACAATTTTGAATACGTAATGAGCTGAACGCCGGAAGAGATTGAACCCGGAAGTTGTTGTTGTTGAAGTCGATAGTTGGCTCTAATGGCCATATACACCAACATACGCCGATTATTGGGCTAATTTAAAGCTTTTATTTATTAAACAGAACAAGTTTCAGCCACGTATAATCGCGTAAAATGTGTTTATTCGGCTAATTTATAATCGACCTCTGCTCAAAATCTCCTCCGACTAGCAACCCCAGCATCTCGGGTTTATCCCATTGGATCGCGTATGCGCGTCATTTGACGCTAGTTAATATTCACAAAATTTTCTACCAATCAAAACTTCATAGCGAACTTTGATTTGTTTACGTATCATGCAGGGATGGCAGGGATGCATCCAGCAATGCGGCAATCCCCCTTAATTATTGTCAATGCCGCAAATTATTGATTGTCTTGCGCCCGACATCGCGCAAAAAATCACGGATGGGCCCATTTTTAAATGACCAGTGCGCACATTAAAAAAACGTAATTGACTATTTAAACGCGCTGCGTATTTAAATCATTGGAAGGCGTGCAGTTCATTCGAGTTTGTGCGGCCGTTCAACGTAAGCTTCGAGTCGATTTAAACCATTTAAATCGATAAACAAGGGATAAACAAGTGACAACGTTAACCTGTTATGCTCCATTAAGAAGTAATAAGCTTATGGCAAATCATATTACTTTGGGGCCGAACTACTAAAGTGACTGGTGTGGCATGGCAATATTGAGTTCTGATTTTGGGAATTTTCCTTATCGTGGACCCGTTTAATGCGGGATAGTACAACCCGTTGGCCCGGCCTTAAATGACCTTAGCTGTTGATAGGCCGTTAAACACCAATACTCACTCGCTCATTCATCCCCCCCCCGAGACTCAGTAACTACTAAAATGCGGACATATATTGAACCCTGATTTGATCGGCTAATAACATCATGCTCTGCATGACTTTTCATTCTTATATTTTTACAGTACAGTACAGTCCCATATATTTATATCAGCGGTCTAATAAACTGGAGTCTGTTGAAAGATTACGTCTAAAAATCGTATTATGCATACATTTCGGAAGTTCTACTGATACGTCATATACCCAAGGTAGCAGTGACCAGTTAGCCGCCAGTTTCGTATAATGGCACCGGTGAAATTTATAAATATTACACTTTCTGCTGATTAAAATTCATTTTAATTGTTTAATGAATTTTTTGTAGTTGATTTTGTATTTTATTCAGATTTTACATCGTATTAATTAATGAACGCTCATTCCAGGGCCATCTGACCTGCTCCCATTGATCAGAAATGGGCAAATACGAATTGAGGGTATGTTGTGACAAAAACTGATCAAACAACAGATTTTTCTGGGAGTTTCAAACAAGAATTTATTTCAGAGAAAACTCATGGATGGGAACTGGTTTGCACCATGATTAGTACCTTTGCCTTGGATGATGATTGAGAACACATACAACATTCAATCTGTAGTTCCGCAAGTAGCGTGGCACGGCATGGTTTTAAAGTGAATATTTTACCTCAGAATTGGACAATTTTAAAGAGGCTGCACCAAGATATTTCACATTCCTGCATAGGTAAGGAGCACTAATAGAGCAGCATATTTGTGTTTATGTAAAAGCTTCTAGTGTGTCTAGGTCACAAATGTCGAACTCATATTGCTGTCTGCCCACTTATTTGGAATATTGAATTAAATACATACTGTCCGAGGGCGTGAAATTGATAATTTTAAATTAACTGGTCACTGCCCCCCAAGTGACCGCAAAGGGAAATAACTGTAGTAAACAAAATAAGGGGAAGTTAGTTATGCAGTGACGGCTGAAAAAAATGGTTGTCCGGAATATGAAATCCGTAAAAGAACGGCACATACTGGTCGGATTACTGTACAATTGGTTTTATTTGATATATAAACGATGGATACATATGCATATAGCGAAAACAGAAGCTTGTTATATCTCCTTTAATGATAAAATACTAAATCAATTCTCAAATATATAAATGTCCAGTACATGCATATGAAGGGTTGACGGGCGTATTCATACGGGTTTAATACAAGACATATTGTGCGCATAAAAAGTTAAAGGAACATAGCAACACCAGTAACAACACTAAGCGGCAAATTGCTAAAAAATATAATTTTTTATTAAAAAAAAGTTTATAAACCAACAAAACAAAGGAAAACAAATAACATAATTAATCAGATGTACCCTTGTGTGTAAAGTTCAAAGTAACAACTTAAAAGTTCAAAATTACGGGAAACACTCAAAATCCCCTCCGTTCATAATCCCCTCTGCTGAAAAATGACAGGGGCTATCATAATCCCCTCTGTCGTTTTGCAGGGGCTATCATATAATCCTCTCTGTGATTTTAACTGGGGTATCATAATCCCCTCTGTGGAAATGACAGGGCTATATATAGCTATCATAATCCCCTCAATGAAATTGTCAATGTTTTTAGCAATCCAATTAATAGGAAAAGTAAATGTTATGACTTGTCAATCATCATGCTAGTCTGATACTTTTCATGTTAATATGATTAGTAAACTAGAAATGTGGCCTGTCAACACACGTATGCCCCCGCTGGCAGCCAAATAAAACGAGACACATTTGAAAACATGGAAACAGAAATTATAATTAATCCATTTACACACGCGTTAAGGTTTCAAACGCACCAAGTATGTGACATTGACCCTAGGCTTAGCGGGGGCGGGATGAATGTGGATTTTTCACAGGGCGGTAGAGGAACATTGGAGCATTGCGTGTGTGAAATGTGAAGCAGATCCGAGGAAGGAAACATAAAACATTTACCGGAGCGTTAAGGTTTCGGGACGGACGGACGTACGGACGCCGGTAACACTATATGCCCCCCTCACCATTCGGTGGCGGGGGCATAAAAAATACAATGAGTATAAAATAACAAAATGAAGACTATGACAAAGTAACAATTTTAATCATTTTATTTAATCATTATTTAACACTTCACACACTCATGAAGTGTTTTCATGCTAGTAGTACATATATAGTCGTTAACTCCTAAAACGCCAGCCATTCACCACATGTGAAAAGCACTTTGTCAACGTTTACACAGTCTAAGACATATAGTATAGCACGGCTCGTATAGCACACTGGAGACTCTAGCATACAATTTATTTAGTAGAAAAGATCTAAAGCCATTTCACACCATTAAATGATCAAAAAGAAACGACAAACAGTGACCAACATGTACATGTACAAACAATGCTTATTTAATTCAAGTTTTAATTGGATTACAAAGACCTTCAGTAGAGGGGATTATGAACGGAGGGGATTTTGATATACACTCCAAAATTACACTAGATGTCGCTATGACTGGAGATGTAGGCCTCTATGGGAGCTGTGGCCAGCCTAACTCCTGATCTTCGCAGTCCTGTAGCGCATTATTGATCAATCTACCATGTGTGTCAGTCTAACAAATTAATTAGTAGCATCATACGCGTTTCACCGACTGATATATTCAGATTGGTGTGCATGCGTAGACTGGTATTGGTATACGCTGGTCATATTTGCCATAATCATCATATAGTGCAGCGTTTTTGCAAAATACGAAACAAATGTCCCCACCCCACCCCCTACGCTGATACATGAAGTCTCATTATGTATCCATATATATTTATCCGACGGTAGAGTTACCCAAAATATTGTTGTGATAGCCAAATTCAATATAAGTAATAGCTGGATATTACGATTAATTGTAATCCTGTTTTAGGGGAAGGTGCCAATTAAGTGACTTTGATGTTGTATGGGCCTGGCACCTGACATAACTAATTAATTATTACAGGCTCAATGAGTACTCCAGAATTGTGACTGTGACCGGAGAAATGTGGCTTAGGGTTTTACGATCAGTGTATAGATCCAGATCAGCCAATCTTCTAAGGTACAAAATCACAGTGCTTGTCTCATATATTATGTGGTTGTGACTGGATACCCAGCAAACACACAACGTAACCCCAACGTTACGCGAATGTCGTAATCAGGTTGCGTGTTCAACAACGTTTTTAGATAGTTGAGGTAACGTTTTAATATTACGTTACCGTAAAAACGTTGCTACAACCAGCTTTATGAAAGTGCCAATTACGTCCAATTTACGTTGTTAGTTTAACATTTGGTGACAACATCTTATCAACGTTGTCGCAAAAACGTTTCCACAATAACGTTGCTGCAACCAATTATTTGAAAGCTCTAATTACGTAACATTTATGTTGTCATATGACGTTGCATGCAACTACGTAATTACAACGTTATCTCCGAAACGTTGCCGCAATAACGTTGCTGCAACCAATTCTATGAAAACTCTCATTACATACTATTCACGTTGTCATATTACGTTGGATGAAAACATCAAATCAACGTTGTCGCTAAAAAACGTTTCCACAATAACGTTGCTAAAACAATTTCTTTGGAAGCACTTATTACGTAATATTTATGTTGTCATATGACGTTGCATGTGACTACGTAATTATAATGTTATTACCGAAACGTTTCCACAATAACGTAGCTGCAACCAATTCTAGGAAAGCTCTCATTACGTACTATTCACGTTGTCCCATTACGTTGGGTGAAAACATCATCTCAACATTGTCGCAAACACGTTTCCACAATAACGTTGCTGCAACCAATTCTTTGAAAGTTCTTAATACGTAATATTTATGTTGTCATATGACTTTGCATGTGACTACGTAATTACAACGTTATTAACGAAACGTTGACGAAATAATGTTGCTGCAACCAATTATCAGAAAACTCTCATTACGTACTATTCACGTTGTCATATTACGTTGGGTGAAAACATCTGATCAACGTTGTCGCAGAAACGTTTCCACAATAACTGTGCTGCAACGAATTCTTTAGAAACTATTATTACGTAACATTTATGTTGTCATATGACGTTGCAAATGACTACGTAATTTCAACGTTATCACCGAAACGTTGCCGCAATAATGTTGCTGCAACCAATTCTAGGAAAACTCTCTTCACGTACTATTCACGTCGTCATATTACGTTGGGTGAAAACATCATCTCAACTTCGTCGCATAAACGTTTCCACAAGAACGTTGCTGCAACCAATCCTAGGAAAACTATCTGCACGTAATATTCACGTTGTCATGTTACGTTGGGTGAAAACATCATCTCAACATTGTCGCAAACACGTTTCCACAATAACGTTGCTGCAACCAATTTTTTGGAAGCTCTTAATACGTAATATTTATGTTGTCATATGACGTTGCATGTGACTACGTGATTAGAACGTTATTACCGAAACGTTGACGCAATAACGTTGATTCAACCAATTATCAGAAAAATCT